>CM053031.1:271020956-271208456 GCA_028564925.1 Lithobates sylvaticus
ACGTCACCACGTTCAGAATGATCGGATTTTCCGACAACTTTGTCCGACCGTGTGTACGCAAAACCAACATCAGACAAAGTATGACGGACAGGATCCGACCGACCTGGTCCGCGGATTGTCCGACCGTGTGTATGGGGCTTTACAAAGCATTCCAACAGAATATTAAAAAAGGCACATATTCATATTCACACCCACCACCCCACAATCCACACACACACACATAGGTGACCATGTTCTGCCGGAAGCTGCATTCCTGTGTATATGATTAAGCAGTGAGATCAAAAAGTAGAAGGTCAGCACATACTCCCAAACCATGTTTGCATGGTCAGACAGGAACAATACACACAACATTGTAAGCATGGCCACATAAACCCACTTTTGATGGAAAAAAATGCACAATCCTAGTTGGGCGTTTGTCAGTATGCACACTATCATTCCTTCTCCCCCACAATTTTTTATTTTTTTTGTCAATTCAGTAAACGGACAACAGCACACATATACTATCAGTACTTAGTGACTGCGTCCTCCACATCATATAACCAAACAAGTTAATAATACAGAGAACATCTTAATAATCATGCAAATATATCAAAAGACATTCCACTTATCCCTCTTCCAATATCTCCCAGCGTTTTCCTCATCAAAAAGATAAACAATATACATCCTAGCCAAAAATAACCTCACTGCATCTTCTACAGAAACAAACCTCTTCCTTCCTAACCATATATTCCAAACATCCCACATTACTTCCTTGTAGACAACAGAAAAGCACCACGCCTTCCTGTCTGCATTTTTCTCCAATCTCCACAAACCCAGAACCACCATTTCCTCCCTTACAAACCCCCCCCCCCCCCCCCCACCACCACCTCCACCTCCCTCAGGAAACACTTCAACTTTCCCAGCACTTCTTTAGCGAAGACAGTTCAAAAACACAAGGAACAATTCCCCTACAGCCCTCCCTTGGACACAACTCCGATCTTACCAAGTCCCTACTTTTCAGAAAACTCATGGTAATCAGACACCCCATAAAGGTCATCCAGGATATGTCCCTTTAGCACTTCCGTTCCCTGTACCTTTTACAAGAGGATCAACTGATTCACTCTCAAAATATTGCATGGCAGGAGAACCCACCAAGCCCAATGGTGATGTTGCTCCACTTGAATCATCTGACACTTGTGAATCCATACTTAAACTGGGCAGTACACACCCACCACCACCTGGGCTTAAACCCAGAGACAAGTGCCATTTAGGCTTCTTTCTCCATGCCTCACTCCCCTGCTCCACCTCAGGCCCTGGTCTATGAGTGGCGGTTAAAATGTCTGTTGAGCCTGACCCCTCCTTCCTCCTCACCTCCAGCACCTCCATATCCTCAGCCCACTCACCAACCTCCTCATCTACATATTGACTGGTGTTCTGTTGTGTTGAGGTCAGGACTCTGTCCAGGCTAGTCAAGTTCCTCTACCCCAAACTCACTCATCCATGTCTTTATGGACCTTGCTTTGTGCACTGGTCCAAATAATTTGGTGGAGGGGGGATTATAGTGTAGGGTAGTTTTTCAAGGGTTGGGCTTGGCCCCTTAGTTCCAGTGAAGGGAACTCTTAAGGCATCATCATACCAAGACATTTTGGACATTTTGGACAATTTCATGCTCCCAACTTTGTGGGAACAGTTTGTGGATGGCCCCTTCCTGTTCCAACATAACTGCACACCAGTGTACAAAGCAAGGTCAATAAAGACATGGAGGAGCGAGTTTGGGGTGGAGGAACATGACTGGCCTGCACAAAGTCCTGACCTCAACCCAATAGAACACCTTTTGGCTGAATTAAAGTAGAGATTGCAAGCTAGGCCTTCTCATCCAACATCAGTGCCTGGCCTCATAAATGCACTTCTGGAAGAATGGTCAAACATTACACTAAACCTTGTGGACAGCCTTCCCAGAAGCTGTACTAGCTGCAAAGGGTGGGCCAAATCATTGCCCACCCTTTCATGACCTTTAATGGCAGAGAATCATGGCTGCCATTAAAGGTCATGTGTGTGTAAAGGCAGGTGTCCCAATACTTTTGGCTAGATAGTCTATCTGGCAAAATTTACAATGGTGGTGGAACCCTCCTACACATAAATACTACATTTAGATGTAGTTTTAGGACTTGGGAGATGAGACAACTTCTCTACATGAAGCAGCATATTTGAGATTTGAACCCAGACACTGAGGGATGCTAAGCAGATGTTCTAAGCCTCAGAGCTGTCACATAAGAAAACCTCCTACACATAAATACATATAAATACATATAAATAATGCATTTCTTTGGACATACAGGTGATGGAATAACATTACTCAAGAGTTATTCTTCTTGATTTATTATGTGATATTTGGTGGTTCTTTGTGGGTGAGTGTAGAATAGTGATATTACCCTCAAATTTTTGGCCATTACATTTTGATTTCGGATGTTGGCACACATATCACATTTTTTGGGCTCAAAGTATGATTTGGAAATAATAAAAAGCACAACAATTGTGATTCATTTTAAATTTGCATCCGCAATGGTATTGTTTGTGGATTGTAAAGACACTTGTGTGAGTTTTGGGTAAAGATTGTTGTGAGATGGAGAGTAAGGCCCCTTTCACACAGAAGGCCCGTTCAGATCCGCCTGTCAGTTTTGACGGCGGATCTGAACGGGCGCTCCATGTTACTCTATGGAGCGTCGGATGTCAGCGGAGACATGTCCGCTGACATCCGATCCGGTCCGATCCGCCAAAAGCAGACGTATGGACCACACGTCCAGATCCGTCGGATCGGGTGAGATCGGGTGAGATCGGGTGAAAACGGACACACTGTCCGTTTTCATCCGATCTCTCCATAGAGATCAGCGGCGCTCGCAAGCCCCTCCCCGCTCAGTGAGCGGAGAGAGGCTTGTCATCCGCCGGCTCAGCGGAGATCAACGGACAGATCTCCCGCTGAGCCGGCGGACAGAGGCGGGCTCCGTGCAAGCGGAGTCCGCCTCGTCTGAAAGGGGCCTAACAAGTGAAAGTGACAGAGAAAAATATATTTTATCAAAACATTCCACATTCTAGTATTCTTAAAATCAAAATAGATGAGAAAAACACAAAATAGAAGCAGTAACATTGTTGCAGGGAACATTTATTTCAGAGAAAGATACATTTCATTTCAACATTAAAAGTATTTATTTATTGTACCAATTTTCATTCTCAAAAACGCATTTTAGCCAAGCGCTAATTTTGGTATTTACTATAGCGTCTGGTAAAAAAGACACTTGAGCTAAAATGAGAGCTATTTGCAGGTCTGAGCATGCTCAGTTGTGTTGGCACCTAGTTGTTCTAAAACGGGGAATTTATCTCTTCTCAGACTTTTAAAGATATTTCAGTGAAGAAATCACTTTTTCACACAGTTTAATATTTCAGTACTATTTAGGCAATTATATCATGCTCTAAACATTATTTCCATGTGCAATTCTCCAGCTTCTAGCATAGTAAGGATTTGGGCGCTATTCAGGGAACTATAGTAAATTCGATTTTGGGAGTATTTTCTTACCAGCGCTATACCGTTGAATACCGTTTTAGCACTAATTTGTGCTAATTGCTGCTACAATGGGAAGATGTACATTTACACGGGGACCCGAGAGTAACTCAGCACAGTTGTTGTGCACGCGTACATGGTGTACGGTCATCTCTAATGCCCTGTACACACGGTCTGACTTTCCGACGACAACATCCTTCAGATTTTTTCCAACGGATTTTGGCCCAAACTTGTCTAGCATACACACAGTCGCACAAAGTTGTTGGAAAATCTGAACGCAGTGACGTAGACCACGTATGACGGGACAATAAATGGGCCAGTAGCCAATAGCTTTCGTCTCGTAATTTATTCTGAGCATGCGTGGCACTTTGTCCGTCCGAATTGTCTACACACAATCGGAATTTAAACGATCAGATTTTTTTTTTTCAAACTTTGTGTGTCGGAAATTCCGATGAAAAAAAATTCCTGTGGAGCCCACACACGATTGGATTTTCTGACAACCCGATCCGATCGCACATTTTACGTCGGAAAGTCCGACCGTGTGTACAGGGCATAAGAGTAGAGGCTCACCTTAAGGTCAAGTATTCCCTGATGGCAACCTCAGCCTTGTCCCAGGGCATTGGGGAAAAGGATCAGAGTAAAAGGTACCCCATGTGTGAAGTAGAGATCCTGTACAGGGTGCCTAGCCATAGCCCAGAAAAACCCACCCCGGGGTTAGGCCTCTTGTGTTTCCCAGACTTTGTGTCCAACAAGTTAATTGGGAAACATGAGAGATGAGACAAACAACCACCCTACTGCCCTACCCCTTACAAACTAAATATTGAACTTTGAGCAAGCAACTCAGACTTACACAAAGGCCCGATCAACAGTAAAGAAAAACCAATATACCTCCAAAAGTAATGGAAACCCCAAAATACAACCCCATGAAACACATTTTTTTTAATGAAAGCCTTACAGCAAAACATTTGCCATAGCTGAGACAGTAGCTAAAAGTGACTGTAGTCCTCAACCACAAACTAAAATTAAAACCAAAAAAGCCCCTAATAGTCAAACTAAAACAAAAACGCAGATAAAGGGGTAATTGCGCAGAGCTAGCAATCAGAATCAAATCAGTTTACTATCTGACCCAAATCTCTCCTATGTAGTTTGTCAGCTTTTCCTATCTGTTTCCTACACAGGCTTTGATACACTGTCACTGTGGCCGCACTAAGCACACCACCCCCATCCTTTTATAGTGTGGGGCTGTCTTATCTAAAAGCCCCCCTATTGGCCATTTTAAGCCTGCTGTCCATGGTTTAAAGACCATACGGTGCTTTTATATGTAAAAAAAAAAAAAATGAACCCCAATGCATTTGCACATTATATCACCAGAATCGTAAATCTCAAACCCACAAGATTGGCTGAGTTGATAAATGATAAACTACTAACCTTTGCCAAAAACTCTTTGTGTAAATTGTTAAGCGTTACCTAACTGTGAATATAATCCTAAAGGATCCCAACATTTCATTAACATTAACTAAAGCCTCATACACACGAGAAGACTTTCCGACGGGAAATGTTTGATGACAGGATGTTAGCGGTAACACCCGACTGTGTGTATGTTCCATCGGACAATTGTTGTCAGATTTTCCATAGACAAATGTTGGATGGCAGGTTCTAAAATTTTCCATGGACAAATCTCTGTTGTCTAATTTTCTGAGCGTGTGTACACAAGTCCGTTGGACAAAAGTCCACAGTACAAATACCAGTATACAAGTAAATGAGCAGTAAGATCAAAGACATTTTTTTACATACAGTGTGGGATAATCTGAGACTGTATGAATAAACTGTTAATCCAAACAAAGTCCATATTATGTATAGTCCATATAGGAAAAAAGATTGAGGATCCAGTAACAGGGGGTTCACACACACAGGGCAGCCTCAAGGGAAACAGAAACCGTGTTCCAGAACTGCAAGAAAATACAAGAGAAGAGGCGCCTCTGGGTGGAGACTTAAAACCAATTTAATCATATAAGACAGGAAAAAATCAGGCAACTCACATTTTGGCAGGTTAAAATGAGCATAAATTAAAAGTAATCCAGGGAGTGGGGATCATCAGATCGGTCTGATCGTCCTTGCCGGCTGGGACGCTGAAGCTGTCTTATCCAGGAAGCTGCTCAGGAAGAAGCGCTGGTCATGGAGACAGAGAGCGAGGGGTGGAACGCAGTCGGAGGATGATGACGTCACTATCATGCGACCGGTTTTGTGAGCGTTCAGGCTGAGATGGCAAGACAGCCGTGCTCCTTCATCAAGCTCTGCTTGACGAAGGAGCGCGGCCGCTCACGAAACCAGTCGCATGCCAGTGACTTCATCATCCTTCAACTGCGTTCCACCCCTCGCTCTGTCTCCATGACCAACGCTTCTTGCCTGATTTTGCCTGTCTTATATGATTAAATTGGTTTTAAGTCTACACCCAGAGGCGCCTCTTCTCTTGTATTTTCTCAAAGTACAAATACGCATGCTCGGAAGCAAGGACGAGCCAGAAGCGGTCGGTCTTGTAAACTAGCTTTCGTAATGGGGAATTAACATTCGTGATGCAGCAAATTATGAAATCTCCAAATGCAGTGCACAATTATCTTCTTCTTTAATGGGATAATAAAGAAGCTGCTTTGCTGGTGATACGGATGGAGTTATTGCAAACTAATTTTCAAAGGCTTTTTTTTTCAAGAATAATATTATTATGTTTTTTTTTTTTTTTTCTTGGGCAAGTTACCACAACACCATTATCCCGTATTTTTTAAGATCAAAGATACAACTGTGTTGGTTCAATTTTACATTGTATTTTTTTAAATGTAACTGCCTACTCCCAAACTGTCATTTGAAGTAAAACACATAGCCAAGTATTATTCGCCACAATTTTTTTTATTATGCATTAAAAAAAGGAAACAAATAAAATTAGACATGTAATCTGCCAATAGAACTTAACCAAAAAGTGAATTCTATGCATCCAAAAATATAGAAAATATTTCAAATCATTATTCAACCAAAAAAATTATGTCAAAGCAATAACTCCAAGGCCAATAATAAACAACACGTTATCTCCTCTGATTCCGCAACATGTCTGGTTGACGAACTTTCGTTCAGAAACTAAATGAAAAGTGCGAAATGAAAAGCATGAAAAGAAAAGCGCAAATCAACCCCCAAGGGGTGGCGCTAAAGAGCTGAAAAACAACGTAGTACGTGACTACGTTTGTATTTGTTGGCCAACAATTGTGTGCCGTGTGTATGCAAGACAAGTTTGGGCCAACGCCCTTCGGACAAAATTCCACGCTTTTGTTAGCCAACAATCCGATCGTGTGTACGAGGCTTTAGTCCTTTCGGTTGATTCAGTGGATCCATATGGAGTTGTCCCCAGGATTCATTTCCTTTAGTAGTGCCCTAGTGAAACTCCTAGAGGCTCTGAGGAATACCTGTACCTGTTCAGTTTGGGTTATATTGGGATGCATTTTTAGTTCTTCTATTTTCTACATGAATTTTGTAGGATATTATCAGTAAACATTGGACCTCCCCATTTGTCCCCTTGCCAGCTCTCACGTTTTATACATACTGTATGTAGTAAACCTATCACTTTACAGTATATATGTATCACACAGACAGAGTCATGTTGCAGTTTAAAGCGGTTCTGCACACATTTTATTTAGTAAATCTCTTTGCCTTCCAAATCAGGCAAAGAGTACTAAATGAAATGTTTTTTTTTTTTTTCACTTACCTTGTAATCGATGACTTCCGGTCCTCTGTCTCTGCGGGGGTGGGCGGGGTCTGTGCGGGGATCCTCGTCACGACGCACTGTCTCCTGGGATCTGGTGTCATTGATCCCAGGAGTCTGTGCGGGCATCTTCCGAAATCTCGCGAGATTTCGGGCACATCTTCCGAAATCTCGCGAGATTTCGGCCACATCTTCCGAAATCTCGCGAGATGTCGGCAGATGTGCCAACATCTCGCGAGATTTCGGAGAACGTGAGCTGCACTTTGCCGTTGCTGCGCACTCGCGAGCTCGGCGCAGTAACGGCGGTGCATGCTGGGCCATCTAAAGTGCCTGTGGGGTTTCACATGCCCACAGCCAAGATGGCCCCCAGCAGACAAGCAGAATAAAAAGAACTTCATCGGACGAAAACCGGCAGCGATCACGAATGAAGATGGAACAGTTGAGTCCCCCAATTTTCCTATTACCCCTTAGCATATTCCCCCCAAAAAAAAAACAAAAAAAAAACCCCAGTGCAGAACCGCTTTAAGCTGCAGAGATTTCAAATCCCCAGACCAGTAATGCGGCGATCGAATGTGTCACAACGGGTGATAGTGGGACTTCTGTATAGCAGGACTGGGGGGGGGGGGGATGGGGAAGGGGCTCCAGTGTACTTTCACCTTACAGATTTTCTGTAAAGGTGAACTTACCCTTTAAGGAGTATTTTGTGGGTACAAGGACTACATCATGTAAGCAGCCTTAGGCTCCTTTCAATCGGGCGCCTCCGCTAAGCTGAATACACTTGCTCAGTGGGGGTCTCTCTGCTGATCCTCGCTGAGCAGGCAGATGACAGGTCTGTGTCCACGCCGCTATGCAGAGCAGACACAGACACAGTCCCGCTCTCCTCCATGGGGCAATTTGATGGAACTGGACCGACTGTCCATTTCTATCAAATGCCATCCGATATGCCCGGATGAATGGAAAACAGGACCACCATCCATCTGCTTTTGGTGGACAGGATTGGATGATGGTGGGTGTCAGTGGACATGTGTCCGCCGTTCCCTAGAGGACAATGCAGGGTCCCATCTGAGCTGGCAGGTGGACCTGATCGGGCAGCCTATGTTCAAGGGGCCTTACACTACATGTTTCTTTAGGCCACTGCCGACATCAGTGCAATTTAACCACACCCACCTTTTGCTGCCGCTTCTCCTTTCTGGGTTGACCTTCTTTCTCATCTTCTAATGGGATATATGATCACAGGTGACAATTTAGAGTTCAACTCTTGATAAATATGCCCTGAAACACACCTCCCAACTTTCTGAAGTGGACATCTTTTAGCACATATTATGTAGGCAAAGGACAGGTTCCTGCCACAGGCTCAGTTACACAGATCACAAAGGTCTAGTACATAGATGTTCATAGTTGCCAACATTGTAAAAAAATATATAGGGACACTTTTTTGTCTGTGGGCGGAGTCTTATTATAATTAGGGGTGGGGCATTTGTTTGTAGGTGTGACATAGCGGGGAAAGAAAAATGTGGCGTGCAAAGTGTGCCGCAGCAAATAATGGGTGTGGGTTAAACGAAATAGTGGGCGTGACATAAAGGGGCGTGACTCGAAGGGGGTGTGGTTAGAGTCTGAGATGAACGAGGGATGGAGGGAGAAAGAGAGAGAGAAAGAGAAGGAAGGAAAGAAACAGGGCTGGAGAGACAGCAGGCCCAGATCCTACACCACAATAGAAATATGTGTATTTCAGAAAGTTTAACAATCAGCAGATAAAGATATTTCAAACACCTGGTGTTAGTGCTTCGATCACCCCGGCACCATTGTTGTTATGGTGTCAGACTGATTCAAGCATATTTTTTCTATTATTACATTGTAATATAAAAATAAATCATTCAACTCACCATAATGCAGAATCAGTGGGAACCCTAAGTGTGTCACCTGCCACTGTTGCCTGCCACCAGATGCAATCAGGTGCCCCCAGCGGAGTCCCCCTTACATCAGGTGTCCCCAGCAGAGTCCCCCTTACATCAGGTGTCCCCAGCAGAGTCCCTCGTTAGATCAGGTGTCCCCAGCGGAGTCCCCCTTACATCAGGTGTCCCCAGTGGAGCCCCCCTTATATCAGGTGCCCCACCAGCAGAGTCCCTCCTTACATCAGGTGTCCCCAGCGGAGTCCCTCCTTACATCAGGTGTCCCTCAGCTGTGTCCCCCTTACATAAGGTGTCCCTCAGCGGTCTCCCCCTTACATCAGGTGGACCCTCTAGCGGCGGCAGCGGTGAAAAAATGGGAAAGCATGGGTTTCCTGGGACATTTCCTGGGAAGCGCTAAAAGCGGGACAAAGGTCTAAATCCCGGGAATGTCCCGGGAAATTCGGGACAGTTGGCAACTATGGGTGTGGGTGCACTTTAAAGCTCAAACATCTTTTTCTGCAGCCTCAACTGCACTGGACAGTGAATGAATGGGAGGTACTCTATGCTGAGCGGCTTTCTGTTCATTTACAAACCAAAGTTTACTATGCTTCAGTTACGAATGAACACAGTGAGTGAGTGTCTTTAGAAAAGAAAGGGGCCAGTAAATGGCATATTGACCAGCCCTTTCCTCCACTCTACATCCTAAAACATCCCTGCAGCAGCCAAGGGCTGAGGACAGAAGCTTGCAACATGGGGGGAAGCCCGAACAGTAGGGGGAGTCGGCACCACCCAGAGTGATTAGGTGTGACCAGGCATACCTGGCACATCCCCTGCACACACCTATTGTCTAGTATGCAGAACATTATTGGTGAAGCCACAGAAGTTTTTTTTTTTTTTTTACTTAATATAGAGGTTGGACAAAAAGTTTAGTGCAGTGTAACGCTTTTGGTAGTAAAATAGTGCATTTTGTATAGAGATGTACACATCAGACTGAAAAGAGGGACAACTGAGGCTGGACGAGGGACAGAGGGATCTGGTATAAAAAGAAGGACAATTCCCCCCACAAGAGGGACAGTTGGGAGCTACATCTTATACCGCGTACACATGACCGTTTTTTCCCGTCAGAATAAACTCTGACAGTCTTTCTGTCAGAGTTCCGCTGAAACAGACTTGCCTACACACGATCACACCAAAGTCAGTTCGTTTAGAACGCGGTGACGTACGACGGGACTAGAAAAGGAAGTTCAATAGCCAGTAGCCAATAGCTGCCCTTGCATAGTTTTTGGTCCATCGGAATAGAATACAGACAAATGGTTTTCCCGATAGGAATTGATTCCGTCAGAAAGATTTAAAACATGTTCTATTTCTAGGTCCATCAGAATTTTTGAAAAAAAAAAGTCAGATGAAGCCCACACACGAGCGTAATGTCCGATGAAATGATTCCGTCTGACCTTTTCTGCCGGAAAGTCCGGTTGTGTGTACGCGGCATAAGGGCGCTTTCCCACTGTCCATCTGTGGATTGGCCACAGTGCGGGTGCAGTGTAGTGTACTCGTGATTTTCGTGCGGGTTACCTGCACTTTTTGCACTTTTACCATAGACTTCTATTAGATCGGGTATTTTTGGTGAGTTTTCTGAAAGTGCACCAAAGATACAGCATGCAGGACTTTTTTTGTGCGCTTTCAGAGAATGCACCAAAAATGCCTGATCTAATAGAAGTCTATGGGAAAGTGCGAGTAGCCCGCATAAAAAAACGCGGGTACACTGCGCTGCGGCCAAACCACAGCAGGGTAGTTGTGAACCTCCCTAAAATGCTTTTTTTTTTTGAGTGGGGTGGGGTGTTTTCTGTATGGTGGGATTTGCTTTCAAGCTTCCTTACTGGAAAAGAAGTGGACAAAAAAAAGGAAAACTGAAAGTGAAAGCTTGTGTTTCCAGGGACTGCAGGAAGAGACGATGTTTGTACCATTTCTGCTCCTTCTTCTCATACAACAAAAAGGTAATTATCTTAAAAAATATTGAGATTAATTGAAGATATAAAGACAAAGACACACAGGAGATGACGGAATGAGTAGACACGATGAAAAATCTGAGAATATAGTTTTCTTTGTTGCTAAAGCGTTTCTTTCAGTGCTAGAGCTGGGAAGAGAAAAGATAAGGGAGGAGGTTGCTTCCGTTAACTCCCTGTGATCAGACATAGAATACACTCAGCAAGAGGCAACACATCACAACATAGAAGGCTGACAAAGGATTTTTATTAACCCTAATTTAAATGCACTTCATGTCATCAAAATCATCATCAGGATAAGATTATGGTTGTACAAATGATTGTAATATAAAAGAATGATATTTATATTTTATGTAATAACATAATAGTCAGTGAGGTGATGCTGCGAGGGATGAGTGAATTTGAATTTACTGGACAATTACCTATTTTACATAAGCAAAATGTCACCAAAGGCGAACATGTAAATTTTGCATCTTGACCAATTTATTCAAAATGTACCGTATTTATCGGCGTATAACACGCACTTTTTTCCCCTTAAAATGAGGGGAAAGTCGGGGGTGCGTGTTATACGCCGATCCCCCGCCGTTTGTAAGCTCTTCTGCCGCTCCCGGCGGCTTTTGGGTATCTTCGGCCGCTCTCTGCTATCTTCGGCCGCTCTCGGCTATCTTCGGCCGTTCTCGGCTATTTTCGGTCGTCCTCGACGGCTTTCGGAAAGCGGTCGAAAATAGCCGAAAACGGCCAAAAATAGCTGAGAACGGCCGAAGATAGCCGAGGACGGCCGAAAATACCCGAAAGCCGCCGAGAACTACCGAGTGCCGCCGAGATACACAGGACATCCGTTCTGTATCTCAGCGGCGCCATTTTTAAAAGAAAAACACACTGACAAGGCTGCAAATCACATGAAAGGCTGCAATGGAAGGCTGCAATGGAAGGCTGCAAATGACTGACAAGGCTGCAATGGAAGGCTGCAAATGACTGACAAGGCTGCAATGGAAGGCTGCAAATGACTGACAAGGCTGTAAATGACTGACAAGGCTGCAATGGAAGGCTGCAAATGACTGACAAGGCTGCAAATTACACTGACAAGGCTGCATTAATGGGCATTTAAATGTAAGTTTTTTTCCTTAAACTTCCCTCCTAAAAGTTTTTTTTTTTTAAAATTCCCTCCTAAACTTGGGGTGCGTGTTATACGCCGATAAATATTTTTTTTCAAAGGGTGTGATCTATTTAAAAGGGTGTTTTTGTATGAACTGAGGGTAGATTTCTCTATGTTAGTGTTTTTTGTATTTGTGTTTATTTTTTTCTTTGCGTATTTGCATGTTTTTGCATGCTTTTTTTATTTTACTTTTTTAATTGTCTTTTTTTACTACTTTTTTTAATACTGCAGCTGCTGAAATTTAATAATCGGACACTTACCTGTCCCAGAGTCCTGCGATGCGGGCGTACGAAGCCCCGCTCGTCTCCCCCTCCTCTCTGCTCCGCGGGCATTGTCATTGTAGGCGCACAGCTGTGGCTTCACAGCCGGGCACGCACTGCGCACGTGCTTTGGCTTGCCGGGCATTCATTTGGGACCTGTGACGTGTCCCAGATGATTTCCGAGAGGGAGGGGGGAGAGGTTATCTTGCTTCCGGTGGGAGTTTCCACTAACCCCCCCAACCCCCAACAAAAAAATGACATGCCAAATGGGGCATGTCCGGGGGGTCACCTTCCTTTAAAGCGGAAGTTCAATTTTTGGGTGGAACTCCGCTTTAATCAGCGTAATAAAAGTGGTAGTAAACTTAGTTTTTTTACTTGTACCTACAGGAAAGCTTATGATAAGGCTTATGCCCTGTACACACGATCAGTTTTCCCATCGGAATAAAACTCCGACAGAGTTCCGACGGAATTCTGCTGAAACTGTCTAGCGTACACATGATCACACCAAATTCCATCCTTCAAGAACGCGGTGATGTACAACACGTACGACGGGACTAGAAAAAGTAAGTTCAATAGCCAGTAGCCAATAGCTTCCATCTCGTACTTGCTTCTGAGCATTTGTCGTTTTTGGTCTGTCGGAACAGCATACAGACGAGCGGTTTTCCCGATAGGAATTGGTTCCGTCGGAAATATTTAGGTCATGTTTTCTTTCTAGGTCAGTCAGAATTTTCGAAAAAAAAAAAAGTCAGATGAGGCATACCCAGGATCGGAATATACGATGAAAAGCTTCCGTCTGACTTTTTCTGTCGGACATTCCGCTCATGTGTACGCGGCATTACCTGTAGGTACAGTGTACAATGACTATCTCCTAAACGTACACTGTTTAGGAGATATTCACATTGCATGCAGACGGTGACGTCACCCACAAATGTGCTCTGAAAGCCATATCATGCTGGACCTTCAGAGCTCGTGCCGTAAATGAGGGCTCCCGGAGTCCATGAGCCCGTAAGAAAGATGGGGTGAAGATGGTAGACATGTCAGCGGTGAAATCGCACCACTGGAGGGCTTTGTTCTAATGTAAGTATTTCATAATGTGATAGTATGCGATGCTTACCTTCATGCTGGACCTTCAGAGCTCATGCCGTAAATTAGGGCTCCTGGGCGCATGTGTAGGAGTGACTTCATTATGGCCCCGGCCACTCATGTAGCTGGAGGCCACGAACCCTGAAGGAAGACCGGGTGAAGATGAAAGCCCAGTCAGCGGTGACAGCGCATTTGCGTCTCAAATATTGTGGTAGTATGTGGTACAGGGGAAATTTTGTTTCTTTTGAATAGGTCCAGGATAGTTGAAAGGAATTTCTGTAACCCTCAGGAGACATTGTACTTCCTGAAGTGTGAGAGTGCCTTCTCACTCCTGTGCCTACAACCCCATATCTGTATATATGCATCCAAAGCACTGCTGTCTCTGACTGCTAGTCTCAGGAGATTTGCAATGAGAGAAGCCAGAGACTGTGCTATGTACTGTTCTCCATGTTGGTGGGTAAGACATGAGTCATGGTAGGTTGGTAAGGGGGAAAGGTCAACTGCAGGGACAGCACAGACAATACTGGTGATTAGACGTTTGCCCTCTGCTTGCCTTTTTTGGGCACGGCTAACATAGTTTCGTTCAAATTAGACTCTTAATAACCAACGTAAAGCACCTTCATTTCACCATCCTTGATGGACAGTGAGGCTGCATTGATGGGCACAGTGAGGCTGCATTGATGGGCACAGTGAGGCCGCAATGGTGGGCACAGTGAGGCCGCAATGGTGGGCACAGTGAGGCCGCATTCACGGGCAGAGTGAAGCTGCATTTGATGGGCACAGTGAGGCTTCATTTGATGGGCACATTGAGGCTGCCCATGCACTGATATAAAGGGTTTCCCCCTTATATCAGTACCCCCTCTTTACCTTAGTGTATTCTTTCTGCGGAAGGTGGTCCCCCCCCCACGTTCTGAGTTTCTGGGGTCCCCCTTGATGATTGACCACTTTTAACTGTAATTTGCTTACATATATATATAAAGCCTTATGTGACATTCAGAGATTACTTTGTATCTTCTCAATGAAAGCAAAGCTTTTTCTGACTGGATGAGGTGGAGAGGCAGGGTGGTGACAACACACTCTCCACCTCATTCAATCAGCGGATGCTTTGCATTCATTGAGAATATGAAAAACATTCTCTGAATGGTCCCCTTGATGAGCATCCAAGCTCCTGTATTCAATCAAAATTCAGCAGGTTAGAATCGCGGCATGAGACCCAGAAGCTAAAGGAGATAACTGGAGTAGTGGTGTCTACAGAGATTCCCAGCTTCCAGGGGCTTTAGCCAGGTATGGTATAGACATAGTTACATTGGTCAAAGCTTGTCCAATGTAACAATGTAAAAATACACATGCCCCCGGAATTGCTCTTTGAAGGATATCTAAATCCAAAAACAAAAATGTAATGTATAGCAGCTTACCAATTTTTAGGTGTGGTGGAGGCATTTGTAATATGATTTCAAGCCAAGGACATTTTTTGCAACTACAGAAGATCAGTTCTTGCCAGAAATACCATGTCCTTGTAACTTCCGGTGCACTGGACTGACATATCAAAATATGATATCCAGCTATCAAAAAAAAGAGAGAGGAGGAGAAGGGGTCAGTAGTCCAAAATCAGGAGGGCAGTCTAGAGTGACAACAATGGCTCCCTTCATAGATACAATATGAAGAGTATCCCATGAAGCTACACTATATTACTTTTTGGGTTTTGGTTTAGCTGTAGGTTTTTTGGTATAGTTTTTGGTCTTCTGGACCAAAAAAAAAAAAATATTTGTGTTATTTTTACAAAACGAATGTTTGGCATTGTAGGAACATTCTTTTGGAAAGAACACTGCTTTATTTATTGGGGTATATGGGAATTTGTAGGGGGATGGGGGCAAGCATGCATATTTTTTTGTGATGGTTGGTGGAGCAAGGATGGAGGGTACCCTCTTCAGTGGGCCTAACCCTTCCCTACGTCATCCAAAACTAAAAAAGAAAAGTTTGGGCTGGTATTTCACTCTCAGACAATCTATGTCCACTGAATGTGTATAATCAGGGCTTTTTTCTCAGAGAATAGGTGCAGGAACTCAACCATGCCCGCCACACACACATACCTGCCAAATGGCATCAAATAGTAGCTCTTCCCTCTGCATACAACCCCTCCCTCCACTGCCCTCATCTTCTCCCCCTCCTTAAAAGCTCCACCATCTGTCATATTTCTTACCTTTGTTGCAATATTTAGCTGAAGCACCTATCCGGCTGTAGTACCTCCCAGCATACTATACTATACTATACTACAGTAACTTGCAAGGGATATCATGCAGTAGGAGCATCAACAACTGGTCACCAGGGAAAAAATGGAGACCACAGAGGGTGCAGCCTTTCACACACCCTCTCCTGCCCATGACTGCACTGAACCCTGGGCACCTGTTCTGTATCTCTTTTGTCCCTGTCCGGAACTCAGTGGGATCTGCGCAGGAGATCTGATCTGTGGGAGCTACTGGGAGAAAAGATATCACTTGTAAACACAGAAGCTGGACTTCAGTGTTACCAAGTGATAGTGATGAGGGAGCAGAATACCTGAGCCACAGGTGGTGGAACTGAGTTCCCCCTAGTTCCTGCTGAAAAAAAGCCCTGTGTATAATTATAAAAAATCTTTTTCTGTCTACAGGTCATGCTCTGCAGCTGACTGCTCCTTCATCTCATCGAGACATAATGGGGGAAGATGTGAACATTTCCTGCTCATTCACAGTCAATAACCCTCCTATCAACTGGAAATTTCTTGCCATAACCTGGTACTTTCAGGGAAATGAAATATTACATGTTCAGAATGCGAAAGTAATAGCAAAAGATCCTCGTGTATCCTATACAGGCCGGGCAGAAGATGGAATCGCTGATCTGTTTATATCAAACATCACTATAATGGATGGAGGGATCTATAAGTGCTCCATATTGTACACCCCAAAGAGGGAGGAGAAGGAGATCAGATTGGACATACAAGGTACACGGGTCAAAGTATATAACCACCTGTTATATAGGTTTATTCGATTAGTATATTATCATAACTGGATCACTCACAAAGAGACTTAAGTGGGTGGCTAGAGTCTAATGGATGTCCAAGGATTTACTGTGCTAGACCAATATGGAGAGCAGGTGGAGCTTAAAGTAGTATTAAACTAGCAGCATTGTTTAGCTTAAAAGGGAAGTATGGCTTTTCATTTTATTTTAGAATTATACCTACCTAGGTGGATGCTGCATTTGTTCCCCGGCACCTTTAAGACTGAGAACCGAGCGATCTAACACCGCAGATCACTCGGTTCTCACAACTCCCAGAGCAGAGAGTTGGTGACTGTCAGTCATCGGCTCTCTGCTCTGCCCCCTCCTTGCTCACTGGAGCACTGGGCTGTGGAGGGGGCAGGAGCAGCCGGCTCAGGCTCTCAGTGGCTCGCTGAAAGTCTGAACTTGGTGCCAGTCCAGGCATGTGGGTGGATCCCAACTCTATTGTCGCGATCTTGCCCAAGCCTGGACCGGATCTGTGACATCAGCAGACAGCGGATTGCAGCCTGCTGTCTGCTGAAAACGGGTCACAGGATTGCAGAAGGAGCTTTGGCTTTACTTCTCATTTAACACATTGAGCAAAATAAAATAAACATTTACCAATAAACTATTTGTCAAATTCCTAGCCCAGCACTTGCAGTGTATACCTTTCCATGCTGCTGCCACCTGCTTTCTCAGAAAGGAAGAAATGGCTGCACTCCAAGATGATGAATATGAGTACTTTATTGATTCATCCAAGTGACACACCACAGGAAAAAACGACTATCAAGGCAGACATGTTTCACACAGTATCATGTGCTTAATCATGATTAAGCACATGATACTGTGTAAAACATGTCTGACTTGATTGTAATTTTTCCAGTGGTTTGTCACTTGGATCAATAAAGGACTCATATTCATCATCTTGGAGTGCAGCCGTTTTTCCTTTTTGCAGTTTGTACGGCAGGCGAGCCGTGGCTAGCACCCTTGAGAGGAGTACTTCAATTCACTTCACTCACTCATTTATCTGGATTTACCCACCTGAGTGGTGTTCTTTGTTTCTTCCTGCTTTCTCAGTGCTGCTTCTTTGAACTTCACAGGGAAGAGTAGCAGTGGACAGCTCAGTCTCCAGCCAGTCTGTTAGTTTGGAGAGTTTGGAGAAGGGAAGAGGAGGAGGAGGGGGGAGCAGGGGAACACCTTGCCATCCTAGGCTTTGGGGCTGTGTGCAACTTTAGTACCTGCATACAAGGGTGACCTCATATGACACTGCAATAGAAAGGAGCCACCCTCAAACAGGAAACCTGAGCCAGCAGTCAGGGCATTAGCTAAAACTGAAACAAAGGCAAGGATTCAAAAATAAAGAGGTTGCATACTCAACATGTGATTACATTAGCTGCTGAAAGTGCTTTTAAAAATGTAAGGGTTAAATATAATTTTAAGGAACAAAGGTCACCGATCTGCTCTGCTTAGCATGGACTAGGAAGTGTTCAACTGAGCACTTCCAAGTTCAGAGCTGAAGAATCCCACCAGCACTACTGGTCATGCATGCTTTAAGTCAAGGTCTCTGTATCCTGGATCAGCATAAAGTGCAGGCAGAGGAAACATCAGGGACCTAATAAACTCTGGCTTTATACTGTAACCTCCTTCCTCCACACCAGTTGTTAGAAGGGACATATCCTGCTGACTACACAAAGTGTAGGTGGGTGCAGCATGGTGCGGCAACAGAGAACACTGATGCCCCATACACACGATCAGAAATTCCGTCAGAAAAAACTTGGATGTTTTTTCTGACGGAATTCTGCTCAAGCTTGCCTTGTATACACACGGTCAAACACAAAAGTTCTCTGAACTTTCGACTGTCAAGAATGCGGTGACGTACAACACTACGACGAGCCAACAAAATGAAGTTCAATGTTTCCGAGCATGCGTCAAATTGTTTCTGAGCATGTGTAGGAATTTTGCGCGTCGGAATCTGTACAGACGATCGGAATTTCTGATCAGAACTTTTTCCGATCGAAAAATAGAGAGCCTGCTCTCAATCTTTTGCTAGCGTGAATTCGGCCAGCAAAAGTCCCTTGGTGCATGCACACGGTCGCATTTTCCGACCAAAAGCTCTCATCGGTCTTTTGCTGGCCGATTTTCCGATCGTGTGTACAGGGCATAAGGGTTTAGATGCAGAAAACAGAACTGTATTGAAATTGAAGTTCAGCAATACACAAGAAGCCCTGCGGGAAGGCAATCCGACCAAGAACACTCACAGGATGTATCAGCGAAGAGTAGTAGCAGTAGGTCTCAGGTGTGCCAACTGCACCTGTCTTGAGGGATGGAATGCAGCCTGGCCGGTCTGTACCCAAGTACAAAAGTCTTCCAGGAAGGATGGCATGTCTCTGCACTTTCCCTACTCATCTGTAACTTCTCCTTGATGCTAAGCACTGTCCCTGGCAGACATGTGACCTGTCCCTACTCTAGCCACGCGCAAAATGTGAAATGGCCTCCAGAATCGCATGGGGCACCAGCATCCAATAGGATAGCTGCCCACTGTGACCCAAGAGGAACAAAGTCCCTCTTGACATCCTCTGCAATGCCACTGCAGTTGAGAGCCACGTGTAGTGGAGAAAGCAGACTGCACCTGCCTACAAGTTTTAGGTTAACATGCATTTTTGTTTTAGCTATTCCGCAGATCAATATCACAGACAGAGTTGTTGTTCCAAATAAAGAGAGTTTCCTACACAGTCTCATCTCTGGATTCTACCCGGTGGACATCGATATTAAATGGCTCCGTGATGGAGAGATATTGGACAATGTAGATATGGAGAAACCTCAGAGAGACCCGGATGGGACGTACAATGTGAGGAGCTCAGTGAAAATAACACCCACTAAGGAGGACAGAGAGCGGATCTTCTCCTGTAGAGTCCAACACGAGTCCCTTACTGCACCTCTCCAGGAGGATTTCCAGCTGGTGTATGGAGGTAACATTATCATTATTCAGTACAATGCTCTAAAATTACATTAACCACTTGCCTACCAGGCACAAACACCTCCTTCCTGACCAAGCTTTCAGCACTGTCGCATTTTGAATGACAATTGCGCAGTCATGCAACGCTGTACCCAAATAACATTTTTATCATTTTTTTCCCCACAGATAGAGCTTTATTTTGGTGGTATTTGATCACCTCTGCCGTTTTTATTTCTTGCGCTATAAACAAAAGAAGACCGACAAGTTTGAAAAAACATAATACTTTTTACTTTTTATTATAATAAATATCCAATTTTTTTTTTTTTTTTAAACAAATTTTTTCCTCAGTTTAGGCCGATACGGATTCTTCTACATATTTTTGGTAAAAAAAATCGCAATAAGCGTATATTTATTGGTTTGCGCAAAAGTTATAGCGTCTACAAAATAGGGGATAGATTTATAGCATTTTTATTATTATTTTTTTTTTACTAGTAATGGCGGCGATCTGCGATTTTTATCATGACTGCGACATTGCGGCGGACATATCGGACACTTTTGACACATTTTTGGGACCATTCACATTTATACAGCGATCCGTGCTATAAAAATGCATTGATTACTGTATAAATGTGACTGGCAGGGAAGGGGTTAACACTAGGGGGCGCTGCAGGGGTTAATATGTTCCCTATGTTAGTGATTCTAACTGTGGGGGGAGGGGACTGACTGGAGGAGGGGACCGATCGGTGTCCCTATGTACAAGGGACACACCATCGGTCCCCTCTCCTCTGACAGGACATGGATCTGTGTGTTTACATACACAGATCCACGTCCTGCTCAGTTACTGGGCAATGGCGGGTGCCTGGCAGACATCGCGGCCACCAGGCACGCGCATCGGGTCCCCAGTGACGCGGCGCGTGCACCCCCTTGTGGCCAAAATGTAGACGCCGTCATATGACGGCGTCCCGCCACAAGAGCCGCACCGCTCCGCCGTCAATAGACAGTGGGCGGTCGGCTACAGGTTAAACAGAATAAAATTATCTGCTCTAACCTATCCTTCCTTTCTCTGCTATACCCTCTCGTATATACAGCAATAGTAAAACAAATTAAGGTTTACACATAGGGGTTCTGTCTCCAATCAATTGAAATTCCACCCGCAGCACTCCTTAAGCCCCATACACACGGTCGGATTTTCCGATGGATTCTGTCCTATCAGACAATGTTGTCGGAAATTCCGACCGTGTGTAGGCACCATCGGACAGTTTCCATCGGATTGTCTGACGGACAAAGTCCTATCTCCTGCTGGATAGATTTTTTGACAACAAAGTCCGATCACACCAAATCCGATCGTGTGTAGCGAATTCCGACGGACAAAGTGCTACGCATGCTCAGATCACATTACAAGACCAAAGCTATTGGCTACTAGCCTCTACGTAGTCCCGTCATAGGCAACAAACGTCACCACGTTCAGAATGATCGGATTTTCCGACAACTTTGTCCGACCGTGTGTACGCAAAACCAACATCGGACAAAGTACGACGGACATGATCCGACGGACCTGGTCCTCGGATAATCCGCGCGTGTGTATGGGGCTTTAGTCTTTCCCCTTTCTTCTGCCCGAGCGTATCCAGTGTCCATGGCAGCAGTGAGATGGCCCCTCCAATATACAGAGCTTTCATTGCTATATCCCTCTTATATTTTTTACTGTATAAAAACAGGAGAGCACTAGAGGTATCTTGTGCCAATTCAGCTTTACTCTCTCAGTGAGTATACTCCCATCTCCCTGTCTGCTCTCCTCCTAGGAGTTCACTCCCATGTAAAGCTTTTTTACAAGAACGCCTCCTGTTTCTGTCAGCAGTACTATAGGTTTCTTGCAGACAGAATGCTTTACAATCTCATTCCTCATGCAGCACCTCTGTCTGCTCATCTCCAGTGGAGGCTGGTCCTCAATTTTCTTGAGGGAGTGGCCCGCCAGCCAACCAACCCCCACTCGATCGATCGCCGCTCCCCCGTCGCTCGATCACCCCCAATCGCTCAACCAAACAGCTTGCTGACACTCTCTTTGCACTGAACTTCCTGTTGTCACATCATCCACACTTCTAAACTGCACATATTGCCCGCTGCCATACCCACCAAACTCTGCTTTTGCACATACAGATAGCTGTCATAGGTGTGGGCATGGGGTGTGCCACATGTACCTGGGGACACCCTAATCACCACATGCTGTGCAGATTCCTCCTGCTGTCCATACCCCCTTACCAACAAAGCACTTCCTATTCATTCACTGTTCCAGGTCAGATGAAGCTACAAAGAAAGGGACTAGGGAATCTCTGTCCTCAGTCCCTTTTTCTGTTTCAAAAGTGAGACATCAAGGATCTGTTCAGACCCATGATATTTCACCAAAGCCCCCCAATGGGACTCCTAAAACAATAAAAAAATAAATAAAAAAATAGTAAAAAAATAAATAATAATACTGGCACCGCTCATATCCTTACTGATATTGACCACTGCTCTACTGGCACTGTCATGTGCCCTACTGACAAAGTCCACTGCTCTACTGACTGACGCCATCCTCTGCCCTACTGACACATCCACTGCTCTACTGACACAGTCTACTGCCCTGCTGACACCGTCCACTGCCCATGTGTGTTTGAGCTTTGGGGTGCACACCCTAATGCAATAGGCTGCTCACACCTATGCCAGCTGTCACCCCCTCCACATTGCTCTCCTGCACATATTGCTTGCTGTTATGCCCTCCACACTCCTCCCTTGCATATACTCCTTCCATACTCCTCTCCTGCACATAATGCCCACTGTCATAACCTACACACTCTTCTCCTGCACATACAGCCATCTCTCCTACCCTCCACAATCCCCTCTTGCACACAGTGCCTGGTGTCACCCCCTCCACAATCATCTCCTGAACATACTGCCCAGTGCCCAATGTCATACGCTCTACACTCATCTGCTTCACATACTGCCTGCTAAGACAATATTTTAGCATCGTTATTGTTATCAACATTGCCATTTCTGAAATGGTCACACATTTACTAGTATGAATAAAAATGTAAAGATGATAATCAATAAGTAGGTTTACAATAGTGTACACATACATAAATTTAGTCATACCGTATGTAAAACCGCATTAAGAAAATCTACTTATCACTTGTATTGCAGCTATCCCGTCTGTTCACATCACTTCCCAAGCATTTAAGTTGAATGTGGTGCAGGAATTGGTGTGCAGTGTTTCTGGGTTTTACCCAGAATCCATCACTGTGTACTGGTTCTTGAATGATACGCTGTTGGAGAATTCAAAGACAAGGAGGATCAATAGCTCAGCTATGGAATCTGTCTACCCCTTCACCCCAACAGAACAAAACCGGGGCATGGAGCTGAGATGTGTGGTGGATCATGTAACCCTCACCATTTCACATGAGGAGAGACTACTGGTACAAGTCATAGGTGAGTGACTTTCCCTTTCAGTGGTGTAACTATAGCCATGATCCTGGTATAACCATTTGTTGAGAGGACGTTTTAACATGTACGCCGGTCTGCAAGTGGTAAAAGGGGGATTCTTTCCTCTGACAACTAGTGCAGAGGTGCCCTTTTTCCCACTTAGCGCCAATGTAAAGGGGTCCTTCTCCCACGGACCACCAATTTAAGGGGGTCCTTCTTCCACTGACCAATGTAAGAGGTTCCTTTTACTGCAAACCAATATACAAATGTCCTTCTCCCACTGACCCAGGTTCCTTTTACCACTGCTCACCAATTTAAGGGGGGCACGTCTCCACTGACTACCATTGAAAGAGGTTCTGTCACAGATGCCAAATGCTGGTTTCCTGTGTAACAGGCATGACCAAAAATGTGTGGACTTCCACAGAGAATACCAGGCGCAAGTATAGAATAAAATAATGTGATTTATTAAAGATATGATAAATAGACACTAGTATAAACGCACCTGCAATATACCAAGACCCCATAAACCAAAACCAGTAAATCTAATTAGGGTAAGTGCTAACAATGAACAACTACCTAAATAACTATATATACAAAAAGTAGGATATGGCTGGAAAGCATAGTCGGGGTCAGAGCCGGGGTCATGCATAGGAGATCAGACAGAGGGAGCAAGCCAGGAAAGGCAGAGGGTACACAGGAGCAGGATCAAGCAAGCAGGTGAGGATTAGGAACAGAGTATGGGTACAAGGTTCACAAATCGGGGCACATGGGCAGAACACCAAGCTAAAGCTAAATATCCTCCCAGCAATCAGCATCAGGTGGTGACTAATTAGTAAGAGCTGCTTGTGGACACCGGAACTTCAACCAAAAGGTCTGGGAGCCACAGTGCCACCAGCAGGTAAACACATTCCTGACAAGTTCCTTCTACCAGTGCCCACCAATGTAAGGGGGTCATTCTCCCATTGACCCCTTATATCAGAGGTTCCTACTGCCACTGCTCACAAGTTTATGGGGTCCTTCTCCCACTAACCATCAATGTAAGAGGTTCCTTCTTTCATTGACCACCAATGTAAGGGGTTCATTTTACCACTGCTCATTAATGTAAAGCAGGCACTTCTCCACTGACCATCAATATGAGGGAACAATACAGATTTCACTGTCTGGCCATTATTATAATTAAATTTCCATATTATTGCTGAAATTATTACTGCCACACATTTCTAGGTCGATAGTATGGCTTTTAGTATAAAAAAAATAGTAGTCTCATTAGGTTCTTAGAATGTGAGGTCCTTTGGAGGTCTTCTACCAAACATAAAAAGCACACCTTAGGACATTGTAAATTGGGCAACTCATGCTAATTTAATAAATCCATTGACCTGTGACCAGAATAAATGCCCACGTGGCCAGAGCAATAGTGCATTGCAGAAGTAAAGAGGGACATTTTTTTTTTAAAAGCCAGCAGCTACAAATACTGCAGATGCTGACTTTTAATAAATGGACACTTACCTGTCACAGGTTCCAGCGATGTCGGCAGCAGAGGCCGATCAATCGCTCGGCTCTCTGCTGCTGCCGGCACCATTCTCGGTAAGGGAATCAGGAAGTGAAGCGTTGCGGCTTCACTTCCCGGTTCCCTACTGTGCATGCTCGAGTCACGCAGCGCAATGAGAATCGTCCGCGCTGTCTGCTGGGACCCGTGTGTGTCCCGGCAGACACCGCGCCGGGACAGGAAGTAGTATAGAGTCTATGCTCGGAAGTGGGTGTAAATACCTATCTTAGACAGGTATCTGCACCCCCCCTCCTGAAAGGTGCCAAATGTGACACCGGGGGGGGGGGTTCCGATGAGCGGAAGTTCCACTTTAGGGTCAAAGTGGGGAGTGCTTGAGTTTCAACTTATATAATCGTAAAGAAGTATAATATATCTGATGATAATGTTTAAGTTGGATAAGCCTATCTTTGGAAGAGATAACCAAAGACATATAGGACTCCTCAAAATTCTCTCAATCCTCTGTTGACAGTTGTGGCAGTATATTTCTATTTAGGAGCTGGTCTGTTTCAGTTGATAGCAATGCAGAATAATACTTAGATATCAATTTAGTATCAGAGGTTTTTCAAGAGGTGTTTGTATAAATGGTACCATATTGTGTCGCAGCTGGTAATAGCATAGGAGTTTAGTATGAGGGATCACATATTCTAACTGTAGTCTGAGTCTTAAAATCTTTCAGTGGTCTCTTAAGAAAAAGCTAACATGTAGAACCCTGAGGTCCCTCCAGAGGTTTGTATGGGTTCCTTGGGCAATGCCAAATTGACTTTCCAATTGATAGTTCCAAAGCCATCCCCTGGCAAAGCCAATGGCCTGGCAATAACAATCTGTTAGCCTTTATCCCGCTAACCATATATGTAAGGATGCTCTTCTCCCAATCACCCCTAATCAAATGGTGTATTCTTTCCACAGTCCATCAATGTGATGGACATTCCTGCTCTACATAAAGCTTCTTGATTCTACTATTGTAAACTGTGGGCTGTACTTATAATTTGTGGAATATGTTCCTCGAGGCCTGAAATCATTTCAAGGGTTCTTTAGGGCTAAAAGGTTGAGGAAAGCTGATCTGGAGACTGTCCCTGATATGTGCAGAAACCCAAAAGCCAATCTTGGGGAGAGAATCAGAATCACCTGAAGGATAAAGCCAGTATGAGGGTGTCTGTATAAGGGACAGAAATGCATACTCAGCCAGTGTCTCTGTGCATGTTTGACTAAATTGTGTACTACAACCAAATGGCAGTCAGATATCTAACAATTTCTTCTCACTGAAATTTATGGCTACTCATTGCATGCAGTAATATAAATAGCATATCTGATATGTTAATGGTGGCGTAAATGTTACATTATTAGGTTAAAAAAAGTCCATCTAGTTCAACCAATAGAAAATAAATAATCTGAATACATCAATGAGGAATAATGGGGTACCGGCGCTACTGATTCTTTTTCGGCAGGTTTTTCTATTTCGGTGGTCGGGGTATTTTTGGTAATTTTATTTTGGTGTGCTAGCAGTTTCAACAAAAAACAATCAATGATCGTTTAAATGGAAAAAATAAATGAAAGGAAAGGAAACCGCGCCACCTTACATTTGGCTGTGCCGCCAACAGAGAAAAGTTCAATCTACAAATAAGTAACGTGCCATACAATCCAATAATCTTCTTATCCTTAAATATGTGGGTAAAAGTGCTACTGTGCTGTGCAATCCAAAAATATTGATTGATATTATTAGGTAGATATATAAAGTGCTTCCGTGCTATATCCGTACAAAATATAAAGTGCTGTACCCTGCGGGAATGTTTAGTTCCCACGAACAGTGATTGTTTAAAGAGATTATGAGTGTCGTACCCTCTACTCGTTTAACATCAAACCATATATCTAAAAAAGAATCTTCCACATAAGCCAATATGTATCAATAAAACTGAAAACAAATTATATAAAAAAATGAAGTAAGTGCAAACGACTGCGAGTAGACTTGCAAGTGCTAACAAAGATAACAATAACAATAAAAATAACAAAGGTGATGATCATAACATATAGTCCATTTGTGACACCAAAGTGCTTGTATATAAAGTGCTTTGTTCAAGGAGGGTTCACAGTGCAAATCCTATTCCTCTCTGTGCAGCCGCCACCAATTAGGTAATGGATCACTTACCAAACTTAGGCAAGTGTAGGGCATGTAGTTTAATTGAGGATAACCAATCCTATCTGTGGTCTCCCTCCAAAGCCCAATTGCTGAGACTGGGATGCGGCTTGGTCTCCAATGGTAGAACCCAGGGGTAAAGGAAAAAAGGGGGCTCCAATAGTGAAGTACGTTTATGTCCAAACAATTTTTATTAAAAACAAGTCATAAAAGAACTCACATGGTTCGGTGCCTTTGGCCGGCACTGAGCATATCCAGCCTTGTAGGTAGTATACTGCGTGCTGTTATTTTGCGTCCCACGTCCCTTCCTAGTGTGAGCCGCCTCCCCGGAAGTGACGTAATCGCGTTATTTCCCAGCAGCCTCTACGCGTTTCGCAAGACCTTTTGCGTCATCAGGAAGCTGCCGGGTGTGTGGTGGATTAGGTTTATATAGTCCCAGTGTCTATCTACTAGCACGGTGATTGGTTTACCACTTTTTTCCCACCGGAAGTGTGGCGGCGGCCATCTTTAATGTGGGCTTTTCATTTACTTGGTGCCGTTCCTGCCAATTTTTTGTTAGATATCCCTTCTATTCCCATCCATTGTTGTCACTGTTCCAAAACTTTATTCACCTCTACTGTGTGCTGTTACCTGTGCCTCTAGTCTATCTTTGTATAATATTGTGTGTGATTGGATATGATCTGCCCCGGAGTATAGGGAGTGCTGTGTTAGTTCAAGCATTTCCTTTATGTTGTTTTCCCAATTCGTAACCAGCCTAATGGTTGTTACCGCCCACAAGTCTGGATTGCTCTCACATTCCTACATCATATGTCTATAGTAATATAATAATATGATCATAGCATTCATGATGCAATGTGACGTCACATGTATTTTTGTTTGTTTCCCTTTTTACCATAACCCCATGTTGCCATTTTAACATCTGCTATAAAAGCATTCTAAATGTGTTAAGCCCCATACACACGGTCGGACTTTTTCATCAATTTGGTCCGATCGGACAAGGTTGTTGAAAAATCAGACCGTGTGTATGCACCATCGGACAGTGTTCGTCGGTTTGTCCGTCGGACAAAGTCTTATCTCCTGCTGGAAAGATTTCCCGTCAACCCGGTCCGATCACACCAAATCCGAGCGTGTGTACGCTTGTCCGACGGACAAAGTGCTACGCATGCTCAGAAGAAATTCTGTGACGGAAGCGCTCGGTCAGGTAAAACTACCTTTCCTAATCGACACAGCACATTCGTCACGCTGCAATGTTAAAATGTCTTTAATGCAGCGCATTCTCTTTTTCTTTACAATGCAACAAGAATGACATCTTTTAGCTGCTCCTATTCACCCGCACTTCTCACAAACTTACTTCTTTATTACTTTGCAGCATTTATACACTACATGTTTATTTTTACTCTGAACGGAAAAGAATCTTTGTTATTTTTTTACCATGATTTGTCTTTTTTTTTTTTTTGGGGGGGAATACATATTTGAATGTTTTTTTTTTTTTTTTTTGGAGGGGGGTTGTGTGTCTCAAATTACCAAAAACACATTATTTACATTTGTATTTCTTGCTTAAATTTACTAGGAGGTTGTTTGTTGTTGTTGCCCCTTGTTAATTCTACTTTAGGATTAGTGAAATGTACCAGCCTACTCAAAGAAAAACTGTCATTGTAGCAAAGTAAAACACAATAGTCAATGATTATTTCAAATCAAAAAAAACTTTATTTAGGTCACACCAACAAACCAAAGAGGAACGCAGCCATGGTGAAACTTGGGGAATTTGCAAAGTCTTGGCCCCCCACGGCAACCATCATTGTCCAAGCGTAGAAAATTGGGGGCCTGAGGAGTACGTATATTAAGGGGAGTGCAATCTGGTCGTGAAGTCCAAAGTATCCGGAACTGCAGCAGATGCCATCTAGGTCCCCAGGCTCTGGTACTACAAGAGGCTCCATCTTCTCTCACACCAGACTGATTGCAGGTCGTCACTCTCAGGTCTTCCTTCCACGCTTCCTTCCACGCTGTGGCTGTCGTGCTGGTGGGGTGGCAGAAGGAGGAGGAGGAGGAGGAGGAGGCGGAGCATGGTAACTATGGCAAACATGTGTGACTGGGGTCATCTCCCCAGCCCTACCCTTATTTAGGACATGGAGGATGAGCCCCTCACACATGTTGCGTTGCCCCACCTCCATACCCATCATTTTTGTGACAACCACCGAGCCAAAGGTCTCCTCGTCGGCGGGTGTGGCATGTAGGGAGTCTGAAGCCTCTCTGATCATCCGGAGCGCTGACTGTGCCGCATAACCCCCCCTTCTCGCCCTTTTGTACGGAGGGCGGAGGGGAGGGGTTTGGGTGTCAGTCAGGCTCCGAGGCCTAGCCCCCTCTTGGCTGCCACTACCCAGCTGGTGGCTGCCACTAACCCCTGCCTCCTCCTGACTGCCACCTTCCACAGCCACCTCCTGGCTGAGGTCTTCCTGTGTAGGAAAAAGGGACATAGTTTCAGTTATTTGTTCATCAAACACACACAATTCTCATCTAGTGACTGGTGCAAAATGTTTACAAATAGAAAACCATACAATTCTCAGCCCAGCAGTTTAGATTCTGGCCCCAAATGTCTCCCACACCACTGTCTGTTGATATGTCAAACACGTTGGGAACTAAGCAATTGGCGATCCTGAATTAAGTGAACATCATTCATTATTCCCATAAATGGTAACAAAACTACTATACCTGGAACAAGCTGGGCTCCTCCACCTCTTCCAGACTGGAAGGCCCAGGTTGCTCCTCGGAAGCCTCATCAGGGGTGGGCTGCGCGCAAGGAAGCGTGGAAGGAGGAGTTGAGGTTGGCTCCGTGACATCAGCCTGGTCCTTCAGAAAATGGAGACTCTGATAGTACCAGAGCTTGGGGACATAGACCTCATCTGCTGAAGTTGCAGTTTCCTCAGACTTCACGACCTTCTTCCGCTCCCTGATATACGCACTCCTCAGGCTGCCAATTTTCTTTCTAATATCATCAACAGTTGCCGTGGGGAACCTTGGCTTGACAAATTCCACAAGTTCCTCCAGGGCTGCGTGCCTCTTTGGTTTGTTGGTGTAATGTGGGTGTATACCCTGCCACAATATGGGAAAATCCCTGTATTTGGCAATGAAGAGGGGGAGAAAACTCATGTCGTTGAATCCCTTCATATCAATCTCTGCAAGACACAACAACACACCAAACCCTATAAATTATGTCAGGCTAAACTCTCCTAATCTTCTCCATAAAGAAGCCTCAAGTTCAAATCAGTCTAGGCTAGTTATGTACCAACGTTAAATTGTACCTTCGTTTGTAGCGATCGTCTCGTGTGAGTTTTCTCTCCCCTCGTCTCCCAGATCGTGGCTACGACACAGGCGTGTGACGTTTTATATACACTGCGCATGCTTCAAACTCCGCCCGCCCCTGACGATCTTTCTCGTCTATTCCCCACCCCTTCTCTTTACGGCGTAGTGGGGAGAGCACATGGCGGGGACACAGCAGGTGCGCCACAAATATCCCACCAACGAAGAGGAGGACGAGGAAAGTCCGGAGGCAGAAACGTCCCGATCCCGGAACCTGAAATTCAAGGCCTCCAATATGTCATTTGGAGAAATGTTGGAGATGGTGGACATATTAAAGAGGAGCGACTATGATGGGAAGTATGGGCCTTACCTCAACCCCAATGTCCGCAAGGCCAAGATCATGTCTAAAGTTGTGAGAAGGCTGTACAATAATTTTGGGGTACAACGATCCAAGGAGCAACTCAGGAAACGCTGGTCAGACCTGAAACTGAGGGAGGCCGATCAGTACAGAAAGATCAAGAGAATTCTTCAAAAAAGTAAGTAGTTGTGTTTTGTGTTTGATTTCTTGCTTGCATACTGCTCCATTGTGTTTTGATTTTTACCAAGTTGTACATTCCAAAATGGCCACTTTCATGTTCGTCTGTGCATTCGATCGTACTCAGCCTCGATCTTTCTGCCACTGTCATGGTCGTGTGTGTGTCCATTCGATCGTACGCAACCTCGATCGTGCGGCCACTTATAATACGATGTTTGGTGTTTTTTTGTGGGAAAGGAAGTTTGTTCTCCCTAGAAATGTCATCCAGAATGTAAAGCCAATTTATTCAATGTAAAGGAGAGGTCACCCAGTAGCTGTTTACCCATCTGGACTCGAGAGCACTAGTGCTGGGACACCCAAACCCCCTTTTTATTAGCCTTTTCCACACATGTGCTCCAGTGGATACTAGAGGGGGGTCTCCATCACACAAACTTCTACCAAAAAGCAAGTCAGTTTAGCACCTTTACAAAGTGACTACATTCATGTAGTTGACATTTGTAACTGGCCAAACTAAAATAGTGTCCGTCACTTTCAAGCAATGTTTGTCATTTCCTATTTCTGCCCTCAATAGCTTGTGTTGCTAAATCTTCCTTTTGGACATTCTCATAGGGGAGCGAAAACTTGGGCCGTCGGAGGAAACCCCCAAACCAACACCTCCCAAAAAAGGGGAAAGAAGCAGAGGAGGAGGAGGAGGAGGAAGGAGAGATCATCGAACTTGGAGAAATTGTCACCACAACAGGTGAGTGTGGGAGAACACAGCTACTGGTAAGCTAATCCATGTATGGCTGCCTCATTTCCAACACCCCATTTTTGTTTGTTTGTGGTTTTTAGGTGACGTGGATGTTGTGGAAGAAAAATCGCACTTTACCACAGAGAGTGCCCACGTACTCATCGGAGAGATAATGGTCTGCAATCGAGATCTAGATTACATAAAGCAAAACATCAATGATGTTCAACAAAAATTGAAGAACATCATTGATGTTTTAGGAAAAATATGAAAACGCACCAAGTAATTAACACACATTTGTGCCAGCTTCTGAACACATTTGCAACTTAAAAACTGTCTGAAATTTGGAACATGCACACATTGTGTCCACATGTGCTAGCTCCCACCATGGTGGATGAATGGCAACGTTTTTTTGGGGGTGCAAACACTTTACGAACTACGAAAGTGGTTGTGGTGAAGGGGTTGCACCCCCAAAAAACGTCCATTCATCCCCATGATGGAAAATGGCACTTTTGAAGCTTCTAGGCATGTGTTTTACCATCTAATGACCATTTTCAGTCCCAAATTGTGTGCATGTTCCAAATTTCCACTTTTCGGGGGTGACCCCCCCATGTGATGAAGGCAAGATCAAACACACTTTGAACATATAGTCATGTCTGATCTTGTCTTCACTTTACAAAGTTGAACTTTCCAAGTTCCTAGGTTCTGTTTTGCTCCATGCCTGGTTTTACCAATTGCGGAATGTTTGTAAACAATGTTGTAAATAACCAAGATGTTGTCAGTTTTGGCGTGAAGATTGTAAAGGCACTTGTGAATGTTTTCCTAGTAAACTTTTATTTTTCTAAATGTGTGGCTTCCTTATTTAAAAAACACAATGCATTATGTATGTAAAATGAAAAGGATATGGGGGGCAATGGGTGTTATTTACTAAAGGCAAATCCACTTTGCACTGCAAGTTTCTTTCCGGGGGAACTTTTTCAATGCACTTGTAGAGCATAGCGGATTTGACTTATGTAAATGACACCCACAGTGCTTTGTACGAAAACACGGAGCACAGCATTTTGGAGAATACACACATGTCAGACCTGGTGATGAAAAGGAGTATTTTGGGTGTCAGTTATGCAGTACAAACCTTCTCTAGACCAAAGATTAGGTAGCAAACACACAACATGAGAATAATCTTTTTGGGAAGAAGAGACTGTTACCTCCTTTTGCCCAGAAAGTGCATTCACACTGTCGAAGGCAAAGGGAAAAAATGTCAAAGTAAAATAAGCTAAAAAGAAGACTGAAATGACATGAAATCATAGGTTGGTTAAAATATCAGATTTATTAAAAAATGCCTCTCACACATCGTCAGGCAGAGCAATGGCCCCCCTACCCACAAAGTACTGCATATATTGGTCCCGGACCACACGGGCATTTAGAGGGGGCAAGCCTGGACGTGCCACTCGAAGGGCTGTGAGTTTGGCATTTGGAGGGCCCTCCACATCTGGGCCAACGGGCACCACATAGTTCCTGTTATGTCTTTTGAGGAAGTTGTGCAATATGCAACAGGCAAGAACTATGTGGTTCAGTTTGTATTCCGCCAAGTTAAATGCCGTCAGGAACAGGCGGAAGCGGCTGGCCAGGATGCCAAAAGCGTTCTCCACAACTCTTCTGGCTCTGGACAGCCTGTAGTTGAAGACCCTCTGGTCCGGGGTGAGGGTCCTCATCGGGAACGGCCTCATCACATGGGGAGTCAACGCAAACGCTTCATCTGCGACAAAGACGAAGGGGAGTCCTTCGGCATTCTCCTCTGGAGGTGGCAAGCACATACTGCCACTTTGGAGACGCCAGTAGAACTCCGTGTGCGTAATGGCCCCACCATCCGATATCCGGCCGTTCATCCCCACGTCCACATACATAAACTCGTATGTTGCCGACACCACCGCCAACATCACTACACTATTAAACCCTTTATAATTATAATAGTAGGACCCCGAGTTGGGCGGTGGGACGATGCGGACGTGTTTCCCATCAATTGCCCCTCCGCAGTTAGGAAAGTCCCAACGGCTGGCAAAGTGGGAGGCCACAGTCTGCCATTCCTGTGGCGTGGAAGGGAACTGTGGAGTGAAACAAGAAAAAAAAATTAGTCACTTTGCACCTAAACATTGCAAGCAGATTAGACAATCAACATCTTGGAACAAGAGCATTGTATAAAAATTGGAGGCTGGAAAGTATTTGCACAGAAAAGTAGAGGCTCCCCTTCACAGATTACTCACCCCCCCATCAATCCCCCCACTTCTGATGGGCCATTGGCAATAACTAGGGGTTTTGGGGGGGGGGGGGGGTGGTGGACAGCTAACCCTCTGCACTTCATTGATTGGCAAATGGCTCAATAATGTGGGCTAGTTTGGCCAGACCCGCTGTACTTAACACTATTGGCCGGCCACAGGAAAGATCAAATACCATGTCAACCCCCCCCCCCCCCCCCCCCCCCCCCCAAAAAAAAGGCAGGCACAGTGTGACATTATTAAATTACCAAGCAAGCTAATAGGAGGGAAAGAAGACAAAAAAATAGGAAATGGAATGTATGGAGGCAGCCCCTTGCACTACATGCTTTGCTGAATTCATCCCTAAAGATGCGCACTATAAAGAGGTAGGTATATAGTGTGTATGGACCTTGGGAAAGCCAGCAGATAAAGGATTGGTACCATCTGACAGAGCAGTTGGGGTTTGCCCCCCCCCCCCACCAAAAGAACAAAAAAAGGGGGCTCTACATGAAGTAAACCACACAGCAAACATTTGTGCATATTTTAGGGGGTGTTTTGGGGCAAACAATACTATGCAGCAGACAAAAGACATTGCTTAAGTGACTAGGCCATAGGTGTCTATTGGGGCAGAAGAGCATGCTGGTGAGGTAAGTGAAGGGAAAAATGCATGAAGGAGAAAAGGGGCACAGCATATTAGAACATATTGCAATCATGGTAATTAGGGAAGGAGGTCAAAAATACAAGTCATTAGCAAACAGAGCATACATAGAAGGGAATAGTAAAGTATAAATGTTACCTTAATATAGTCCTCCTGCAGGACCTGAATGATGGCAGAACAGGTCTCTGGAATAATGATTCCCAGGGCCTGGGGAGAGATACCTGAAGAGAACTTCAAATCCTGAAGACTTCTCCCTGTCGCCAAGTACCTCAACGTGGCAACAAGCCTCTGCTCCGGAGTAATGGCTTGTCTCATGCAGGTATCCTGCCGGCTGATAAAGGGGGTCAGCAAAGCCAAAAGACGGTGAAAATCGGGGTCCGTCATCCTGAGAAAGTTCCTGAAATCATCAGGATTATTCTCCCGGACATACTCCTCGTCACTCTGTTCATGGACGGGTCTTGGCTCAAAGCTAAAAGCCTGACACCAATTCCGCGTACAGCACGAACTCGGCGACGAGTACGCACGGGAAACATCGCTCAGAAGGTCACAAAAGGTCGGCTGGTCAGAACGGACAAACAGAAAGCACCGATAAACAGCAAGGCCTGAAAGAACGAAGTGAATACCAGCAACGAGCAGACAATAAGCAGTGCAAATCAAAGCGTCCTATATCAAGATATAGGCCGCAATGACCAACAAATGCGAACTGACTACACGCACTAATAAACAGATACGCACGACAAGCACAAACTGAAGAGCAGTAACGATCTGAGTCAGAAAACTGAGAAGCGCGAATCTTAAGTCACCAAACTTCCACTAACTCTCGATAAACACGGGATCAGCAGAAGGAGCCCAACGGGTGCCTGACGTGGTGCTGAACTTCCCTTTTGTAATCTCGTGGACGACGACTTACGTCACGACATTCTTCCGGACCGGATATTCCGACAACGTAGTCCGACCGAGTGTACGCAACGCCAACATCGGACAAAGTACGTCGGACAAAGTCCGACCGACCTGGTCCGCGGATTGTCCGAGCGTGTGTATGGGGCTTTAGTGTTATGAGTGGGTGGTGTCATATTACGGATTGCTCCAAGAAGTTTTTGTTGCAATCATTATTTTAACAATATGCATTAAGTATTGTATATTAGTATTGATAAAAATGTTGATAAAAATATATAATGGTAGAAATAAATAGAAAGTAAAAATGTGAAAATGAAAAATAGATAAAAATAAAAATAAAAATAAAAATAAAAATAAAAGTAAAAATAAAAATAAAAATGAAAATGATAATAGTGATGAAATAAAGATACAACTACGAAATAAAAAATAATAATAAAAAATACATAAAAATAAAAATAAAAATAAAGATAAAAATAAAAATAATAATAATAATAATAAATATAAAAATAAATAATATAAAATAATAATAATAAAAATAAAAATAAAAATAAATAAAAATAAAGATAAAAATAAAAATAAAAATAGAAATAAAAATAAAAATAAAAATAAAAATAAGAATAAAAAATAAAAAATATTATTAAATAAAAATAAATAATAAAAATAAAGATAAAAATGAAAATGAACATCAACATATAAAAGTGAAAAAAGTATATAAGCTTACGTGTTGATAGTGAAAAATCAAAAAATATTTTTTGTATTACGATGTAAATGGTCACTTGGGGTTAGGTTAATAGTCTTCTAAATAACAGTTAACATCAATCTCTACATTTAACCCTTTTTTCTTCATTGTGTCTAATTTGTATATCCAGTATGTTTCATTCTTAGATATTTCTCTTTTTAGATTTTTGTTCCTCCAGTTTTGTTCTATTTTGTCTATACCATAGAATTTTAGGTGCTTTGGGTTCTTATTATGGACATCTTTGAAATGCTTGGATAAACTGTGATATATGTATCCCTTTTTTATATTTCTTATATGTTCTCCTATCCTAGTGGAAAGTGCTCTGGTGGTTCTTCCCACATATTGCAACCCACAGTCACATTCTATCACGTATGTGACGTGGGTGCTTTGGCAAGTAATCAATTTTTTTATTTTAAATTTCTGTTTGTTTGAATAGGATTCAAATTCTAGTACTCTCCTTACTTTTCCATTAGATGTTTTGCATGGTTTACATTTCCCGCATCTGTAGAAACCTTTTTGTTCGAAAAAGGTGGTCATCTTTTTGGGTGGGTCAGGTACATTTTTGACCAATTGATCTCGGATCCTTTTGGCCCTTCTGTATATGAACTTGGGTCTTTTTGGTAAGACATTGCCTAGGTGTGGGTCGTTGCTGATAATCGGCCAGTACTTGTTGATTACCCCTTCCAGGGTTTGTACTGGCTATTGTATCCAGTAGGGATGAGCCGAACACCCCCGGGTTCGGTTCGCACCAGAACCTTCGAACCGACCGAAAGTTCGCGCGAATTTTCGAACCCTATACGTTATAATGGACGCGAACGTTCGAAATCAAAAGTGCTAATTACAACGGCCAATATGCATGTTAATGTCATAAAACAGGTTTGGGGACCCGGATCCTGCCCCAGGGGACATATATCAATGCAAAAAGAACTTTTAAAAACTAACGTTTTTTCGGGAGCAGTCATTTTAATGATGCATAAAGTGAAAAAAAAAAAGTGAAATTTTCCTTTAAATATGGTACCTGGGGGGTGTCTAATGTATGCCTGTGAAGTGGCATGTGTTTCCCGTGTTTAGAACTGTCCTTGCACAAAATGACATTTGTAAAGGAAAAAAAGAAGCCATTTAAAACCACTTGCGGCTTTAGGTTTGTTCTTAAGTATAATCTGAACAGGTACATTATGAAGTGTAGCTCCATCCCAAAAAAATCTATTTTTAAGCTTTTTGGAGAACATAGGGAGGGGTTATCACCCCTGTAACATTTGCTGTCTTTGCACATCTGTTCAGAACATGTCACCTCACTTTCCGTCCCAATGACAAATGTTTTTGGAAAAGTGGGGTTTTAATTGAAACAAGGATTGGTGATAAAGTATCAGTAGAGAGGAGATACCTTTTTCCCAAATTAAATCTAACAGGATAGAATTTCCCTTCCTAGGGGTAGATTTCCTCTCACTTCCTGTTTTCTCTTTCCATTTGCAAGTAGGAGTCGTTTGTAAGTTGGATGTTTGAAAGTAGGGCCCTGGCGTATATACTCTGCAGAAATTTGCCCTATTAGATGTTGGTGTAGCCACAAGACTGGTGGGCACAGGAATGGGCCCTGCTGTGAGTTAATAGATCAAGATTTGTACTTGCATGCACCTGATGAACAGGGCAGAAAAATTGGGCCTTTGGCGGTGGTGGTGGACGGTGTTCCCACAAGACTGCAGGCCCTCATAGTTACTCTTGGTGGGCGCAGGAATGGGCCCTGCTGTGAACTATTAGATCAAGATTTGTAATTACCCGCCCCTGTTAAACAGGGGCTGAAAAATTGTGCCTTAGGCACTGGTGCTGGTGCCACAACACTGCAACCCCTCACAGAGACTGTACTTGGAGCACAGCAGTCACACGTGTTGCGAAGCATTTTTTAAAAAAAATTGTAAGTACACGCCCCTGTTAAACAGGGGCTGAAAAATTGTGCCTTAGGCACTGGTGCTGGTGCCACAACACTGCAACCCCTCACAGATACTGTACTTGGAGCACAGCAGTCACACGTGTTGTGAAGCATTTTTTTATAAAAATTGTATGTACACGCCCCTGTTAAACAGGGGCTGAAAAATTGTGCCTTAGGCACTGGTGTGGTGGCATGGATCATTGAGGAGGAGGAAGAGGATAGTCAGTGAACATAAGAGGACAGTCACTCAGCATCAGCATAGGCAGTCTTGAAGGGATGTGACATTAAAAATTATTCGGTTATATCCGCCTCAGGTGCCTGGTAGCTGGTGGTGATCCAAGACTGATTCATTTTGATGAAGGTCAGTCGATCAACCGAGGCGGTGGACAGGCGCACCCTATGATCAGTCACAAATCCTCCAGCAGCACTGAATGTGCGTTCGGAAAGAACGCTGGAGGCAGGACAGGCCAGTAGCTCAATTGCATACTGTGCAAGCTCTGGCCAGTGATCCATCCTCAGGACCCAGTAAGCCAGAGGATTTTCGGTGGGAAAGGTGTCCAAGTCTGACCTTGCCCCAAGGTATTCCTGCACCATGTATATCAGACGCTGGCGATGGTTGCTGGAACCGATCATACCTTGGGGCTGCGGACTAAAAAAATTGTCTGAACGCATCGGTCAGACGTCCACCTTCCCCACCGCTCCTTCTGCCACTGACCGAAGCCTCAGCAACTCGTCGCCCAGGACCAGGAGTTTGTAGCCTCCCAGTTTCTGGGAACGCGTTGCACAGACCTTTCTGCAAGGCCTCCCTGAGATGTCTCATCCTCTGCTCCCTCTGCGACGGCAAGATAAGGTCCGCAACCTTACCCTTGTACCGCGGATCAAGGAGAGTGGCCAGCCAGTAATGGTCCCTCTCCTTGATCCGAAGAACACGAGGATCCTTCCGCAGGCTTTGCAGGATCAGGGAGGCCATGCAGCGTAGGTTAGCTGAGGCATTCGGTCCGGAGTCTTCTGGGTCACTGAGGATGACATGATCGCCAGCCACCTCCTCCCAGCCACGTACAAGTCCACTGGTTTGTTGGGACTGTACATCATCCCTAAAAGACTGCTGCTGCTGATGCTGAGTGCCAGGCTCCACCTCCATGCTCACACAATCCTCCTCCTCCTCCTCCTCCTCCTCCTCCTCCTCCTCATCCTCTTCCTGTGTGATGGGTGGGACAGAAGGAACACTGTCCGGATAAAGGGGGCCTTGAGAGGCAAGGAAGTCCTCCTCTTCCTGCCTCTGTTCTGCCTCAAGTGCCCTGTCCATTATCCCACGCAGCGTATGCTCCAACAGGTGGACAAGAGGGACAGTGTCACTGATGCATGCACTGTCACTGCTCACCATCCTCGTGGCCTCCTCAAATGGTGAGAGGACAGTGCATGCATCCCTGATCATGCTCCACTGACGTGGGAAAAAAAAACCAAGCTCCCCTGACCCTGTCCTGGTGCCGTAGTCGCAAAGGTACTCATTGATGGCCCTCTGCTGCGTGTGCAGTCGCTGCAGCATGGCCAACGTTGAGTTCCACCTGGTGGGCATGTCACATATTAGGCGGTTCTTGGGCAGGTTCAGCTCCTTTTGCAGCTCAGTCAGCCGAGCACTGGCATTATAAGATCGGCGGAAATGCACACAGACTTTCCTGGCCTGCCTCAGGACATCCTGTAAGCCTGGGAACCTGCCCAAGAACCGCTGCACCACCAGGTTGAGGATGTGAGCCATGCAGGGCACATGGGTGAGCTGCCCCTGTCGCAGGGCGGAGAGGAGGTTGGTGCCATTGTCAGAAACGACCATTCCTGGCTTAAGCTGACGTGGCGTCAACCACCTCTCGGCCTGCCCCTGCAGAGCTGCCAGAACCTCTGGCCCAGTGTGGCTCCTGTCCCCCAAACACACCAGCGCAAGCACGGCATGGCATCTTTTTGCCTGCGTACTTGCGTAGCCCCTTGTACGCCTACGGAGCACCGCTGGTTCCAAGGACAGAGCACTGGAGGAAGAAGAAGAGGAGGGGGTGGAGGAGAGAGGTGTGTCACAACCAGTAGCAGTAGTAGCGTTTTGGAGGCGTGGTGGCGGAACAACCTCCAACACTACTGCACCTTGTCCTGCATCCCTCCCAGCTGCCAATAGAGTGACCCAATGGGCCGTGAAAGAAAGGTACCGTCCCTGTCCATGCCTGCTGGACCATGAGTCAGCGGTAATATGCACCTTACCGCTGACCGCCCTGTCCAGCGAGGCATGGACATTGCCCTCCACATGCCGGTAGAGAGACGGAATCGCCTTCCGTGAGAAAAAGTGGCGTTTGGGAACCTGCCACTGAGGAACCGCACATTGAACAAACTCACGGAAGGGGGCCGAGTCTACCAACTGAAAAGGCAGCAGTTGAAGTGCTAGCAATTTAGCCAGGCTAGCATTCAACCGCTGGGCATGTGGATGGCTGGGAGTGTACTTCTTTCTACGGTCCAGCAGCTGGGGCAGGGAAATTTGCCTGCTGCAATCGGACGTCGGTGTACTGCAAGTACTTGGTTGTGACACACCTAATTCTACACCTTCAGTCCTCTCAGAGCAGCTTTCAGAGAGGACTGAAGGTGTAGTGGGGATGGAGATCCCAGCTGAGGAGGAGCAAGGAGAGGTCCGCTTAGTTCTTTGGTGTGGGTCTTTTATGTGTGCCTGCCAACGAGCTGCATGGCAGGTCGCCATATGTCTGGTCATGCTTGTGGTGCCCAAGCGGCTGATGTTTTGGCCACGCGAGATACGCTTGAGACAAATATTGCAAATAGCAGTGGTGCGATCTGCTGCACTCGTCTCAAAAAAGGCCCACACCAAAGAACTTTTCTGATAACGTGCAGAGGCAGCGCCCTGCACAGGCGGAGCTCTGCGGTGTTGTACAGTTGCTGTGCTGGCCTCTACCTGGCCTCCAGGGGGCATCCTGCCTCGTTGGACATGTGACGCCGCATCCTCCTCCTCCTCGTCCTCCTACTCATCCTCTCTCCCTTCAGGCACCCACGTGGAGTCAGTGACCTCATCATCCCCTCCCTCTTCACCACTAGAGCAAACCTGGCAGTAAGCTGCAGCTGGTGGAACAGTACTGCCAGATTCCTCAAGCTGGGTATCATCATCCGAGCCTTCGAATCGTTGGGCATCCTCCTGGAGCATGTACCCAACACTGTGCTCAAAGAGTTCGGGGGACTCCTCAGGAGGACATGGTGGGTCTAGGGAAGGGGTGGCTGATGATGCTCTGTCAGTACCCTGAGCCTGGGTGAGAGAGGATGAGGAGGATGAGGAGGGCTTGGTCATCCATTCTACCAAGCCTTCAGCATGATGCGGCTCCACATGTCCAGCTGCCGAAAACAAAGACGCGCGTGTCCCATGGCCACGTGCTGATGACGATGCACGACCACGTCCACGTCCACGGCCACGTCCACTAGAAACAGAGCCTGCCTGCCCTGTGTTCTTGGCTCTGCACGCTCTGCCTCCCCTTGGCGGTCTTCCAGCCATTGTAGTCGGTAGTCCTGTGGGTGCTGCTGAGAAGAATATATAGGAGCTCTGTGTGATGCCACTAACACACTAGAAGTCCTATGGGTGCTTCTGCAAAGAAAATAGAGGAGCTCTGTGTGATGCCACTAACACACTAGAAGTCCTGTGGGTGCTGCTGAGAAGAAAATATAGGAGCTCTGTGTGATGCCACTAACACACTAGAAGTCCTATGGGTGCTTCTGCAAAGAAAATAGAGGAGCTCTGTGTGATGCCACTAACACACTAGAAGTCCTGTGGGTGCTTCTGCAAAGAAAATAGAGGAGCTCTGTGTGATGCCACTAACACACTAGAAGTCCTGTGGGTGCTGCTGAGAAGAAAATATAGGAGCTCTGTGTGATGCCACTAACACACTAGAAGTCCTATGGGTGCTTCTGCAAAGAAAATAGAGGAGCTCTGTGTGATGCCACTAACACACTAGAAGTCCTGTGGGTGCTTCTGCAAAGAAAATAGAGGAGCTCTGTGTGATGCCACTAACACACTAGAAGTCCTATGGGTGCTTCTGCAAAGAAAATAGAGGAGCTCTGTGTGATGCCACTAACACACTAGAAGTCCTGTGGGTGCTTCTGCAAAGAAAATAGAGGAGCTCTGTGTGATGCCACTAACACACTAGAAGTCCTGTGGGTGCTGCTGAGAAGAAAATATAGGAGCTCTGTGTGATGCCACTAACACACTAGAAGTCCTATGGGTGCTTCTGCAAAGAAAATAGAGGAGCTCTGTGTGATGCCACTAACACACTAGAAGTCCTGTGGGTGCTTCTGCAAAGAAAATAGAGGAGCTCTGTGTGATGGGACTAACACACTTCAAGTCCTATGGGTGCTTCTGGGAAGAAAATATAGGTCTGTGTGATGGGACTAACACACTTCAAGTCCTATGGGTGCTTCTGGGAAGAAAATGTAGGTCTGTGTGATGGGACTAACACACTTTAAGTCCTATAGGTGCTTCTGGGAAGAAAATGTAGGTCTGTGTGATGGGACTAACACACTTCAAGTCCTATAGGTGCTTCTGGGAACAAAATATATGATCTCTGTGTGATGGGACTAACACACTTCAAGTCCTATAGGTGCTTCTGGGAACAAAATATATGATCTCTGTGTGATGGGACTAACACACTTCAAGTCCTATAGGTGCTTCTGGGAAGAAAATGTAGGTCTGTGTGATGGGACTAACACACTTCAAGTCCTATAGGTGCTTCTGGGAACAAAATATATGATCTCTGTGTGATGGGACTAACACACTTCAAGTCCTATAGGTGCTTCTGGGAAGGAAATATAGGTCTGTGTGATGGGACTAACACACTTCAAGTCCTATAGGTGCTTCTGGGAACAAAATATATGATCTCTGTGTGATGGGACTAACACACTTCAAGTCCTATAGGTGCTTCTGGGAACAAAATATATGATCTCTGTGTGATGGGACTAACACACTTCAAGTCCTATAGGTGCTTCTGGGAACAAAATATATGATCTCTGTGTGATGGGACTAACACACTTCAAGTCATATAGGTGCTTCTGGGAAGAAAATGTAGGTCTGTGTGATGGGACTAACACACTTCAAGTCCTATAGGTGCTTCTGGGAACAAAATATATGATCTCTGTGTGATGGGACTAACACACTTCAAGTCCTATAGGTGCTTCTTGGGAAGGAAATATAGGTCTGTGTGATGGGACTAACACACTTCAAGTCCTATAGGTGCTTCTGGGAACAAAATATATGATCTCTGTGTGATGGGGACTAACACACTTCAAGTCCTATAGGTGCTTCTGGGAAGGAAATATAGGTCTGTGTGATGGGACTAACACACTTCAAGTCCTATAGGTGCTTCTGGGAACAAAATATATGATCTCTGTGTGATGGGACTAACACACTTCAAGTCCTATAGGTGCTTCTGGGAAGAAAATGTAGGTCTGTGTGATGGGACTAACACACTTCAAGTCCTATAGGTGCTTCTGGGAACAAAATATATGATCTCTGTGTGATGGGACTAACACACTTCAAGTCCTATAGGTGCTTCTGGGAAGGAAATATAGGTCTGTGTGATGGGACTAACACACTTCAAGTCCTATAGGTGCTTCTGGGAACAAAATATATGATCTCTGTGTGATGGGACTAACACACTTCAAGTCCTATAGGTGCTTCTGGGAACAAAATATATGATCTCTGTGTGATGGGACTAACACACTTCAAGTCCTATAGGTGCTTCTGGGAAGAAAATGTAGGTCTGTGTGATGGGACTAACACACTTCAAGTCCTATAGGTGCTTCTGGGAACAAAATATATGATCTCTGTGTGATGGGACTAACACACTTCAAGTCCTATAGGTGCTTCTGGGAAGGAAATATAGGTCTGTGTGATGGGACTTACACACTTCAAGTCCTATAGGTGCTTCTGGGAACAAAATATATGATCTCTGTGTGATGGGACTAACACACTTCAAGTCCTATAGGTGCTTCTGGGAAGAAAATGTAGGTCTGTGTGATGGGACTAACACACTTCAAGTCCTATAGGTGCTTCTGGGAACAAAATATATGATCTCTGTGTGATGGGACTAACACACTTCAAGTCCTATAGGTGCTTCTGGGAACAAAATATATGATCTCTGTGTGATGGGACTAACACACTTCAAGTCCTATAGGTGCTTCTGGGAACAAAATATATGATCTCTGTGTGATGGGACTAACACACTTCAAGTCCTATAGGTGCTTCTGGGAACAAAATATATGATCTCTGTGTGATGGGACTAACACACTTCAAGTCCTATAGGTGCTTCTGGGAAGAAAATGTAGGTCTGTGTGATGGGACTAACACACTTCAAGTCCTATAGGTGCTTCTGGGAACAAAATATATGATCTCTGTGTGATGGGACTAACACACTTCAAGTCCTATAGGTGCTTCTGGGAAGGAAATATAGGTCTGTGTGATGGGACTAACACACTTCAAGTCCTATAGGTGCTTCTGGGAACAAAATATATGATCTCTGTGTGATGGGACTAACACACTTCAAGTCCTATAGGTGCTTCTGGGAAGAAAATGTAGGTCTGTGTGATGGGACTAACACACTTCAAGTCCTATAGGTGCTTCTGGGAACAAAATATAGGAGCTCTGCCTGCCTGCCACGAACACACTACAAGTCCTATAGGTGCTTCTGGGAACAAAATATAGGAGCTCTGCCTGCCTGCCACGAACACACTACAAGTCCTATAGGTGCTTCTGGGAACAAAATATAGGAGCTCTGCCTGCCTGCCACGAGCACACTACAAGCCCCTCTTTCTAAATCAATCTAAATGAATGAATCTATCTAACTCGATCTCTCTAAGTAAATCTCTCTAACTAACTAAATCCAGCAGAGTGTCACAGATCTAGCCTGCTCTATCTGCGCCGGAACAGCATGTGACCGGCGCAGACGGCGTGGCGGCCTTTTATAGGGGGGGGGGGGGGGGCGTGTACTACAGCCCCTGAGCTGTAATTGGCTACAGGCGTCCTGCCTGTAGCCAATTATGGCTCTTCGAGTTTCCGGGGCTGTGATTGGCCAAGCATGCGGGGTCACAGTGCATGCTTGGCCAATCATCAGCCAGCAATGCACTGCGCCGGCCGCGCCGGCCGCAATGCATTGCGGGGCCGCTCGCAACACACGAACGTGATGCGAGCGGCCAAAATAGTTCTGGGCTCGCCGAGCGAGCGAACGCCCGGTGCTCGATGCGAACGTGGGTTCGCATCGAGCACCGGGCCCATCCCTAGTATCCAGTTATAAATGGTATATTCTTTTCCTGTGTCTCCTTTCTTTTTTTCTTATTGTTGTTCAAGATGGTGTCCTCTCTGTTCTTTCGTCCCACTTTCTCTCTAGTTTTTTCCAGTGTTTCTAGGTTGTATCCTTTCTCTCTAAATCTTTTTATTAGGATGTTGGTTTGTGTATAATAGTCTTCCAATCTATCACAGTTTCGCCTAATACGGACGAACTGTCCCATGGGGATTGCTCTTTTCCACTTAGGGTGGTGGCAGCTATTGTATGGGATATACCCGTTCCTGTCTGTTTCCTTGAAGAATGTTCTGGTTTCTAGGTGTAGTTCCTTCTTATATATTTCAAGGTCTAGAAAGTTCACTTTCTTTGTATTGACCTCTACTGTAAATTTTATGTTATACTTATTGTTGCCAATATGTTCAACAAACAATTCTAGTTCCTCCCTGGTGCCCTCCCAAACGATCAATATGTCATCAATAAATCGCTTGTACGACACAATTTGTGGCCAGCATCTTCCGAAAACCTCCTCGTGCTCCCATTTATTAAGGAAGATGTTGGCCACACTTGGGGCATATTTGTTCCCCATTCCTACACCTTTTATTTGTTTAAAGAATTCATGCTGGTGCCAAAAGAAATTCTTTCCCATGGCCAGTCTTAGACCCTCAAGTATGAACCGCCTCTGTTTGAGTTTTAGCTCTGAAAAATTCTTCATGGCCCATGCTACTGCCCCTAGGGCGTCGGCCTGTTTGATGTTTGTATACAATGACTCAACATCTATCGTTACCAATAGAGTTTTGTCATTTACTTTGAGTGGTTTAATCATCCTAATAATGTCTGTACTGTCCTTAATAAAGGCTTGTCCCTTGCTCGCCAGGGGTTGTAGGAAAATGTCAAGGTACTCCCCTAGTCTGGAAAAAATGGATCCGATCCCACTTATTATGGGCCTGCCCGGAGGTTTCTTCTTGTCTTTGTGCACCTTGGGTACTTGGTAAATTACTGGTACCCTTGGTGCTTCTGGTAGTAAGTACCTGCCTTCTTTTTTGTTTAGGATTCTATCCGAGATGCCCCTATTCAAATATTCTTTTAATTTTGCTTTGTATTCTTTATTGGGATTTTTCCTTAGTTTTTCATAAGTGGTTTCATCCTTCACCAGTTTATTCAATTCTAGTCCATAATGTTGTTTAGTCATAATGACTAATCCCCCTCCCTTGTCAGCTGGTCTTATTACTATATTTTTCCTTTTTTCTAACTTTCTAATTCCTTGCCAAATTCTTTTTTTTCTTTTTTTTTTTTTTAATGATACATTTCACTCTTCCTTATACAGCCCCAGAGAGTGCTGTTTTTCCTGTTTACGCTTAAGCTCTCTCAATTATCAGTGGAGTTTTAGATCCTAAAGAAACCCCCCACCCCCACCCCTCCCCCCCTCCCTCCCCCCCCGCCGCTGGGGTCTCCCAGTGGTGGCCTTCCAGATTAGCTCAAAATTTTTGTCGTTTGTCGGGATCAATTACCTACCTGAGGTCACCCCTGGCTGTTTCCTTAAGGCTTCGGCATAGCTCCAGGATTTTTTAAACTTTCTCCATCCCTCCCATTTAGTTCTCGTGTCCCCCCTATTCTCTGCCTCTCTGTTTACCAGACACTCCAAGGTATAGGTTTTTTCTACCGCATCAACCCATTCCCAAAGGGGGGGGGCTCTCGGGGTCCCTCCATCTCCTGGGGATCACTCGTTTCGCTGCGTTAAGCAGATGCGGGATTAGTGAGTCTTTGTATTTCCTAGTTCCTTCTGCTGTCGCGTGCATTAACACTACCCAAGGGTCCTCTTTGACCACGACTTTAGTTATCTCCTCTATGTATTTCAGAATTGATTTCCAGAATTTTTTAATTTTCGGACACTCCCACCATAAGTGGCCCATGGTTCCTATCTGATTACAGCCTCTCCAGCAGTCCGCTGACACTCCTGTTTGGAATTTATTTATTTTGTCTGGGGTTAAGTACCAACCAGACAAACACTTATAATTAATTTCTGCGGTTCTAACGTCTACTGCTGAACTATGAGTATGTTGAAATATTTTCTTACTTAAACCCGTGTGCAAAGGTGTGCCTAACTCCCTCTCCCATTTCTTGAGGAACGGCGGCTCCCCCAGACCATCCTTCGACAGCAGAAATTTATATATTTTTGTGATAATTTTTTTAGTGTTTTCAGCCGTGAAGATGCGTTCCATCACCGTGAGGTCCTCCCTTCCCCTCAAAGGGGGGGGGGGTCGAGCCCACAAAGTGAGAAAGCTGCAGGTACCGCCATTCATCAATCGTGAATAAATCCTTTTTTTTTTTGTATTTCCTGGTAAGCCAGGATTTTCCCCCTACTTATTAAATCACCTAGGCGTGAGTTGTCATTTTTTATCCACTCCCCTCCTAAGTCCCTTCTGCCCGGAGGGAAAAGGTTGTTTTCTTTTAAAGCAATTAAAGGTGAATTAAATTTCAATTTTAATTTTTTGTGCAGCTTATCCCAAATTTTAAAAGTATTTCTAGTGATTACGTGTGTTCTTTCTCCTAACATTCTGTGTTTGGGTGGGTTCCAAATTATTTTCCCCAACTGTGTTTCGCTTAGTGCTTCCTCTAAACCTACCCATCTCTTTAAACCCTGTGTCTTCCCCCATTCTGGTATTCTTAATAAAACTATTGCGTAGTAGTAATTGACAATATCGGGAACCGCTAGGCCACCCAGGTTTTTGTCTAGTTTTAAAATTTGAAGTGAAATTCTGTGTTTCTTCTGTTGCCACACAAAGTTCATGATGATAGAATTTAACTTCCTCAAGTATTGATCTGGTAAAGAAATTGGGATCATCTGGAACTTGTATGTGATCAACGGGAGAATCATCATTTTGACAGCGTTAATACGACCCATCCACGAGATGGGTCTAATTTTAAACTCTTGGCATTTTTTTTTGACTTCGTCTAAAAGAGGGATATAGTTGGCCCTGTAGATTTTGCCTATGGTATTTGTCAGTTCGATCCCCAGATATTTAATTTGTTTCTTCCATTGGAAGCTATATTTTCTCATTAGGTCCCGTTTCTCTTTCTTATTGATGTTTACGCTCAAAATAAAGGTTTTTGTTTGGTTGATCTTAAAGTTTGAGATTTCACCGAACGCGCTGATATTCTTCAAGATATTAGGTAGGGATTTCCGTGGGGAGCCCACATAGAAGAGAATATCATCGGCGAATGCCGCCAATTTGTGTTCCTCCCCTCCCGCCGAGCACCCCACGATACCCATATTACCCCTTATTGTTGCCAAGAGGGGTTCAAGGGATAGGACGAAAAGAAGGGGGGAGAGGGGGCAGCCCTGTCTTGTCCCATTGTACATTTCGAAAAGGGAGGAGACAGTACCGTTAACCTTGATGTTGGCTTTTGGGTGGCTATAGAGGACTCTAATTTTCTGGATGATTTACGGTCCGAACCCCATAGTTTCCAGAGTCCTGAACAGGAACCCCCAGTCTACTCGGTCAAACGCTTTTTCTGCGTCGATGGACAAGAGCAGACTGGGGGTTCCTGCATCTCTCATTCTCTGCATCACCAGTAAGGTCCGAACACTGTTATCTCTGCCCTCTCTGCCCGGCGTGAATCCTACTTGATCCGGGTGGATCAATTTACCTAGACACCCCTTGACACGCTCCGCTAAGATCTTTGCGTAGAGCTTTGTTTCGAAATTTAACAGAGAGATCGGTCTATACCCTGCACACGTCGAATCGTCCTTCCCTTCCTTGCGCAAAACCGTGATAGTAGCTGATAGGGAGGCCTCGCTCATGCCGAACTCTGGGCCCAGACCGTTCATATACCTAAGAAGTTGGGGTATTAGTATCTCTCTGAAGGATTTGTAATATAGAGCCGTAAACCCGTCGGGACCTGGGCTCTTGCCCATTGGCGAGTTGTCTAGGGCTCTTGAGATTTCCTCCTCTGTAAAGGGACTTTCTAGCATCTCTTTATCCTCTCTTCCTAGGGATTGCAGTTTTGCCCCTTTCAGAAAATTGTCTATTTTGTCCTTCCTCCCCCCTTCTTTACCGCCGCTCATTTGCCCCACCGAGTACAACTCCTCATAGAAATCCCTGAATGTCGACGCAATATCTCTCGACAGGAACCTCGTCTCGCCTTTTTTGTTTATAATTTTTTCTATGTAGTTTTTAGATTTATTTTTTTGTAACATCCTAGCCAGTAGTTTACCTGATTTATTTCCCCAAATATAGCGGTCTTTGACGTTTTTATTGATAACTTGCTTAACTTCCTGCTCTGCCAATTCTTTTAACTGATCTCTCCTATGAATAATTTCCTGAAGAGTTGCCTGGTTCTGGAAGGGGTCGCTCTTATGTTTGTGTTCTAGTGTTTTAATATCGTTTATAAGGTCCTGTATCTTTCTATTCCTTTCTTTTTTCTTCCAGGCGGCCTTAGAAATCAATACCCCCCTGATGAAAGCCTTATGGGCGTCCCAGAGGCTTGACCCCTTGACCTCCCCATTGTCGTTTATCCTAAAGAACCATTCGAGTTCCTTTTTGACACTTTCCCGAATCTCGTTGTCCCTTAATAACTCCTCATTTAGCTTCCAGCCGCAGCTTGGTTGTTTATATTCTGGGAGATTAAGTTTCATGCTCACTGGAGCGTGGTCTGAGAGTGTCACTATCTCCACCCTGGTGTCCGTCACCCTCTCGAGTAGTCCATGATCCACCAAGATGTAGTCCAGCCTCGAGTACGTCTTGTGCACGGGGGAGAAAAATGTGTAGTCTCTCATCTTTGGATGCTGCATTCTCCAGACATCCACCAATTGTTCCGAGAACATCATTTTCTTTAGGAGTTTCAATTGAGCACTTCCTGTCCCGCGTGCACAAGACGTACTATCGACGTCTGGATCCAAGGTAAGATTTAGATCTCCCATCAAAATCAAGAAGCCCTTTCTAAAGGATCTCAACTTAACTAAAATCGCCGTCATGTAGTCTGGGGATCTTGTGTTGGGGGCATATATATTTGCTAAGGTGTAGGTTGTCCCAAATAGGGTTCCCCTCAGAAAGAGGAACCTTCCCTCGGGGTCCACTTTCCTGTCTTCTAATTTAAATTGCAGATCTCCCGCCATTCCTATAGCCACCCCTCTTGTTCTACTCGAGACTGTGTCGCTATAATACCAGGTTGGGTGGGCTTTTGAGTACAGTTTAATATTGGATGTGAGAGATATGTGGGTCTCCTGTAAAAAAACCAAGCCTGCTTCGTATCTCTTCAGTTCCTCCAGAATCCTATGCCTTTTGCCTGGTGCATTCAACCCTTTCACATTATAGGTGAGACATTTGATTACCGACATCTTATTTTTAGTTTCTTAGAAGCATCCCTTCTGGAACGACCCCCAGCGGCGGGAACTCCCTCACACCCTCCCCTCTCCCTCCCCCTAAACCAAACCTCCCCTCCCTCCCCTACCCCTCCCTTGCCACTCTGACCCCCCTCCCTCCCAACCCACCCGACCCCCTCACACCCTCTAGCCCCCCTCTCCCTCCCAAGTCTCCTATCTCTCCCCCTTCTTCTAACCCCCCCCTCTCTACCCTCTCCTACTCCAATCTGGGTCTCTGGGTTAAAGGGTGCCATCTCTGTTTGGCCTCTGGAGAGGCAGGATTCTGAGCCCGCCCTGGTGTGTCTGCCCGCCCGCCCGGACCAGCCGGGCGCACACTAGCGGGCGAGCCGCGAGGACCGGGCGGCCCCAATCGAATAGGCCCCCCGTTGGAGCTTGCACCCCCTCCTCGATCCCCCCCCCCACCTCCCTGCACCCCACCACCAGCTTTAACTCATTTCTTCCCACCCCGACAGATCAGGGACAGGGATATCCAATTTCCTACAGAACTCGGTCAGTTCCTCAGGATGTCTCAATATGGCCGATCGGCCCTCTTTTGTGCCAATCAGGCATGCAGGGAACCCCCAATTATATTTGATATTGTTATTATGAAGAATCTCTAGTAGGGGCCTCTGCAGCCTTCTCCTCTCAAGGGTCCTGGAAGATAGGTCGGCATAGATCTGAATTTCAGTTTCTTCAAACTTAATTGGTGTCTTTCCTCTTATCTTTTGCCGTAATTCCTCCTTATCTTTAAAATGGCTAAATCGAATTATAACGTCTCTAGTTCTGCCTGACTCTGACCGATCAGCTCTTCCAATCCTGTGTATTCTTTCTGTTTTGGGAAACTGATCTTCACTTAAACCCATTATAGGGGCAAAGATCTTCTTGATAGTTATGTCTAGATCTTCCCCTCTACGTTCAGGGATGGCTCGGACTCTCAGGTTAAGCCTCCTGTCTCGATTTTCCTGGTCTTCGATTTTGAATAGGGTGTCTCTCTGCTGGGTTTTAATCTTCTTGAGTTGTAACTTTAAATCAAGGATTTCTTGGTCCGTATTGTCGGCCCTCTTTTCCATTCCCTCCACCCTGTTTAACAAATGGCCCATGTCCTCTCTTATTTTGCTGACTTCTGTTTTAAACACGTTTTCCAGCCTCAGCATCATCTCCTCCATTTCCATTTTGGAGGGGGGTTGCGACCCCGTTGGCAGTTCACCCATTCTGCTTTCGTCGCCCTCGCTTTCCCTTGAGGAATCCGCCTTTGGTTGGTCGTGGACTGTGTCTGATTTGCGAGTTTTGCCCTTTCCCTTTTCTTTAGTGGCTTTTGGGGAGAGGTCAGATCCAGACGCTGTCTGACTGACACCTTGTCTTAGGTAGTGTTTTATAGAGCTTGGGTCGTTTGTTTGAACTTTAGGGGCCCCTTTCTTAGACAGTTTATTTGGTTCTTTACTCATGATGTTTCCTTTTGATCTTTTCGAACCTCTTATCCTTTTCCCCAGTTTCGAAGCGAGTCCGGACAAATCGTCCCTGTTGTTTGTTTTAATTTATTTATATATATATTTTTTTCTTTTTTTTTTTTTTCCCTTTTTTTTCCCTTTTGGGAAGAGCTGCACTGCTAGGGTGGGTCTTCCTTACGCTGGATTTGTGTCCTCCAGACTGGGTCGGCTGACCGAGAAGCGACCTCCCAGATCTAGTCACAGGGGCTGGAGTAGGCAGTCTTGGAGGCCCCCCCGAGGCACCTCCTTTCTCCGTAGGAGGAATCAGGGGAAGCACCCTCCTTCAGACTATAATACTTCTAGGTCTAGAGTCCTAGTGCTATTGCCCCTCCCGTCCACTATAGCCTGGTGCTACTAATTTAGGGGGGGGGATATGAAAAGAAGGGTCTCCCCCACCCCCCGGCCCAGGAGATTTCCACCACCAGACCCCCCTCAGCTATTGTCCCAGAGGTCCTGGATCCGTTTCTCTCTCTGCGCTCCTGCTAGGACTAGACAAGCAAGATTACCACCAAGATCAAGCCCCCATCCGCGTGACCTGCACTGGTCTGCTTTCATCCCCACAGGGCTTTGTTTGAAGGAAAAATTTAAGGAGAATTTCCTGCCCCAGCAAGCTGAAACTCTCCCTCCCTCCCTCGCTCTCTTCCTAAGAAAGAGAGCTACCAAGGGACCATGCAAACAAAAAAAAAAAAGGAAGGGGACACAGAGAAAAAAAACAAAAAAGAAAAACACTCACTCAGAAATGTCCACCGTCACCCTGCGCTGCAAATGCACAAAGCACTTTTGGTAAGCCTGTGTGCTATTAACTTCACCCCGGTGATCCTATTGCCCCGTTGGTGAGGGTTGAAAAAAGTTTTGCCTAAGCAACCAGGCTCTGCCCTCAACCCTCCTGCCCTGTTGACCCAGGCACCCGGGTATGGTCCTGCTTCGTGTGTGCAGATTGAGGTGAGATAGCATACAAGGTTTTAACCCGCTAAGGTCACGTTACACTCTTAGTGAAGTTCCGTCATGTTCACCGGGAGGGGGAATGAGCCCCAGTGGTTGATTAAATGATCATATGCTTTTGGGATCACTTCTCAGGGTATATGTGATAACTGCTCACAGAGCAATTGAGATGGTAAGTACAGGAACAGTGCTGACATGGATAGGCAAACAATGTCTCTCCCCTAATAAAAAAGACATTCCTTACTAGAAACCATAATCCAGGATTCTCCACACTTTTCCTCATAGGCAGAGCATTTCTTTCTCACGGAGCATTTATTCAGGCAAAAAGGAAGAATTTACCGGAGTTCTCCAGGGAGAGTTTAAAGCATTTGGTGCATTTGGGAGTAACTGTCGTCTTACCTTCTCCTGGGAGCTTTATTTATTCTGAGGCTTGGCTTCCCTTGTATACTCACATACCAGGAGCCCGATTCTGTAGGCGGTGGTTGTCTGCTGGTGCTTAAATGTTTGCTTGCTTGGGGCCGTAGCCGGCCCGTATGCTGGGTCGGGAGGCAGGGAGGGGGGGAGCGGGAGAGAGTGCAGCCGAGCCGTGATCGCCGGGGACGGTCCGTCACCTCGTGAAGCCGCGATCTTGGCGGCGACTGCCTTTAGCGCTCCCCATACCCCGTCTGGGTAAGCCCGGTGTTCTGGGTTCCCTGGCTGGGAAGGGGAGACGTCTTCCTCGTGCTCTCCAGACCCGGCGCGGTGCCGGCGTTCTCCTCGGCCTCGCTCCTGTCCCCGCTGGCTGACGGGCTCAGGCCCCTCCCTCCATGCTGATCCTTACGTCAGCACGTCCATTCCTCTGCTGGCATCTCCTTGCCAAATTCTATCAGTTTTTTCATTCACTGGTTTAATATTTTTTATCTCCATTTCCACCATCTTTCTGAAAACTTCTATGTGATGGTTGGTGGTGGACTTAGGGTTAAACGTGGATTTGTTTCTCAAACCGGAATGTACATAGATAGTGTCTTCCTGTACAAGCGATTTATTGATGACATATTGATCGTTTGGGAGGGCACCAGGGAGGAACTAGAATTGTTTGTGGAACAGATTGGCAACAATAAGTATAACATAAAATTTACAGTAGAGGTCAATACAAAGAAAGTGAACTTTCTAGACCTTGAAATATATAAGAAGGAACTACACCTAGAAACCAGAACATTCTTCAAGGAAACAGACAGGAACGGGTATATCCCATACAATAGCTGCCACCACCCTAAGTGGAAAAGAGCAATCCCCATGGGACAGTTCGTCCGTATTAGGCGAAACTGTGATAGATTGGAAGACTATTATACACAAACCAACATCCTAATAAAAAGATTTAGAGAGAAAGGATACAACCTAGAAACACTGGAAAAAACTAGAGAGAAAGTGGGACGAAAGAACAGAGAGGACACCATCTTGAACAACAATAAGAAAAAAAGAAAGGAGACACAGGAAAAGAATATACCATTTATAACTGGATACAATAGCCAGTACAAAGCCCTGGAAGGGGTAATCACCAAGTACTGGCCGATTATCAGCAACGACCCACACCTAGGCAATGTCTTACCAAAAAGACCCAAGTTCATATACAGAAGGGCCAAAAGGATCCGAGATCAATTGGTCAAAAATGTACCTGACCCACCCAAAAAGATGACCACCTTTTTCGAACAAAAAGGTTTCTACAGATGCGGGAAATGTAAACCATGCAAAACATCTAATGGAAAAGTAAGGAGAGTACTAGAATTTGAATCCTATTCAAACAAACAGAAATTTAAAATAAAAAAATTGATTACTTGCCAAAGCACCCACGTCACATACGTGATAGAATGTGACTGTGGGTTGCAATATGTGGAAAGAACCACCAGAGCACTTTCCACTAGGATAGGAGAACATATAAGAAATATAAAAAAGGGATACATATATCACAGTTTATCCAAGCATTTCAAAGATGTCCATAATAAGAACCCAAAGCACCTAAAATTCTATGGTATAGACAAAATAGAACAAAACTGGAGGAACAAAAATCTAAAAAGAGAAATATCTAAGAATGAAACATACTGGATATACAAATTAGACACAATGAAGAAAAAAGGGTTAAATGTAGAGATTGATGTTAACTGTTATTTAGAAGACTATTAACCTAACCCCAAGTCCCCATTTACATCGTAATACAAAAAATATTTTTTGAATTTTCACTATCAACACGTAAGCTTATATACTTTTTTCACTTTTATATGTTGATGTTCATTTTCATTTTTATCTTTATTTTTATTATTTTTATTTAATAATATTTTTTATTTTTTATTCTTATTTTTATTTTTATTTTTATTTTTATTTTTATTTTTATCTTTATTTTTATTTATTTTTATTTTTATTTTTATTTTTATTTTTATTTTTATTATTATTATTTATATTTATATTTATTTATTTTTATATTTATTTTTTATTATTATTATTTTTATTTTTATTTTTATCTATTTTTCATTTTCACATTTTTACTTTCTATTTATTTCTACCATTATATATTTTTATCAACATTTTTATCAATACTAATATACAATACTTAATGCATATTGTTAAAATAATGATTGCAACAAAAACTTCTTGGAGCAATCCGTAATATGACACCACCCACTCATAACACTAACACATTTAGAATGCTTTTATAGCAGATGTTAAAATGGCAACATGGGGTTATGGTAAAAAGGGAAACAAACAAAAATACATGTGACGTCACATTGCATCATGAATGCTATGATCATATTATTATATTACTATAGACATATGATGTAGGAATGTGAGAGCAATCCAGACTTGTGGGCGGTAACAACCATTAGGCTGGTTACGAATTGGGAAAACAACATAAAGGAAATGCTTGAACTAACACAGCACTCCCTATACTCCGGGGCAGATCATATCCAATCACACACAATATTATACAAAGATAGACTAGAGGCACAGGTAACAGCACACAGTAGAGGTGAATAAAGTTTTGGAACAGTGACAACAATGGATGGGAATAGAAGGGATATCTAACAAAAAATTGGCAGGAACGGTACCAAGTAAATGAAAAGCCCACATTAAAGATGGCCGCCGCCACACTTCCGGTGGGAAAAAAGTGGTAAACCAATCACCGCGCTAGTAGATAGACACTGGGACTATATAAACCTAATCCACCACACACCCGGCAGCTTCCTGATGACGCAAAAGGTCTTGCGAAACGCGTAGAGGCTGCTGGGAAATAACGCGATTACGTCACTTCCGGGGAGGCGGCTCACACTAGGAAGGGACGTGGGACGCAAAATAACAGCACGCAGTATACTACCTACAAGGCTGGATATGCTCAGTGCCGGCCAAAGGCACCGAACCATGTGAGTTCTTTTATGACTTGTTTTTAATAAAAATTGTTTGGACATAAACGTACTTCACTATTGGAGCCCCCTTTTTTCCTTTACCCCTGGGTTCTACCATTGGAGACCAAGCCGCATCCCAGTCTCAGCAATTGGGCTTTGGAGGGAGACCACAGATAGGATTGGTTATCCTCAATTAAACTACATGCCCTACACTTGCCTAAGTTTGGTAAGTGATCCATTACCTAATTGGTGGCGGCTGCACAGAGAGGAATAGGATTTGCACTGTGAACCCTCCTTGAACAAAGCACTTTATATACAAGCACTTTGGTGTCACAAATGGACTATATGTTATGATCATCACCTTTGTTATTTTTATTGTTATTGTTATCTTTGTTAGCACTTGCAAGTCTACTCGCAGTCGTTTGCACTTACTTCATTTTTTTATATAATTTGTTTTCAGTTTTATTGATACATATTGGCTTATGTGGAAGATTCTTTTTTAGATATATGGTTTGATGTTAAACGAGTAGAGGGTACGACACTCATAATCTCTTTAAACAATCACTGTTCGTGGGAACTAAACATTCCCGCAGGGTACAGCACTTTATATTTTGTACGGATATAGCACGGAAGCACTTTATATATCTACCTAATAATATCAATCAATATTTTTGGATTGCACAGCACAGTAGCACTTTTACCCACATATTTAAGGATAAGAAGATTATTGGATTGTATGGCACGTTACTTATTTGTAGATTGAACTTTTCTCTGTTGGCGGCACAGCCAAATGTAAGGTGGCGCGGTTTCCTTTCATTTGTTTAATCTGAATACATGAATAGAAAAAAATAAATAGACAGTCTCAATATATATATAATCCTTTACCCATAGTTAATCCAGAGGAAGGCAAAAAAAAACCTATGTAATATATGATCAAATGTGCTTGAGCAGGGAAAAAACAAAGTCCTTCCCGATCTCCCAGGAAGTAATTGCATACTCCCTAGATTAATTCTGGTGTTATTACCTAGAAATGTTTAACACCCAGTTATAGGTTGTGTATTTAGGAATGCATCCAGCTCTTTTTTTAGAACAATTTACTGAACAGGCCATAACCATGGGCGTCCGCAGGTAGGGGCAAGGGGGGTCAAGTGCCCCTCCCTGGAATCAAGGATTGGATCTTAAATTAAGTACAGTTGAGTCCCTATTGGGGTTCGGGTGCCACCTGCCAGTGGGGTGACACCATCAAGGTGCTGTCAAGCCCCCCCCCATCAGTGTAGTCTGACTTCAGGCTTTTTTCCCTGCTCACTCCAACAGAGAACTCGGCTGTCAGGGAGAAGAGATGGCGGCTCTCACCAGATTCCCCGCTCAGCTTCCTGCCCACTCCGTTCCTTTCCTATTGGCCATAACTGAGGGCCAATCAAAGGACACTAGGAGAGGAGAGCATCATGGGACATGTAGTCCCAAAGATTGGTGGTCCCATTTTTCACAGGGAGGGGGCTACAGCTCGATCAAGAGAGAGATTGAGAGACTGCAGCCTGGAAAAAACCTGAGGGAGAGAGTGCTACAGGACAAAGAGCGAGGAGTGTGCTGGGTGGAAGCCAGAGAGAGAGCGGCGCTGCCCAGTGCCACCAGAAATAGAGCCACGCTGCCCAGCGCCACCAGAGAGAGAAAGACTGAGCCACTACCAGGGTAGAGACATGCTACGCTACTGAACACAGTCGCCCTCGGGGAACCCAGGGTGAGCGATCATCCAGCTGGAGGAATCACTGCTGTCATTTCACTGGGTCTGGTAAAAGGGCCTGTTGGCCAATAGCCATTACTTATCCTAGGGACTGTACTACGTCTGCAGACTCTGACCATGATAATGTGATAATGACATTGTTGAAAATGGGCGGTGCATGAGTGACCCTAAAATGATGCCCCCCCCTGAAAAAAGTTCTGCGGACGCCCATGGCCATAACTAGTTCTTGAGGAAGCCAATTCCACATTTTCACTGCTCTTACAGTAAAGAAGCCTTTCTGTATATGGAGATTAAATATCTTTACCTTCCAATGTAAAGAGCGCACCCTTGTCCTATTTAATGACCTGAAGGTGATGAACTCTATACCAAGTTCTCTGTATGGGCCACAGATGACAGTGATCATATCCCCCATATGTATTTATACATGGTGATCATATCCCCCTTATCTATTTATACATTGAGATTGTATCCCCCTTATGTATTTATACATGGTGATCATATCCCCCCCCCCTTATGGCGATCTTATCCCTCATATATTTGTACATGGTTATTATATCCCCCTTAGGGCCAGTTCACACCATAGAAACGTAGTCCGGATGCGTTCCAGGTGCTTTTCTGCATGCGCGTTTTTGATGCGTTCCGGTGCGGTTTTGGTGCAGTCCAGTGCTTTTTCCCCCCTCTTTTTTTCTTAACCTTAAATAAGGATATGTGTGTTGCAGTGCGTTTTTCGTGCATTTAGGTGTATTCCAGTGCATTCCAGTGCATTTTGATGAGTTTTACAGCGTTCCAGTACATTCCAGTGCAGGAAAAATGCAGCATGTTCTACTTTTTTTCTCTGGAACTGGAACGTACTGGAACTGCAAGCACTGGTGTGAACTATGCCATTGAAAACCATATACCCTACTTTCCATGCGTTTTTGATGTAGAAAAAAACGCACTGGTCTGCATGTGGTGTGAACTGTCCCTTAATCTCCTCTTCTCAAGAGAGAATAAATTCAGTTCCTCTAATCTTTCCTCATAGCTGAGCTCCTCCATGCCTCTTATCAGTTTGGTTGCCCTTCTCTGCACTTTCTCCAGTTCCCCGATATCCTTTTTGAGAACTGGTGCCCAAAACTGAACTGCATATTCCAGATTCCAAATGTAATACAGGAATTCCCCCAACAGAAATCAGCCTGTACAGTATTTTATAACACATGGAAAAAATAAGGAGAGCTAGAAACTTGTCACTTGGCGAATCAAAGATTTTCATTTAATCTCAGTATTTGATATATCAGCCCCAGTAGCTCCTAAACATGACATATACAATGTTTTATATCCCTGGTAATGTACTGTGTACTGATTATACTACATATCATCATTATACGTATGTTTCCCTGTATTTTCAGATCTGAAGGCACAATATAAACACATCTTTGCAATTCTCAGTGTTATGTTGGTCGGTATACCTCTAGCTCTAACCATTGTTCTGTTTCTCATGAAACAAAGAAAAAAACGTAAGTAAGATTGGGAAATGTCACACCTGTGTCATAAAGAGGATTTATGTTCTGTTTATAAAGTTATGCCAAGATGAAGAGGATATTTCTTATTGAAATAAATTCTAAAATAATATTATCCGAGGATGGTTACCGATTCCATCTATTTATTCCATATATGTATTCATTTGTCTATTCCTATAGTTAGCTAGTCTATTAAAACTCTGATAATGTTAATGTTGATAAGCACAATAATATAAGGTTATTTAGGAAAAAAAAAAACACACTGCTTAGTAAAACAACGTCTTATTTATTTCCCAAGAAAATAGGAAAATGCATATATATATAGCATTTTCCTATTTTCTTGGGAAATAAATAAGACGTTGTTTTACTAAGCAGTGTGTTTTTTTTCATAGATAACCATATATATATATATATATATATATATATATATATATATATATATATATATACACACAATGAAAAGAGAACTGCACTTACGCATCACATATAAATACTCATAAAACTAAAGCATAGTAAACACAGTTTACTATGCTTCAGTCATGCTCCATCCTCACACCTGAGCGTATTGTTTTCAGGCAGAAAGTCGTGCGATTTTGTGCCACAGTCTTGTACAGGTCAAAAGGTCATCAATGTAAAACAAGCACAAGATGATCAGTGTCTGCAGTTAAGCAGTACAGCCATCCCTCCTGTGGGTAAGTGCCCCCGTCCCCCTCTTTGAACTGATAAGGCACGGGCCCGGTACAGGAGGGCCAGTTGTACTGCCTTGTCAGTGGCCCTGCAGACACTGCAGCTTTTCTCATCAGAAGAAAGAGAGTGCACCAGGTGATTGTAATGAACCAGACCCTCCCATTCAGAAGTCTGCAAAGGATATGGTGAAACAAACTGCTGTTTCTTCAGAGCAGAATGAGGTAGGAATCTGCTACACAGTTTGTTAAAATCCCTACAATTTACACTGATAACCAAGAGGAAATTGTTTTTTCTTTCTCAACAAAAGTGGAAATTTCACTTTTTGGCCTCATTCACATGTACCATGAATAGCATGTTATTTTCAGTGCCTCTAAACTCCAGGTGCTGCATGCAGGCAGCCGATTCACGTATATTATATTATATTATTATACACGATTTATATAGCGCCAACAGTTTACGCAGCCCTTTATTATAAGTATATTATTACACAGTGGCTGCACAAATACAGCAGCTTGACCTAATGTGACAGGCATGCAGGTGAGAAGCCCCAGATGCAGGCAGTGTGTGTCTTGTTGGATAATGGAGGAGAAAGCAGTGCTGGATCAGTATGCTTTATATAAGATGATAATATGTGTTAAATAGTGGAAGAGATAAGTGGATAGTGTGGGGGCGGCAATCGCCAAAGTGTCTTTGGTCAGAATTTATGTTTCTCCATAGATTTCAGTTGTAAGGGTTGGACTAAATTTTTCTAGGGCTGTGGAAATTAAAGATTAATTCCTCGATTAATCGATTATTTTTTTTGATCGATCAAAATTCTTTTGATCGGTACTCACCTCTCCGCCGGCTTCCGGGTCTTCAGGGAGTTCCGTCGGAGATCCGGTGATGTCACGGACATCGACGTCACCGGACTTCTCCCCCCTTCCCCAAGTGCCTCCGTCTGCTGACGAATGGGAAGGGGGGAGGAGACCGGTGACGTCGAAGTTCTGATTGAACGTAACACATACGGGGGAGGAGCTACACATGACATCACCCACTGCTGCCCTACGGAACTAACACGATTGTCAGCTTTACATGCTGTGTTTTTATCATCTTTATGTGAGTAGTTTGTGTTTAAACACAAAAATGTCATCTTATACTTAAGCGGTGAGCACTTAGATCTTTTCTATCTACCCATAACCTGGCATCCTTGCTGAGATCTAAGGAGACGTGAGAGAAGTTTATGGTCCGTGTTAACACTTTTGATACACGCTTGCATGACCACCTGTTTGCACAGGGGTCCTTGCCATAAGGTGTGAGCAATTAGTTAGACCGGAGGTGGAGGAATTGTCACGCTACTGTGGAAAAAAAATGACTACAGTTTGAATTTAAAACTTATTTGTGTGAACTGTGAAGTTAAGTCATGGATTGTGGAAACTAGGGGTGCAACGGATCAAAAAACTCGGATCCGAGTCACGGATCTGATCATTTTTTGGATCAGCAAATAATAATTGAATTTGCAAAAACCTGTAAAAATTCCACCACTATATAGTCCCCACTGTAATATCCACGCCATCTCCCCACTGTAATATTGGCTGGGTATCGCGGAGTATTGGTAGGGTGAAATGCAGAGTATTGGCTGGGTAATGCAGAGTATGTTTACAAGTGATCGCTCCGTCATTTGACAGAGTGATCACATTGTAAACGATCGCCGGGTTTACCAAGATGGCCGCCGCTCCGGAGCTAGGCCGAAGCCGCGGCCTTTCCTAAGGCCGAGGCCGCGGAGCGCTCCGCGAATCACGGGGTGTGCCGATCCGAACAGGATGACCCGTTTGGATCACGGATTGGCGACGATCCGTTGCACCCCTAGTGGAAACTAACTAGTGTCGGGTGTATTGTATATAGTGTATACCACATTTACCACTGACTAATGCAGAGTTGCAATGCAAGGAGATCAGCTAAAAGTAGTTGGATCTGTATGTACGTTATAATTAATCAAATTTTATTTGATTCATCGATTTAAAAAAAAAACGATTAATCGAACACAAAATTTTTAATCAGTAACAGCCCTAAATTTTTCATGTGCTGATGAATGCTGAGCAGAATGAGGAAATTAATTCATGAAAAAGGGGGTCAGATCATATAAAGTCCTGAATACAGGAATATGAAGAGGTGACTAGAGTGGAGGATTAAAGATTAGTTCCTAACCAACTGTTTAGATATAAGTAGTAGAAAAGTTTGGAATAATTTTTCTTCTATTACAGGTCTCCCAAAGGTGAGAGCTATTACCAGCTCCTCAGGTGGAATTTTTAGTTTAGATGTACATCATTTCTTCCCAGAAGATATTACAATATCCTGGGAGGTGATCCAGCCACCATCAAGCACACAGCCCCGTCCCATAGACTCTATCATTCTAAGGCAACAGAACCAAGATGGAACCTTCAATGCCACCAGCACTTGTGAAAGTCTCAGAGGGGAGGTCCGGGAGGATGAGCCTTATATTGTGCGAGCCGTGGTGGAACACAACAAACTGAAACACCCGAAACAGAGAGAATGGAGAAGCGATGAGAATGATAATAAAGGTTTGGGAAATATTCTGGTAAAGTTTCTAGATGCACAAAGCTTGTAAATATGTTCATTTCTATACACGATTCCACATATGTGGTGGTTGATTATATTGATCCATATAATAAACAGCCCATTGCTGTTATCTTTTTTTCAGATTTTCTTGCACGGCCAGAAGTAGAGATGATACAAATACCAAAATTGTTGGCCAACCAACAGACACAACTGCCATGTAGAATATCACACTTTTATCCTGATGAGCTGACTGTGAACTGGATGATGAAAGATCAGGGAAGTGGGCAATTAAATCAAATAAATGATGGTGGAAGATATGGGATTCCAAATAACACATCCCAGCTCCAACCAGATAAAACATTTACCCATACAGCACTTCTGGATTTCACCCCATCAATAGCGGATCATGGGTCAGAGGTCATCTGCAGAGTGAACCATCCCAGTCTGAAGGAACCAATAGAGAGGACAACTGGAACATTACAGGTGCTGGGTAAGTACCTCTAGATTAGATTGGATAAGCTTGTAGAGTTATCAAATCTTTTCTTGAACTTGTGGAAGAGCCAAAGAAATGTTATCCATCCCGGAGGATACAGGCTTTTCCATTTAATCAGTCACTGCATTTCAGTCTGCAGCAAATTGGGGTGAAAAAAATGACGTGCCAATTTTGCGACCAATTTGGTCAATATTTTGTAATAATAATATTTGTAATAATAATATTACCACACTTTAAAATTAATGCTATTGGGTTCACAGTTGGAGGGCAGCTACAAACCACAACTAATAAAAAAAGACTTGTGATTGCCATGTATAGGTACACTTTGTGCAAGTGAGGATCACTAGTTGTTAGACAGACAGATAACAAAGAATGCAAAGTCAGTTTGTGAAGACTCAAAGGATGATTCAATATTAGGCTATTCTGTAGTGGTGTCTAAGGAGTCATATCTTTATAAGTTATAACCAGGGAAAAATTGGGAAGGTTTGCACATTTGTTGCTATACCACCTCATTTTGAGGTGACGGTGACGACATGCATAGGATACACGGACACCGGAAGTGACGCTTTTTAGACGCGAGCTCTCCGCTCGTCTCCTACCAGGACTGACTGTTTACATATAAATGTGAGTGTATATCTGTTTTTAATGCAAATAAATCATTGGTTTCCAAAACTACTACACTAGATAGCCCTTTATTTTCCCTCTATGGTCATCATGACTTTTGCATGCTGAGTGCTATCTGCTAGTGAAGTGGCATCCAGTTCCCAGAGGCATCCAGCCCACACTGTTAGAGAAGGAACCAAAACAGAGGAAGAGGCTTGTGACCAGACCCACATCCCCCCTGAAGTGGCCACATATCCCCTGGCTCCTGTTCAATGCTGCTTACCTTGCAGCAGTAAGGTAATAATTTAGGACACCCACAGGTGTCAATCATCACCGAAGATCTCCAACATAGAGCATGAAGCATCCTCACTAGCACTTTACTGAAGACCCCTCAGCACTGCTTTAGTCTCTCACGCTACTGCAAGAAAAGCCGCAGAGCCATAGTTTAGCATCATCACCGTTCTTTATTTCCTCACTGTCATCTCACGCCTATGTTTTTTATGAACTTTTATGCGTTTTTATGAAATTTTATGCGAGTATGAACTTTATGCGATTATAAATTCCATATGCGTTTTTATGCGTTTATGAATGTTACACTTGCAATTTTATGAATTTAAGCTGATCTTAACACCTTCATCTCCATCTCTCACTTCTGTTCACTTCACCTTAAACGCTGCTTATCGGTTTATGCGATTTTCCAGCATATTTTGCACATTTATGCGATTTTTCCAGCATATTTTGCACATTTATCTAGCTGCTCACTTTGAACCATTTTTATCTGATTTTAGCAATCTTATGCACATCAGTCACGTATAACTTCACTGTATTTTATCTTTATTTATTCCACATTCAAATGTCTTTTTATATATTGTATTGATATGTACTACTGACAGCTTATCTCAGTTATTCACTTATTTATGGGAGCGCAACACCATATATTGATTTTTCACATACATACTTTTGGGCACCGTTTGACCTTTCGGTGTTGCTGCAAACCATCCACTCATATCACTTGTTCATTGCCATAGTAGCGCGGAAATACCAACATTTCAATTAGCCTGTTCTTTAGCCCCCAGAACACACTGTTCTCTACCAGAATTGTTGTTACTGTGCATGCCCTAGGTGGACAGTCATGTATTGCAAAGTAAAGTAGGCATAGTCATCCATCCAAATCCATTCCTCCATTGTAGACAATGGCAGAGAAGAACCTTTTTTGAAGCAGGCTTATCCCTCCAATTTGGACATAGGCAGAGCAGAACCATAAAAACATTACTGTACATGCACCAGACTAGGTTGCACAGTCCATCATAAGTGGGGCATTTGAAATACAGTACCAATACCATTGTACTGGTATTGGTTGACCGGCACAGTATTGGCATACGTGCCAGAGACTTGGTTCTGTAATTGGTGGGCAGTGTACATGTCTACTAAAAAAGAAGATATTTAACTAATTGTTTGATTTTTTTTTTTATAACCCGTATCCAACTATTTTATATAGTACATTCTTGTGTCTTGCAGCAAAGCCCAAAGTCCAGCAGCCCATACAACTCCCTATTCATGACACAGGAGATATGGTGGCAACCTTCAGCCTTCTCAGCTTTTACCCAGAAGATATAACAGTCACTTGGTCTTATGGGCCATCCCTGGAGAAGAAGTCATCAGAGAAGGAAATCAGTGAGAATCCTGATGGCACATTTAATGTTACCAGTCAGTGTAAAGTTCCTGGAGATCTCTTTGAAAACACACAGTTCAGAGTCAGAGTGACATGGGAGCATCCATCCATGGAGAATGAGGAATATAAAGAGATATCTGTACGAGATCCAGGTTAGAAAAATATAAATATTACTCAAGACACTGTGAAGTTGATTTACAGAGGTATCTGAAACACAGACTGTCAGTGTTGGGCAATCAGATACTTAGTTTCATATTCCACCTACCATGACATAGTGTAAGATAGATGGTGAGCAGTTACTATAGACAACACAGACATTTCCATATTAGACACTTTTATATGTGTGCAAGATCCAGAAGCTGAAGTATGTACAAGTACATCACCAGCTACTCCCAGTATGCACATAATCATGGCACACTCCTCCTAGTATGGTATAATATGTGCTGTAAGAAGCAATGTAACAGACATATGTAACCAATTTACATTTTCTTTTGGATGTCAGCAAGAAAAATGCCCCTTACATTAGTGGTCAGTGAGAAGAATATCCCTTACATGGGTGATCAGTGAGAAGAATGCTCCTTACATTGGTGATCAGTGAGAAGAATGCTCCTTACATTGGTGATCAGAGGGAAGAATGCCCCTTACATTGTTGGTCAGTGGGAACAATGCTCCTTACAGTGGTCTTCAGTGAGAAGAAAGCTCTGTAAATTGGTGGTCAATGGGAAGAATGCTCCTTACATTGGTGGTTCGTGGGAAGAATGCCCCTGCTGCTAGCTCTGACAAGTAGCGTTGGCCCCAGAACTCTGCAAGTACCACCAAATTGAAGGTCAATCTGCCACAGCTCAAGTAACCTCTAGCAACATCCGGGGGAGTCCAAGTGTTCCATGGAACACTGGTTGAGAATTGCTGTTTGATGGAAAAAAATGAAAGAGAAAAACGACTAACACTCAGCGATACACTTGTTTCAATCAAAGGCTGATTTTATGCAATCAGATTGAATGGTTTATGAGAGACTATATGGACATCAGATGAGAGTGTGTACACCTCAAATAATGCTGATAAGTTATGATATAAAATTACAACGATATCTAGACATATATAATCCCGAAGGTCCTAGCTATAGAAAGAGGCGCCAAGCCACCAATAGTGTAACAGGATTTATTCAACAGTGTAGCTAAACTAAATTGCACTCACGAAAGTTGCTTAAAACAGGCATATAACAAGCAACATGTGGAGCTGCCAGTGCAGAGTCCAGTCCCAACAGAGACTGCTCAGATGACAGGTGCACAGCGGAAGCCAGGGATTTGGGCAAACCGCCAGAAAACCACTATGGGAAACTCGAGAAAGAGCTATCAAAGAAGCTGTCAGATACCACAAACTCTGTAGCCAATCAGGAATGCGTTTCAGAGGCCAAACTACGCCTCCTTCATCAGTCACTGAATCTGCACCATCGGCTCCACATGGAACTTGTTATATGCCTGCTACACCATTGGCAGCTTGACAGCTTGGCACCTCTTTCTCCCCTTCCCCTTCTTTTGATGTCAGTTCCGACAGTCGGACCAATTGGACCCTCCATTCACCTCTAAGTAGTGGCAGACATAAACTGACTTGTGTTCTACCTCCAATACCATCCACTAAAAAGTCATGGGCTGCGTCCGTGTCCGCTCTCCAAATGCAAAGTGAACACGGACATGCCATCCACCTGCTCCACTCATTGTGGCCCGCAACCGGTTACCAAGTCGCTTAAGTGGCCCTCGCTCTTCAAAAGGTTGGGCACCCCTGTTTTAGAGCATTAAAAAGTAGCAGGCTATTTTCATCTGATCATCGTATTTATTAAAACGGTCTAACAGGCAAAAGATGTATAGGTTACTAAAAAATGAATTAGTCATAGAGTTACTGTTGTGTTTGCAAACAAATAACAACGTTGATCAATTTGGCTACTAGTTTTCTGTGACCTTTGATTGAACCAACTTAATTATATATTCTGCATTTTTACTTTTAGATTTTCCTTGGCATCCAAGAATTGAAGAAATCACCCCAATCATTCTGCGAGTACAGCAACAATCTACGGTGAAGTGTAAAGTGTCTGGCTATTTCTCCAGAGACACGAGAGTGACTTGGATAGAGAAGAAGGGAGGATCTATAATGGACTGTATTCAGAATACAGACTACACCATCTCTGAAATAAAACATGAGAGAATGGCTAATAATTCCTATCAGTGCTTCCCTTCCCTATCCTTCATACCGAAATCAGTCACTGAAGATCTGGAGATTATCTGCAGAGTGGAACATCCCAGCCTGGAACACCCAATAGAACAAAGCACAGGACTGGCCAGGACAAATGGTGAGTCTGTTACAGAAATTTTCTAGGAACACACTAAAAATACCCAAGACCAAACAGCCATTGCACCAACAAAACTAATGCTGGGAAATAATGTGAATCAGTGACAGTGGATATATAACCTCATTGATGCTAAAGGGATGCTCTTAGTGCCATTACTACCAATATTATTGAAGATTAAGGAGTAGTGGAAGTAGAGTAGAAGTAGTGTGTATCTAGTATTTCCCTTGACTCTGTTATATTTTTGGAGTCTTTTACATTTATTAGGAAAAAGATGAATCTGTGAAAAAATGTGCAACGTGAGAGGCATTACATGGGTTAGAAGATTATCATTTAATGCTTATGGGTACTTTAGGATGTTTTTTGGAGGGTCTTTATCATAGAACTGTGTCCCGGATATGAACAATTAAATATTTACATAGTCTTAACAAGCAGCAAATGAGCTTAAAACATGTTCCCACTAACCTCTGTAGGTGCAGGTACTGTTCAGCAATCCATCCTCAAAGTTAACAGCAGAGACACGTGCACAGCTTCCCTGCTCAGAAGTGACCCAGAATCAATTTTTTTCCAAATACCCCTTCTTAGCAATGACCCAGCAGCTCAGCTCACCATGCTTTCCCCTCCGGCAGTGACTTAGTAGTTCAGCTCTTCCTGCCTCCCTTCTCAGCAAAGACTCATCAGCTCAGATCAGCTCACTCTTAGCCCCCCCCCTTTCCAGGAGTTACTCATGAACCTAGCTCACCCTTCTCTACCTCCCAGCAGTGACTCGGTAGCTCAGCTCCCACTGCTGTTCTTACCAGCATTGACTTGGCAACACAGCTTACCATGATCCTAGCAATGACTCAGCTGCTCAATTCTCCCCTGCTACCTTTACCAGCATTAGGCCCCTTGCAGGCGGGATGGACTACACCAAGCGGAACCGCCTGCTAAGCGAAGGATTTGTGCACTGATCCCCACTGAGCAGGAGGATGACAGGTTCGTGCTGCTCCACTATGCAGAAGGGGGATACGGACACAGCCCGCTATTCTCTATGGGGCGGTCGGATGGAAACGGACTGCCTGATCTGATCCGCCAGGCAGATGTGGAACAGATCTCCATCCGTCTGTTTTTAGCGGACGGGATCGGGTGCCGGTGCATGTCAGCGGATACATGTCTGCTGACATCTGTCACTCCATAGAGAGCAATGAATGGTCCGATTCGGTCTGACGATTGGTCCGTCAGTGTGAAAGGGGCCTTCAGTTGATAGCCTTCCCACCATCTGATGTTTAAGGTAAACAAAGATCAGGTGCACAGGAAGAGGGCGAAGAGAAATGTGCCAATTCCCAACTTGAATGACTTCACTGATTCTCTTTGAAATTTGAGAACAAATTTCTCCATAATAACTGCACCTTCAGGGGTCAGTGAGAATTTGTTTTAAAGCTTATTTAGGGGTCATTAAGACATGTTGATGTCCATAACCTGTCCACAGTTCTACCTAAAGAAAAATTATCATCAACATACTTGTGTGATATCATGTTGGTAGACTGTACTATGCAACACTAATGCCGCGTACACACGGTCGGAATTCTCGTCGGAAAAAGCTCTGATGGTTTTCCCGGCGGAATTCCGATGGAATTTCACTCAAACTGTCTTGCCTACACACGGTGACACCAAATTCCGATGGTCACAAATTTCAATGCATGCTCGAATCAAGCAGAAGAGCCGCACTGGCTTTTGAACTTTCTATTTTTCTTGGTTCATCGTACGTGTTGTACGTCACTGCGTTCTTGACATTCGGAATTTCCAACAAGATTTGTGTGACCGTGTGTATGCAAGACAAGTTTGAGCCAACATCCGTCAGATAAAAACCTGGATTTTGTTGTCGGAATGTGCGATTGTGTGTAGGCGGCATTAGAGCTGTGAAAATGTGGAATAGACTCCCACCAGAGGTGGTTCTGGCCAGCTCAGTAGATTGCTTTGAGAAAGGTCTGGATTCTTTCCTAAATGTACATAATATAACTGGGTACTGACATTTATAGGTAAAGCTGATCCAGGGAAAATCTGATTGGCTCTCTGGGTTCAAGAAGGAGTTTTGTCCTCTGCTGTAGCAAATTGGATCATGCTTTTTTGGGGGGGTTTTCGCCTTCCTCTGTGGGTATGATATTTTTTATTTTATTTATTTATTTATTATGGTTGAACTAGATGGACTTGTGTCTTTTTTCCACCTGACTAACTATGTAACTATCAGTCATATTTTTAATGTCAATTCCAAAATTTCATCATTTCTTCCTGAGCGTGCAAACTTTTAAGCACTTTATACACAGACAGATATTATTATTATTGTTGGCATTTTTTATAAAGTATCATCATATTAAACAGCCGTTGGATATAAAGATGTATTATTTGCTATCTTTAAACGCTCGCATCTTCTTCTAGTTGCCCCCCAGGAGAATAATGTGAAGTTCACCATCTCTGGATCAGACCAAGTGGTGTGTTCTCTGAATTTAATGAAGTTCTACCCCCAAACAATTTTCATTACATGGACCCAAGGAGAAGGAAAAAAAGAAACTATGAGCTCAACCAAGAAAATAATTCAGACCAATGATGAGAAAACCTTTGATGCTATAAGTGAGTGTGTCGTTCCCCTGCAATATTTCAAGTCCTCGGTGCATGTGACCTGGACACACGAGTCCCTGAAGGAGCCTGGAACTCGAGACCTCCATATGACAGGTACTGCAACCTAATAATTGTTCTACAAAATATCAGTGTTTACACCTTTAATCATCTCCCACCCGTATGTATTGTCAAATGACAGACGGGCAACGATGTCATATGATGTCTTCCCACTCTCACCGCAGTTTGGCAATCAGTTTTGCATCACTGATCTCGGTAAAGAGCCATGGACGAGGCTCTTTACCCATGTGATTAGCTGTGTCCAATCACAGCTGATAACATATAAACAAGGAAATGCCAGTTATCGCGTGAGGAGAGGAGAACCAATAAGCGATATTTCCTCACAGGGGAGACAGTACAGATAATCAGGACAGCCCCAACTGTGGCCAGCAGTGATGCCAATCAGTGCTGCCAGTCAGTGGCCATCAGTGAACAAGAAAAAAATAAAAAAGAAGGCGCTTGGTATATTGTATATATGATACCCAATATAGTTTACAAAATTGGGGATAGTTTTATAGCATTTTTATTAATATTTTTTCTTTTACTAGTAATGGCAGTGATCAGGGATTTTTATTGTGACTGCGACATTATGGCGGACACATCGGACATTTTTGACACATTTTTGGGACCATTGTCATTTATACACAAATCAGTGCCATTTAAATGCATTGATTCCTGTGTAAATGACACTGGCAGTGAAGGGGTTAACCACTAGGGGGCGGGGAGGGGTTAAGTGTGTGTTGTGTTTTCTTTTTTACTGTAGGGGCGTGGCTTTGGGTCTGACGTCACTGATCGGCTTTCCCGATGACAGGGAACAGCCGATCAGTGTCAGTTGCGCTAGGAAGCACGGGGAGAGGTTTGTTTACACAGACCTCTCCCCATTCTTCAGCTCTGTGACCCAATCGCGGGACACCAGCGGTGATCGGGTCCACTGGTCCCGCGGCCGCAGTCACGAAGCTCAGGACCGGGTCGCGAGCGCGCGACCCACGGCTGGGCTCTTAAAGGGCCAGGTACGTGGTTGTGCCCAGCCGTGCCATTCTGCCGACGTATATCGGCGTGAGGCGGTCCTTAAGTGGTTAAATACCGGGGTTATGGCTGCAGCTAACCCCCGGTATCTTTATTTTCGTTAGGCGGCCGGCTTTCTGATAGAAGTGATCCCATCGGTGGATTCACCGCAAAAACACTTTTGTATAAGCGGCGAGAGAGGTGCCCCGCCACTTCCCAGTAATTTTTGAGATTACCGGAGCCATCCATTAAGCCCAGAAGCCATCGGACGCAGCCGTTTACTGGGTAGGAAGTCGAGTGAGGGCAAGATGGCCGCCACTCAGCTCTATGCCCTTGGAGTACTGGAGCGACCGCTGACCGCTGGGCATAAACAAAGGATTGTTTTTTTTCCCTTAAAGTGGTTGTAAAGGTTCGGTTTTAAAAAATAAAAAAATAACGGGGGGGCGCATGTGCGAGGCTCGACATGGCAGACGTCTCTCATTAGAGCTCCGTACTCCCCGCTGCAACTTCGGGACTCGTAACAGCACCTGAGCCATCCTTTTGCCTCGCTCTTTCGGGGACCGTTACACAGCACGCCCCAGCACTACCCGGAATGGTATTAACGGGCCACAGAGGGAAGAATAAGCCTAAACACATCAAGGAAGCGCTAGCCCGCGCCTCATCCAAGATGGCGGCAAAGGCTCTGGCTAAGCAGCAGGCCGCGTCGCCAGCTCAACCAGAGCTGGCAGACAGTGGAGAAGAGGATGACGTAGACTGTAGCCTGGGCAGCTCTCCATTCTTACCCCCCTCGGGTATGTCTCAAAGTGATTTTCTTAAGCACATAGAGACAATGCTTCAGAGAGCCCTTAAAACTACATCCGAACAGATCACCAGCAGATTGTCATGGGAAATTTGTGAAATAGGCCAGCGCACAGCAGACCTTGAAACACGAGTGGGTGACATGTAGCTCACCCTCCAAGAACATGCCCAAGAACATGCAGCACTCCGGGACGAGAACATAATATTGATATTCCGTTTGGAGGATGCTGAAAATAACTCCTGCAGGCCTAATTTGCACCTACGCGGCATATCCGAAGTGATCGATGCTATCCAGTCGTTGACCACAGCATTATTCCAAGAGCTCTCACCGTCCATACCAATTGAATGGCTAGAGTTTGACAGGATACACAGGGCTCTCACCCACCACCAAACAGACAGTCCACCACGGGATATCATTATCAAGCTACAATTCTTCCATACAAAAGAGCAATTGCTCTCTGCTGCCCGCAAGAAGGACTCGCTTCTATTCCAGGGCCATACATATCAACTTATTTCTGACCTGGCACTCCTCACCATAGCTAAACGCCATGCTATGAAGCCGCAATTGCAAATACTACTACAGCACCAGCTTAAATATACCTGGCGGTTTCCTTTTGGCCTGCAATTTTCGTACCCGGGGCAGCAACACTCCTGCACAACACCAGAATCGCTGCAGCACCTATTGGAAACTCTCCATCTGACCCCCCCCCCCCAGCTCAGCAATCAGAGACTATGTTGCCACGCCCTCCCAGTCAGCATCATCCCCCCTCTGTCTGCACAATCCCCCCTCGGTCTGCACAATTCCTCCTCGGTCTGCACAACCCCCCCCCCCCCCAATCTGCACAACCTCCCTGTCTGCAAAATCCCCCCTCAGTCTGCACACCCCCCCCCCAAGTCTGCACAATCCTCCCTTCAGTCAGCACAATCCCCCCCTCCAGTCTGCACAACCCCCCCCCCCCCCTCAGTCAGCACAATCCCCCCAGGCTGCACAGGGGGGGAGAACGAAATGAGAAGGGAAAGAGGCAAAGCAAAGAGTTCTGGTTAGAGAGAAGAGCTGTTCATGGAGCGGATGGCTCACTCACCAATTATGCCTCCCCTCTCAGGCTGGTTTTCACAGGTAGGCTGAGCACAGTGCATGCATTGCATGCAGGAGGCTGAAGTTTGGGCGGGGTTGGGCGGACACCAATTTGAGGAGGAGTCTCTGATTGGACAGGCGGCGGAGGGAAGGAGGAGCCAGGAAGTGCTGATGGGACGGGCAACAGGCAATACAGCTTTCCTCAGCTATACACCGCATCTGCTATAACAAAACAAAGAGGGGTTCTGGTAGCCTTTCACCACACTTTGCCGTTTACCCCATTATCAGAAATTAGAGACCCAGAAGGCCGTTATATAGTACTAGTTGGCCTACTACAGGATGTAGAAACAACCTTTGTATCCTACTATGCCCCCATTAATAACCCAAATCCATTCTTCTCACACCTCCTACAGGTCATCGAAGCACATTGTAAGGGCACGTTATTCATGTGCGGTGATTCGAACCTGGCACTTCACCCACACCTGGATAAATCGCTGTATGCACAAGAACAATACTCCCTCTCCACTCAGTTGTGCAAGCAGCTCTAGCAAGATTCTCTCCTTGACACGTGGAGGGAATGCAACCCCCTAAAGAAAAATTACACATTCTATTCCTGCCCACACAAATCCTTTTCTAGGATAGACCATATATTTATCCCAATAGCATCCTCACCAATACCCCTCCAATCTAGTATACATCCCATCACATGGTCAGACCATTGTGCATTGATTACCACGGTTTCCTCTCTGGTACCCCAGGCCAGAGATAAAGCCTGGTGCATGAATGAAGCACACTTAGCCAGCCAATCGTACTGCCTCGACATCCAAATTGCCCTCAAAGACTACCTTTTGCATAATTCCACACCAGACATCTCTCTGATTCTTCTTTGGGAAGCACACAAACCTGTGATTAGGGGTAAATGTATTTCAGTCGCTACACATCTCAAAAGAGACAAGAAAATTAGACTGCAACAATTAGAATCTGACTTCCACCAACACTTTCTCCAATTTCAAACTTCCCCCACTGAACCACATAGACAAAACAGAATTGGACCTTCTTTTGGCTGAGTCTGCAGACAAGGTCATTCGTAGATTCAGTCACACAATATACACTAATGCCCCGTACACACGGTCGAAAAATTCCGACCACAAAATCCGTCTGATTTTTTCCGACGGATTTTGTCCGACACTGGTGTTGCATACACACGGTCGGACAAAGTTGTTGGAAAATCCGATCATTCTGAACGGGGTGACGTTCGTTGCGTACGACGGCACTACGTAGAGGCTAGTAGCCAATAGCTTTGGTCTTGTAATTTGATCTGAGCATGCGTGGCACTTTGTCCGTCGGAATTCGCTACACACGATCGGAAAAAGTCAGATCGGACTTTGTTGTCGGAAAATTTGAGAGCAGGATCTCAAATTTTTTCCGTCAGAATTTCCGACGGAAAAAGTCCGATGGAGCCCACACATGGTCGAATTTTCCGACAACAGGGTCCGATAGGACATTTTCCGTCGGAAATTCCGACCGTGTGTACGGGGCATAAGGCTAACAAACCTGATACTTTCTTAGCATTACATCTTCAAGGCCCGGACAGGGCTTATAAACCCATTCGACTTAAGCTGGCTAATGGCGTCCACACAAGCAATCCAATCAGGGTGCTCTCTGAATTACGTAAATGACTAGCCAAACTTTATGAAGCAAAGACCCCCTTCTCTTCGAGTCAAGCAGAGGCACTATTTCAAAACTTATCAATGCCTAAGCTATCAGAAGCCAGTCGTGAGTCAATGGAAAGTCCAGTCTCGGTCGAAGAGGTACTTAAAGCGGAAGTAAACCCAATCGATTTAACAGTTTAAAAAAAAAGGCATGCCGGGAATGCTAACTGCACATTGGCTGTGCTCTCAACCAAACAGTCAAACCATCCAATGGCTGGTGTCATAACGGATCACATGTGCAGCACCGTGGCAGTTGAAGATTAAACAGAGGCAAAGGTGGCAGCTTCCTTGGCTGAAAACGATAGGGGGGTTTACTTCCACTTTAAAGCCATAACGACACTTAAACCCCACAAAACGCCCTGGCCCGGAAAGCCTTCCCAGTAATTACTACCGAAAATTTGCAGACACGCTAGCCCCCTCCTCGCAAACACTTTTTTAATGCATTATTAAAACAACATTCTTTTGGTCGAGACACATTGACTGCTATAATCACTATGATTCCCAAACCCAATACAGATAATACCCTCTGGTCCAATTACAGACCCATATTGTTACTAAATGTGGATATCAAAATCCTAGCCAAAATTCTAGCACTGCGTCTCAACCCAATCATTGGGGGGCTGATACATAAGGACCAGGTGGGCTTTATACCCCGATGACAAGCTAGCGACAACATTCGTGTTCTTTTATTGCAACATATAGCTAGATCTCATAAAATACCAATGCTTCCCCTATCACTTGACATAAGAAAAGCTTTAGATATGGTATCCTGGTCTTACTTTCATTACGCCCTGCAGCGTTTGGGGTATTTCCTGCACTGGATAAATGCCCTATATTCCCAGCCCCAAGCCTATGTGAAATATTCTGCCCCCTATCCCCATTAATTTTCGTCCTTGCAATCGAACCCCTCGCAGCCTTTATCAGAGCAAATCTGAACATTCAAGGTCTAGAGATAGCCTCCTCGTCACACAAATGATGCCTATTTGCTAATGACGCACTATTATTCGTTACCTCCCCACATATTACTCTCCCAAACTTTAATGCAACTTTTAGGTAAATTTGCAGCGATCTCAGGCTAAGAGGTTAACCAATCAAAATCTAGGGCCCTTAATGTATCTCTGTCGCAAACAAGATTTAAGCTCCTGCAGACGAACTTCCCTTTCCTGTGGTCCACCACATCTATACCTTACCTAGGAGCTAAACTGACGAGCAACCCGTCCCACCTATTTCAGGCTAATTATCTCCCCATTCTAAACCATCTCTCCTCCCTACTTAATACTTGGCAACCTCTATGCATCTCATGGCTTGGTCGGATCGCGGCTGTAAAAATGTCACTACTACCCAAGCTTCTGTATCTTTATAGAGTGCTCCCGATCGCGATCCCACCTTATTTCCACCAAGTGATACAAAACCGAGTTTATAAATATATATGGGGATCTACGAAGCCCAGGGTCTCGCGATCCATCCTAACCCGTAGCAAACTCAATGGAGGCCTGGGAGTACCCAATTTTTTGCGCTATTACCACGCAGCTCAACTGGCTCAAATCACACTCTATCAGGCAAAAGCTGAACGCCTTTATGGGTTGCCTTGGAGGCAATTGATCTTCACCCCCTCACGGTATCAAATCTGTTATGGCTGCCCACATAAGCTTGTGGTCCTATTATAAACCCAATAACACAACACTCCCTAAGAATTTGGGACAAACTAAGAAAACCATTCAAACTAATCCCCCCACATTCTCCACTACTTTCATTTCTTGGTAACCCACTCTTCTACCCGGCCTACACCAAACCCATCTCTTTCCAAGCCTGGACACAAGCGGGTCTGACTCGCATACATGACTTGGTCACTGGCGACGTCATGAAGACGTTTACAGATTTACAAGCACAAGCACAACTCCCGCCTCAGGAATGTTTTTGTTTCCATCAAATCACCCACTTTGCCCAAACAGTTATTGGATCCAACACAGGACTGGACAACCTAACTATGTGTAGCGCTGGTATTTTTGCCTGTTAGTGATATGTAATGTTAATCTATGGGCAGTGAAATAAATTGGTATTTGGCACCATCTTGTGGCCTAAACGTGAAATGGACTTCATTTTTTTATTTTTTATTTCAAGAACATAGAGAAATGTTACAGGAAGTGACTGTTTGTTTACATTATGCAAGGACCTGCCTGCCCACAGTGCCAGGTGACCTACCCATGAACACTCAGTACTGAATTGCATGCTGGGTAGGTTATAAAAGACCCCCGTGCGGCCATTTTATTTCTCTTCTGGACACATGTGACCTGCCTACAAGGATCACAGAGGAGGTGTTCCAGAGAGCGCGGCCTGTTTCAATTGCAGAGCGGAGCAGCGGAACAACCAGCGATTCTGCCTTTCACCTGTGTACTAGAGAAACAGTGTGACCGGATCGGGAAGGATCCAGAGACACCTGACGGAGCCATTGGAGAGTCCCGGTGATCTTGCAGAGCGGAGCAGTGTGACGGCACTAGCTGGCGTGTAGCAGGACTGAGACAACCGGAGTGGAGGTTTCCTATTCTTTCAGACTTGGTTTGGTGAGAGGGCTGCCGCCCATAATTCTTAACGTACTTTTACACACTTAGACTCAGATCACAGTGTTGCTTTGACCTGTAGTCCCACAGAGGAGTTTGCAAACCATTAGACTGAGTTAAAGCAGGCCTCAAGCCTATACTCCACTGAGAACTGACACTGTGTGATTTGGAGACAACTACACCGGAGGTAGTTATAAGTGTACTACATCACAAGAACAGTTTCATTATTCATTCTACACTATTCTTGTTTGTTAAACCCTGTGGATTACAATTACTTCAATACAATAGCTAGCAGAAGACAGAAAACCTAAGACTACATCTTTTATTCTAAGGTTTTGCATTCAATTATTATAGAAAAGGCCTGCATTACAATGCAGGGGGAGCTCCCTAGCAATTAAATTGCATAGTGTTGATAGCTTTGCATTTCTGTATTTATCACAGCATGCTGGAAGTGGGAAGGTGCCCGGAGTTAAGGCATTGTCACTCTGAGCATTGGTCCCACTTGGAGACACGCATGCAGGGGTTATCTAAGAATTCTTTATATGTTAAAATTGTTGTGAATACCCACTGTCTTGTCACCAGTGTTGGTCATCTTACTTTAAAAAAGTAATTAGTTACGTTACAAATTACTTCTCCCAAAAAAGTAATTGAGTTAGTAACTCAGTTACTACATTGGAAAAGTAATTAGTTACTCAGCAAAGTAACTGACTTTTTTTTAAAATATTCTTAGGGGCGGGTCTAGTATTACTGTAAGCAAGGGGCGCGTTCCCCCCTGCACGTCTATTTCCCCTCTGTACCCCCCTGCACATCTGTTCCCCCCCCAACACATATATCTGTTTCCCCTCTGTACCCCACTACACATCTGTCCCCCCCCGCCCACACACACACATATATCTGTTCCCCCTCTGTACCCCACTACACGTCTGCCCCCCCCCCCACACACATATATCTGTTCCCCCTCTGTAAATCTGTCCCCCCCAAACTCACGGATCTGATCGTTGCTCGGATCAGAGTCACGGATCGGATCATTTTTCGGATCAGCAAATAATTGAATTTGCAAAAACCTTTGAAAATTCCACCACCATAAAGCCCCCACTGTAATATCCACAATCTCCCCCACTGTAATATCCACGTCATCTCCTCAACTGTAATGATGGCTGGGTACGGCTGAGCATGGCTGGGTATCACCGAGTATGGCTGGGTATTACCGTGTATGGCAGAGTATGGCAGAGTATGGCAGAGTATGGCAGGGTATGGCAGGGTATTGGCAGGGTATTGGCAGGGTATGGCCAGGGTATGGCCAGGGTATTGGCAGGGTATGGCCAGGGTATTGGCAGGGTATGGCCAGGGTATTGCCGAGTATTGCCAGGGTATTGCCGAGTATTGGCAGAGTATTGCCAGGGTATTGCAGAGTATTGCCGAGTATTGCCGAGTATTGCCAGGGTATTGCCAGGGTATTACCGAGTATTGGCAGAGTATTGGTAGGGTATTGCAGAGTATTGCCAGGGTATTACCGAGTATTGGCAGAGTATTGGCAGGGTATTGCAGAGTATTGGCAGGGTACTGGCTGGGTATTGGCAGAGTATTGGCAGGGTGTTGCAGAGTATTGGCAGAGTATTGGCAGGGTGTTGGCAAGGTATTGGCTGGGTATTGCAGAGTATGGAGGGATGGCTGCTGCCATCCGATCTCTCCCCTCCACTGTACAGGTCTGTACACAGAGGGGAGACCGGCGTCATCTTGCAATGCACCTTCTATGGCAATGCACCGGAAAGAAATGATAGAAAACATTACATACATGAAGCTGTCCGGTTGTGTCAGCTCTGCACAGCAATAACAGTCAGGCATACAACAGATGGATCATCAACACACCACTTCCCCGCTTGTCCAGCCCGCCTCTACACACTCAGCCAATAGCCGAAGGAGATGCCATCCTGTCCTATCGGTGCGTGCGGCTCATCTCAGCTTCCTGAGGAGACCATCAGAAGGGAGCTGTGATTGGCTGCCTGCGCTGAGCGCCGGTGCATTGCCATAAATTGCCAGACAACTTCATGTATGTAATGTTTTCTATCATTTCTTTCCGGTGCATTGCCATAGAAGGTGCATTGCCATAGAATGAGAGCCAATAGGATGTGATGGAGGCGGAGCATCTCATCCGATGGCAAATCTCATTCTATGGCAATGCAAGTGATCGCTCCGTCATTTGACCGAGCAATCACATTGTAAACGGCCGACGGGTGCACCAAGATGGCCGCCGCTCCGGAGCTAGGCCGGAGCTGCGGCCATCGGGTGCACCAAGATGGCCGCCGCTCCGGAGCTAGGCCGAAGCCGCGGCCTTTCCTAAGGCCGAGGCCGCGGACGGCTCCGCAGATCGCGGCGGGTAATTGCGGTAACGCCGCCCCAGTAATGGGAACGGCGTTACCGCGAGGGGGCGAGTAATCAGTTAGATTACTTGTTACCCTCTAAAGTAACGGCGTAACGTAACGCCGTTTACTTTAGCAGCGTTAGTTACAACACTGCTTGTCACATTACGTTTGTGTGACGGTGTAGTTATTGTAATTATTGTTTTATACCAGTTTCAGTAAAAACACATTCTGGTAATTAAAATTGGTGTGCAGTGTTGTTCCTTTTCCTACAGGTGGAACAACAGATACCCAGGTAAAGGTACACTATTGTTGTATTGTACATTGTGGGGTCATCCGCTGTTATTAGCTTCACACCAACACTGCACCACAGCTGTGTCAGGGGGATTGCGCCAAGTTATTAGGGGTGTAATAGCAGGGTGCAGGCCTAATCAAATACTAGAAGCTCCTTCGGGGGTCCGTGCTACATATGTTTGAGGGTGTGTGCGACACAGACCCACACGACCGGGTATCATTTCCTGCCTCTACACCCACCTCACATTCCTTCCTACTACACTCCTGCTATAAGCTTTACAATGGTCTAAGGACCTAGCTATAGACTTGGACGCTGAGGACTGGTCGAATATATGGTCAAACACCAAAATCTCGACCCAAAATGTCGACTCAGAGGCAAACTATAAAGTTCTTATGAGGTGGTACTTGGTCGTGGTTAGGATTGCCAAGTTCCTACCATCCTATCCCCCAGTGTGCTTCAGAGGCTGTGGCAAAAGGGGCACTCATGCGCACATTTGGTGGACGTGCCCAATCGTACAATGCTTCTGGGCGACAATATTTCAAATGGCCTCTACTTTACTACGAGAATCTCTTACCCCAGACCCGTCCTTTGCCCTATTGAATTACTCTTCGCAGGACTACACTAGAGCGCAACTACGCCTTCTCCTCCAGCTCACAATGGCAGCCAAGCAAACAATAGCGAGAGCCTGGAAAACTCCAATCTTAAATGTCCCTGAAGTGAAAAATAGGGTCACCCGGGCTATGATAAATAGCAAAATTTAAGCCACAGTTCTGGACACGATTGCCCAACATCTCAAAATCTGGTGACCATGGATTGATCAGTTTTTGCCACCTGACTTCGACAATCATCTCCTGGAGCCCTGAATCCTTGCGACTCACTTGCAAAAAATGACACAGATTATCGATGGTCCACGTGGGCCACCCGACCACCCCTCCCTCTACCCTTCACCAAGTGTAATTCTCTTCCTTTCTCTCGCTTTCTTCATCTTTTCTTGTCTCCTTCCCTCCTCTCATCCCCCCTCTTAACCGACTGTATTCTACTGGTAACGAAGCTTACTATCTACGTTGTGTAACTGTTACCACATCCCCCCTAACTACAGAGTACCACCTTGAACAAACTTGCTTGTATTATTGGGCCTCGGCCCCCGCCGACTACTTAACCTGTGTTATTAACCAGACTATATAAAATGTTATTGCTAATCTAAACTATGTACCATCTATGTCTATTAATTATCACCACCCACTTTCAACTGAATGCACTCTGTCCAATGTATCTCTTCTATGCCAAAATCTGAGTATCAGTATTCGTTATCTGATTGTTACCAATAAAAAAATTTGGAAAAAAAATAAAAATAACAAACATGTCATACTCATCTCCGTTGTGCAGTTGGTTTTGCACAGAGTGGCCCCGGTCCTCCTCTTCTGGGGTCCCTCCGCAGCGCTCCTGGCTTCTCCTCTTCTCGAGTGCCCCGTCGGAGAAGCACTCTCCTTCGAGGACACCTAGGGTTGCCACCTTTTCTTCAAGTCAAACCCGAACACTTTAGCGGCGCACAGCAATTTTTTTTTATAGTATAAACTATACATATATTTTGCTATTATATAACATTTCTAATCATATGAAGTTAATACAAGAGTCCCCCTTTACATCAGAGTCCACAGAGTTCTCCTTTTACATTTGAACTCGCTGAGTTCCCTTTCACTGTAACGGGGGACTCTGCAGACTCTGATGTAAGGAAGAACTCTTGGGCCTCTAACATAAGGGATGCTCTGGGAACCCTGATATAAGAGGGAACACTGAGAACTCTGATGTACGGAGAAGACTCTGATGTAAGGGGGAACACTGTGGCTTCTGGTGTAAAGGGGAAATGTGATGTAAGGGGTGCTCTGAGAACCCTGATTTGCCTTACTGTACTTACTCAGAGGCAGGAGAGAGAAGGGGGGAGACTTCAGTCACAGACAGGGATGAATGGTGAGCTCCCTCACCCCTTGGCAGTCAGCACTTCTCATCCAGATGTATCTGAGGCTACTGGACTTCAAATTTCCGGACCCAACTTTCCTTTTCTGAGGCACAATGGATTGGAGTGTGGGCAGACACAGAGGGGTAGGGGAGGGAGGAAGAGTTGTAGATCGAGCCCTCTCTCCTCTCCCGTCTGTGTGTGTGTTTGAGGGGGGGGTTGTTAGTTCTGGCTTTGGGCAGTGTGAAAGAGTGTAACAGACACTCTCAGCTTGGAAAACTGCAGCCAGCTACCCTGCTGGGAAGCCATAATCAAGTCTAAATAATGTGTCCGGGTTTCAGGCTGTCTGAAACCCGGACACATGATTCCAAACCCGAACTGTCCGGGAGAAACCTGGACAGATGGCAACGCTATGGACACCTGTTCGGGCATGCTCCCGTTTCCTGCTGCTGCATCCGTAGACATAGACTGCAGGACTCGGCTCCATCCCCCCCCCCCCACGCCCACGTCATTCGATTTGATTGACAGCAGCGGGAGCCAATGACTGTGCTGCTATCGATCTCTCCATTCAGGACATGAGACATCGTCCGGAGCTGGTGTGCTCATTCCCGTCATGGAAATTACGGGGCTCAGGTAAGTATAATGGCGCGTACACACGTGCGGACTTTTCCCGGCGGACCTAGTCCAGCGGACAATCCGCCGGACTTTCCAGCTAGCTTCACCGGACTTTCCGAGCGTGTGGACTTGCCCACACACGCCCGGACTTCTCCGGCGGACAGTCCGCTGAACAAAGTCTTTTGAAAATGAACTGACTTGCCCACACACGGAGCAGTCCGTTCATTTCGAACGTAACTTCAGGTACGTAGCTAGCGTAGGCAGTAAATGCCGGCGCGCTAGCTCCGTCACCTGGCATGGATTTAAAGGGAATCCGGCGAAAAACGACGTGGGGGTCCCCCCCAAATCCATCTCAGACCCTTATCCGAGCACGCAGCCCGGCAGGCCAGGAAAAGGGGTGGGGACGAGCGAGCGCCCCCCCCTCCTGAGCCGTACCAGGCCGCGTGCCCTCAACATGGGGGGTGCCCTGGGGAAATGGGGGCCGTGCAGCCCCCCCACCCCAAAGCACCATGTCCCCATGTTGATGAGGACAAGGGCCTCTTCCCGACAACCCTGGCCGTTGGTTGTCGGGGTCTGCGGGCGGGGGCTTATCGGAATCTGGGAGCCCCCTTTTATAAGGGGGCCCCCAGATCCCGGCCCCCCACCCTATGTGAATGAGTATGGGGTACGATGTACCCCTACCGATTCACCTAAAGTGTAAAATGTAAAGTAAAGAAACCACACTTTTGAAAAATAATTTATTGCACTGCTCCGGGGGTCTTCTTCCGTCTTGGGGGTCTTCTCGCCGGACTCCTCCGCCATTTACGTAGCTCTTTTACCGAGCGGAGAAGTCCGGCTACCTTCTTCGTCGTCGCCGCCGTCGTCTGGGGGTCTCGATCCGCCTTCGGGGGTCTTCGGGGGTCTTCCGGTGTCTTCCGGGGTCTCTTCTGTTCTTGCCGCTGTCGTCGCTTTCTGTGCCGCCTTCTTCTTCCGCCTTCTTCTTCTTCTTCTTGTTCTTCTTCTTCCGATGTTGACACGTCGCTCTCTCTGGCCGGTATGCCAGAGCCGCGCTGTGCTGGGACTTATATAGGGACAAGGGGACAGGGTCACATGCTCATGTCACATGGTGACCCCGCCCCCTGTGATGTCACAGTCCCAGCATCCTCCGGGACTGTGACATCACAAGGCGGGGTCACCATGACCCTGGCTGCGTGCTCGGATAAGGGTCTGAGATGGATTTGGGGGGGACCCCCACGCCGTTTTTCGGCGTGGGGAGTCCCTTTAAATCCATGCCAGGTGACGGAGCTAGCGCGCCGGCATTTACTGCCTACGCTAGGCTACGTAACCTGATGTCACGTGCTAAATGAACGGACTTGCCGATGAGCGGCAAGTCCGTTCATTTAAAAAGTCTGGCGGACTAGCCTACTAACGGCGGGATTGTCCGCCGGACTGCCCAGTCCAGCGGATAATTTTAAAACCAAACTTAAAACTTTGGTCCGCCGGACTTTGGCGCCAAAAAGTCCGCCGACGCCCACACACGAGGGGATTGTCCGCTGGACTTGAGTCCAGAGGATAATCCCGCGGGATTGTCCCTTCGTGTGTACGCGGCATTAGGGGGACTTGGGGGCGCTGCTGCAGCACAGGAGGTTTTTTCACCTTAATGCATAGATTGTATTAAGGTGAAAATGGGCGAGGGTTTACAACCCCTTTAAAGTCAAAATGTAAAAAATATTTTTTTTTCTTTTTTTTCAACCATTTCGCTGCCAGGTCGGTAACTCGTACAGATTTACCGACACAGGGGGTTTCACACACAATTCGGTGGCTGCAGCAAACGGGATTGTGTGTGAAACTGATGAAACTGACAGGCAGGCTCGCCCGATTACTCACACACACCCCTGTTACCGGCGCATCCCTCCCGCGTACCCCGCCATGCTTTCTGGGCTCCGCTTGCCCATCTGCGGGCCCCGGAGTGAGATGGTGGATGCCGGCGGCTGGAGGGGAAAGAGAAGAGTGGACACACATCCGCTCTCCTCCCCTTCTTGTTGTGACGCAGAAAGTGACGTCTATGACATCCGGTCAAGCTCTCTGTGTCCCCAGCTAGCTTAGTCAGGAAAATATTCTTTTCAATGTCATGTGCATTATTTTTTTTTTTTTTGAGGCCTCCCCCCAACCCCATATACGCACATCAAACGTAAATGCATGCTTTGGGGCCAAATGCATGTAAAAAAATGTTGATTGCAATGCACATGTTACATATCGCCGCACACCCCAGAGTGAGAGTAATAATTCTAGCACCACACCTCCTCTGTAACACTAACCTGATAACCTATAGGGGACTTTGAAATATCGCCTATAGAAAATATTTGGTACTGAAGTTTGTTGCCATTTCACGGGTGCACACAAATGTAAGGTTGGACATGTTGGGTATCTATTTAATCGGCGCAACCTCGTCTTTTATATTTTACCAAAAATGTGGGTAGTTTATTGCGTTTGCTTGCCCTTAAATTTACTTTAGTGTGTTTTTTACTGAAATTTTGCATTCCCTAGACCTTTGTGGTAATAACTTGTGACATAAAAAAATTGGAACTACCATTATTTTATTTTCTAGTGTCTGCTTTCAGAAAATATATAATGTTTGATAGTTTTGTGTAATCTTCAGGCTGAAAAAGATTTTTTAAACATGTGTGCAAAAAAAAAAAAAAAATGCAAAAAGAGCTCTGGCAGTGAAAAGGTTAAAGTTAAAGGAGAGATCTGGGATCTTTCAATAAAAAGGACCTGTAATTCTTATCTCTATTACAAGGGATGTTTACACTCCTATAATAGGAATAAAGGTGATAAAAAAATAAAAAATAAAAGGGACAGTGTTAAAAAAAAAAAAAAAGTTAAATAAATAAAAAAATAAAAAAAATAAATAAAGTGCCACATCCCGCTGTGCTGCGCGCAGAAGCACATATGTAAACGGTGCTCAAACCACACATGCGAGGCCACCCTTTTTTTGAAGCCAATTAGAGCCTCAGACTCTAATCATGTGCTTCTAAAAAAGAAAAAAAAAACATTGGAATCCAATGCGCCCGGCACCTTGCATGTAGATTAGAGCGGGCGGCAAACCTGCGCCCCATATGGACGGGCCGCCACTGATCCAGAATGAGCACTGTTTGACAGAACCAGTGGTATGACACTAATGATCTTTTTAGCTGCCAGTTACAGGGGTATTCTTCTCACTGATCACTGACATAAAGAGGGATTTACCCAATGGTCCCCAATGAATTGGTTGTAGCAGGGATTCACCGAACCCTAAAAATGATTACAAACCACTTTGACCTACAGGTAAGCCTAGATTAAGGCTTACCTCTAGGTCCAAGAAATATCTCCTAAACCTGCACGGTTTAGGAGATATTTACAAAAAGACAGGCACCGCTGTCTACGGCGCATGCGCACTGAGCGCGCCGCAGATCACGGCGATATGCCGCTCGTGGCGGCTCCCGTGCGCATACACGGGAGTGACGTCATCGCGGCTCCAGCGAATCACAGCGCCGGAACAGCGAGACCCGGAAGTCACTCCGGGATACATGGCAGCGGTGAAGATGAAGAAGGAGGGCCACTTCAGGGGCTTCGTTCTCAGGTAAGTTATTCATTATGAGCTAGTATGCTATGCATATATCTGCATTTTTTTTTTTTTAAATGTCAGTGCATTTACTTCCTCTTTAAGGGTTCCTCTGGAATAAAAAGGTTGAGAATGTCTCTACAAGTTTGGTATAGTTAATCATTTATTTTCTCCCTCTCTCCCTCAGAGATGGCCAAAGAATCTAAGAGCAACAAAAAATAATTTTTATCATTACGGACATGATCACCTATCAAGCTTTCCAGACTCAACACCACATCTGACAATGAGTGTCTGACAAACATGATGCCGCATTCCTCATGGAACTGTCCACTATAGCGCAAAACACTGCATGTGGCTTATCAACAGCATTTTGGGACCCAGCGGGCTGAACAAAAAAAAACTTCCCTTGAAGCCTCACATAAATGCACTTTAGATCTTAGGACACTAACGGAACTTTCTAATGCACAAAGAGACTTACTGCGTATATTCTCAGAAAGATCGTTAGTCGCCTGTAATAAAGGCCGCCACATTCATTACTCCCAAGCAAATAAATGTGGAAAACACCTCGCAAGAGTCATACACCCCAGACAACAGAGACAAAACATCCCCCATATTATCCCTCCCTCAGTTTATCTCCCGCAGTTTACACCCCTCTTCCCCGAATAACTTGCTCCAATATATACAGGACACAGCACTACCGAGTATCTCCCCATCTGACACGGAAGACCTAGAACAACCATTAACCGCATCTGACTTTTTAATTTCGATCAAGGGTCTTAAAAAATGGCAAAAGTCCAGGCCCGGATGGCTATACCCCCCAATTTTACAAGAAATTCACACAACAACTAGCCCCAATTATGGCAAAAGTGTTTGAAGAGGTGGACGGGGCTCATCCTCTGTCTCTTCAACTCCTTCAGGCCCAAATAGTAGTGCTACCTAATCCTGGAAAAAGACCACGAACAATGCAGTAATTATCGACCCATATCCCTGCTAAACATTGACCTAAAACGCTATTCGAAAATCTTAGCCACGCGTCTAGCTCCTCTACTTCCTTCTATAGTCCACAGTGATCAGATGGGCTTCATACCGGGCCGAGAAGCCAGAGACAACACCACAAAAACTCTCCATCTGTATGCTAAATCCCACAATATCCCCACTTGCTTTCTGGCGTGCGACGCAGAGAAAGCGTTTGACAGAGTAAGCTGGCCATTCTTACAAGCCTCATTGCAACAAATAGGCCTAGGCCCACAGGTAATATCCAAAATGATGTCTCTTTACTCAAATCCCTCGGCGAGGGTCTCAGCTAATGGGGAATCCTCTGAGGCATTCAGTATTAAAAACGGCACAAGGCAAGGCTGCCCCCTGTCGCCGCTACTATTTTCTCTCACGGTGGAGCACCTAGCGCAAGCCATCCGCAACAAAGATTCCATTCATGGGATCCCAACTCCCTCAGCTCCCCGTAAGCTGTCACTCTATGCTGACGACCTACTCCTGTATGTCACTCAACCCCGAATCAGCATCCCAGCCATCCTAGAAGAGCTTGACCGATTTGGAGCACATAGCAATTTTAAATTGAACATAACTAAAACCGAAGCCCTAAATATATCTTTAGCTCCGCAGGAACTAAACACCATCCAGAAACAATTCCCTTTTCGGTGGCAACCGCGCTCGATTAAATACCTTGGGACAGAGATCCTTAGAGATGCAAAAGACATTTACCCCCTAAACTTCAGTCCGCTGCTGACCATAATCAGACGCTCCCTTGAAACCTGGCATAATCTCAATCTTACATGGTGGGGCAGAATGAATGTCATAAAAATGGATATACTCCCTAAAACGTTATATCTATTCCAGACATTGCCCATCCTCCTCCTCAAAGCGTTCTTTCTCTTGCTGCGCACTCTGGTGATCAAGTTCATATGGCAACACCACCCCCTGGCTTAAACATAAAGTTCTATGCGCCCCCAAATCCAGAGGAGGCACTGGCCTCCCAGACTTCCAAACATATCATGCAGGGCTCAAGTCCTGCGGGAACGCATGGGAACGGAGTTCCTGTACTTTTTCCAGAACAGGAACTCAGTTCCCGTTAGCAGCCATGTCCTGCAAGACTTTGAAGTATGCGAGCTGTGTGGCAGGTACTACACCAGCAGCTGCCGACACAGCTTGCAATAGTAAGTGCCGCACACCTGACCATTCAGGCATTGCCAGTAGGGGGCCCCATGACAGCTTCCGCTTCGATCTACCTGTCAATCACAGCTAGCTGACAGGTAGATCAGGTCCCTGCTGCTAAGAGATTGTATTTAGTCAGACCTCTCGTGATGCGCTCCTCCCCGCCGGCCCCTCCTGATTTTCTCCCCCCTCACCCCCCCCCCCCTAGTCTCCTGCATACTTGCTCTGTGTGTCCCGCTGAATTCCCCCTCCTCTATCTTCAGTGCCATATGATGAGAGAACCCAGAGGAGGAGCACAGCTATTCTGCTCACAAGACATGCAGGGAGAGAGGTGAGCTGAGGGAGGAACATCAGTTTGGGGTGGTATGCTGAGCACAATACCTGGCAAAGTTTAATGCCAGGAGGGAAGTTTATGTGGAAATATGTGAAGGGTTGGAATAGCAGCGAGTGTGTGTTGGAGCCCTGCAGAGTTTGCAGCCCCCCAAGCTAACATACATCTCCTAAGCATGAACACATCACTATCGCCCCAAGCATTCTGTCCAGATAATGTGCAGTTCATTTATAGCCTTTCTGTTTAACCCTGTGTTATCCATACTCTGTTCCATGAAAAGTGTAAACTCACCATATAAACACTCTATAAACAAAATAAAATTCCCCAATAAAGATCAGAACATGATTCACATTTGCATGGAAGCACAATTGAATAAATGCTGATTATTCAGAGAATTACCGTATTTATGTTTATTGAGGATTGTTTTTTTTTATGTACTAACAGTTAAGCTTCATACACACAATACGAAAATTGGATGAAAAACAACACTTTTGAAGCGTTCCTGCATATGAGCGTATAATTTTTTTTTTTGGTGGGCGAGTGGATCTTGGGTGGGAGTTCCCACACTTTTTTCCCCAGGACTTGACCCCTGATATCATGCCTCAGCACTATTTTCCAGGCTACTTGAATGGTTCCCACTACTTAAGCCTTCTATCTCCATCGGACAAGATATGGCACGAGTTGACCTACGAGTCCTTCTATGGGGATATAATGCTAAATTCTGCATAATGCAAGGGATTTCCCTGTTGACAATAGCGGTCCTCACCCTATGGTCAAAAAAGCCAATAAACTTGCTCTCTCCACAGACCCAAGCCCTCTTTCCCCCTTATTTGATAACTCAACCCTACCTGCCTTTCTCTCTAGAGAACGTTGTGGAACATACAGACGAGAACAGTGGCCCACAGCCAACCAATTTGTTCACCCCACCACGGGTCATTTCAGACCACCCTCAGACTCGCAGACCACCACCACATTGGACTTGCTCTTCACAATTTCCCTAAACCAATTCAGTAGATCGCTCCACCTTTCCGGCCTAGTTCATAGACCTCTCACCCCATTCGAAGACATATGCAATCTCTCCCAGACTCCCAAACAAACATTATCACTTATATATGAAGACATTCAATCCCATTCGTGCTACTCTCTCCCTACATACACACACAAATGGTCCAGTGACCTAGCTGTTGGGATAACTCCTGCACAGTGGTCTACCTCATTCATACTCACCCACAAATCGTCCGGATCAGGATTCACAAGGGAGAAGAACTATAAATTGATCTCTAGGTGGTATAGAGTCCCAGCCTCGGTGCATAAGATGTTCCCGGCCACTACAGACACCTGCTGTCGCTGTCACGGAGGAAAGGGAACCTACATTCACGTTTGGTGGGATTGTGTCAAGGTTCGTCCATTTTGGGAATTTTTTTTTGGGATACACAATGATGTGTATCAGACTTCTATGTCCCCTTCACCTTTACTTGCTCTCCTATCCATCATTCCAGGTTCGATTCAGTCACAGAAGAAAAGTCTCCTAAGATTCTTCCTCTCAGCAGCTCGACATATTATCTCTCTTTACTGGAAGAAGGATTCCACCCCCCCCCCCCATATCGGGTTGGGCGGACATCCTTAACGATATAATGCTCATGGAGGAGTTGCAAGCGAAGGCGGAGGACACGTACAACAAATTTGTCTCCCTGTGGTCCCTATGGTGCCACCACTCCAACACTGATCTCTTCCTCAACAACCTACGGGTCTGAGGATTTGACCAGACGTTGTCTATAAACAGAAAACGGTGCCACTGGTCAAACCACAAGTTTTCTTAAGATGAGAACTTGATCATGGCCCCTAGTTCTACTGTTCATAGGTTGGCCGATTGCTAGTAAGACATGGGTAATATTGAGGGCCACTCTTAACCTATATATGCTGAGCCCCATCCCCCCCTCCCTTTCCCGCCCTACATTCCTTGGACCCAGCTGTCACCTCCCTCCAGGAGACAGAATAATGGAAGGAATTCAACCCTGGGCGTTGTCCAAAGAGTGATGACACTGCGTGGGGAAACAACTGCTTGTATTTGTAACTGTTCCTAGTTTGCAAAGATGTTTATTATTGCACTTTAATATGTATTGCACTTTGGGGGGGGGGAATCAAATAACAGCAGGACTCACCTCACTCTTCATATGGGTCCAGACCAATAAGAATGTCGACTGGATAAACTACATTTACTACAATCAGCAGAGGTTTGTGAATTACACCAGAGATGCTATCAAAGGCAGAGCAGCACAACTGGACACCACCTCTTTGACAGCGTGGCAGAACCGTATAGCATTGAATATGTTGCTGGCAGAAAGGAGCGGGTGTGCAAAATGTTTGGCACCTTCTGCTGCACTTTTATTCCAAACAATTCAGCACCTGTTGGAAGTATCACCAAGGCTTTACAAGGCCTACAAATGCTATCTGAAGAATTAGCTGAGAACTCTGGTGTAGAGAACCCCCTGACAGGACTCTTCGAAAAATGGTTTGGTAAGTGGGGTGATCTTGCAAAAAGTTTGCTCATCTCTATTGTCATGGCAGCCACAGTCCTTACATTGTGTGGATGTTGCTGCATTCCCTGTATTAGGGGAATTCTTCAAAAACTGATTGACACATCTTTAAATTTTTTTTTTTTTTTAAGTCAGCAGCTACAAATACTGCAGCTGCTGACTTTTAAAATAATGACACTCACCTGTCACAGGGTCCAGCGACGTCGGCACCCGAGGTCGAACCGTACCCTCGGTCCTCGGATGCTGCCGCCGCCATCTTGGGTATGGGAATCAGGAAATGAAGCCTTGCGGTTTCACTTCCCGGTTCCCTATAGTCGTGCAATGCAATAGAAATGCACCGCGCTGTCTGCTGGGACCCGTGTGTGTCCCAGCAGACAACGCAGCGGGACGGGAAGTGGCGTAAACTCCGTGGGAATTTATGCCCGGAAGTGGGTGCAAATACCTGTCTTAGACAGGTATCTGCACCCCCCTTCCCCCTGAAAGGTGCCAAATGTGACACCGGAGGGGGGGGGTTCCGATAAGCGGAAGTTCCACTTTAGGGTGGAACCCCGCTTTAACAAAAACGATGCTCATCCAGAGTGACACGGAACTAAACTCTGAACCCGATGATGAATTTACAACCCACCCTAAGGACTCATCTGTCTAAATGATAATACCTGGTAAAACAAAAGAACCTGGATATTTGAATTATTGACATTATGAGTATAAAAGGAGGGAGATGTTAGAGAAATTATACTTTAAATGTCAGCCATGAAAACGCCATTTTGTATGAATATGGCCGTATGCTAGATATAAACCTTGATTATAATTATGCTTAGACTTGCATTATTTGAATACATTTTGTATTATTGTGTTGGCTTGGGGAGTTTACAAGTCAGTATCCTGTATAACCATATGTGAATATAAGATAAAGATAAGTCTGTGACATATATTTCCACTTTTCCTGTTGTGTTCAGAATAAAGTTAAAATACATTTGATTGGACATTCTAACAGGAAAAGGGGGTGTCTGAGGGCCTATATAAGACATATACCATTATATTCTCCTCAGAGATGATGACCACATGAGCCTGTAATGCAAATGTAATCATTTCTCTTGCATATGCAATATATGTTATCTTGATTCACGAGGACGGTCTAAGACGGTGATTTGTTCCATAACATGGCTTCAGGCGTTTTGGAGTGGAGATGTGAACCATCTCCATAGAGAATAATTGATTTTTTTTCCCCTCCAGCGTTTTGTAGCTCCAGGTTTCAAGCTACAAAACGCTCAGATGTGAATGGGGCCTAAAAGTCTCCTGGACAGGCTCTGTGTCTTCCCCACATGTGCATTCCCTATTAGTTCCTGTAGAAAGGCAATCTATATTTTGTATGTCCTGAACAGAAGAGAAAACCAGGACACCAGCTGACACTAAATGATTTAGGCTATTCACTAGACATGTGCAATTTGTTTAGTTCCAAATTCGTTTTTTAACAAATTTTGACAAATTCATTAATTCCGAATTTTTCAATTTGCTAAATTTCTGAATTTCAAAATTTCCGAAATTCCGAATTTCGAATTTTCGGATTTTTGAATTTCCGAATTTTGAATTTCCGAATTTTCGAATTTCCGAATTTCGGATTTTCTGAATTACGAAATTCAAAAATTTGAAAATTCGAAAATCCGAAAAAAAGAAAGAAAATCTAAATAACTAACTATTAAATTATAGGTATTGGAATTCCCTTTCAAATTTGTCTGTTAGTGAACGTAACGAGTACGAATTTATCCGAAGTTGCGAATTATCTGAAATAACGAATGCCGCATCTAACCAAATGGAACGTAATGATCTAATAATAATAAATAACAATAATAATAAAACCTTTTTATTATTATTAATTATTAATTATTTATTATTAATTTGTTCCATTCCATTAGTTTAGATGCGGCATTCGTTATTTCAGATAATTTGTAACTTCGGATAAATTCGTACTCGTTAGTTTAATAGTTAGTTATTAATTAAACTGATTTTCTTTCTTTTTTCAGATTTTCAAATTTTGGGATTTTCAAATCTTTGAATTCCCGAATTCCGAGTCCTGAAAGTCCGAAAATTCGGAATTCCGAAAATCCAAAATTCGGAAATTCGATAATTCGGAAATCCAAAAATTCAAAATTCGGAAATTCGGAAATTCGAAAAATAGAAATGTGAAAATTCCTGATATTTCCGAATTCCGAATTTCCGAATTTTCGATTTTCCGAATTTCCGAAAAAAGCAAAAAAAATAATGAAACGAAAATGAACACATTTTTTGTCAGTGCACATGTCTACTATTCACAGCATATCAATAAAATGTAGAAAGCCACCTGCTGGCTGTAGGTGGTAAAAATTCAGAATAAAAAGACACCTAAAACAATAAAATCTTATTCTGCAGACCTACACATTTAGGTTGTAAGCTCTCATGATCAGGGCCCTCTGAACTCTCTTGTATTGATTTGTATTGTAACTGTACTGCCTCGATATTTTTTTTGTAAAGTGTGAAGAATGTCCCTTACATTGGTGATCCCTGGGATGATTGTCCCTTACATTGGTGATCAGTGGAAAGAATGTTCCTTACATTGGTGATCAGTAGGAAGAATGTCCCTTACATTGGTGATCAGTGGGAAGAATGTCCCTTACATTGGTGATCAGTGGGAAGAATGTTCCTTACATTGGTGATCAGTGGGAAGAATGTTCCTTACATTGGTGATCAGTGGGAAGAATGCCCCTTACATTGGTGATCAGTGGGAAGAATGTTCCTTACATTGGTGATCTGTGAGAAGAATGCACCTTACATTGGTGATCAGTGGGAAGAATGTCCTTTACATTGCCCACAAATAAAAAATATCATATACTGTAGCAGGTTACAGTTCTTAAATGTGGGGGCTCCAATAGCCTCTTGTGCATGGACGCCTGAGCTTGTGCAACATACACTAAATTACCAAAAGTATTGGGACAACTCCCTCTACAAGCACATGAACTTTAATGGCATCCCAGTCTAAAGCTGGCCATACACCATACAATTTTCTTATTCAATTTCTTTAGATTTACCTTCAACTATGTAGTACAAGGGCCTGCTTTATTGCATACAAATTGAAAGTGTTTAGATTTGACCTCCTATTATATGGTTTGGGTGTCCCAATACTTTTGGTAATATAGTGTATGTTGCACAAGCTCAGGCGTCCATGCACAAGAGGCTATTGGAGCCCCACATCTAAGAACTGTAACCTGCTACAGTATATGATATTTTTCATTTGTGGGCAATGTAAGGGACATTCTTCCCACTGATCACCAATGTAAGGGACATTCTTCCCACAGATCACCAATGTAAGGAACATTCTTCCCACTGATCACCAATGTAAGGAACATTCTTCTCACTGATCACCAATGTAAGGAACATTCTTCCCACTGATCACCAATGTAAGGGACATTCTTCCCACTGATCACCAATGTAAGGAACATTCTTCCCACTGATCACCAATGTAAGGGACATTCTTCACACTGATCACAAATGTAAGGGACATTCTTCTCACTGATCACCAATGTAAGGGGCATTCTTCCCACTGATCACCAATGTAAGGGACATTCTTCACACTGATCACCAATGTAAGGGACATTCTTCTCTCAGATCACCAATGTAAGGAACATTCTTCCCACTGATCACCAATGTAAGGGACATTCTTCACACTGATCACCAATGTAAGGGACATTCTTCTCTCAGATCACCAATGTAAGGAACATTCTTCCCACTGATCACCAATGTAAGGGACATTCTTCACACTGATCACCAATGTAAGGGGCATTCTTCTCTCAGATCACCAATGTAAGGAACATTCTTCCCACTGATCACCAATGTAAGGGACATTCTTCACACTGATCACCAATGTAAGGGACATTCTTCTCTCAGATCACCAATGTAAGGAACATTCTTCCCACTGATCACCAATGTAAGGGACATTCTTCACACTGATCACCAATGTAAGGGGCATTCTTCCCACTGATCACCAATGTAAGGGGCATTCTTCTCACTGATCACCAATGTAAGGAAATTTTTCCCACTGATCACCAATGTAAGGGACATTCTTCCCACTGACCACCAATGTAAGGAACATTCTTCCCACTGATCACCAATGTAAGGGGCATTCTTCTCACTGATCACCAATGTAAGGGACATTCTTCCCACTGACCACCAATGTAAGGGGCATTCTTCTCACTGATCACCAATGTAAGGAGCATTCTTATTTTTTATTTATTTATTACAGGATTTATATAGCGCCAACAGATTACGCAGCGCTTTACAATATAAAAAGGGAGACAATACAGTTATAATACAATAAAATACAAGAAGATTAAGGGGGCCCTGCTCAGAAGAGCTTACAATCTAATAGGGTAGGGGAGGGGATACAAAAGGTTGTAACTGTGGGGAATGAGCTGATGGAAGTGGTAGAAGATTAGTTGGAGACATGATAGGCTTCCCTGAAGAGATGAGTTTTCAGGGATCGCCTGAAGGTAGCTAGAGTAGGGGATAGCCGGACAGGTTGAGGCAGCGAGTTCCAGAGGATGGGAGAGGCTCTGGAGAAATCCTGGAGACGAGCATGGGAGGAGGAAACAAGAGAGCTTGACAGGAGGAGATCTTGAGAAGAGCGGAGAGGACGGTTTGGGATATGTTTGGAGACAAGATTGGTGATGTAGATCGGGGCAGAGCTGTGGATGGCTTTGTAAGTTGTGGTTAGTATTTTGAATTTAATTCGCTGGGTGATTGGGAGCCAGTGTAGGGATTGGAGGAGAGGGTTGGCAGACACTGAACGGTTGGTAAGGTGGATAAGTCTGGCAGCAGCATTCATGATAGACTGAAGAGGGGAGGATCCTATGGAGAGGCAGGCCAATGAAAAGGGAGTTGCAATAGTCAAGGCGAGAGATAACGAGGGAGTGAATGAGGAGCTTGGTGGTGTCATTTGTTAAAAAGGGGCGAATTTTAGAGATGTTACGGAGGTGAAGTCTACAAACTTTTGACAGGGATTGGACTTGAGGCTGAAATGACAAGTCCGAGTCTAGGATTACACCGAGTACCCTGGCGTGAGGGGAGGGACTGATAGTTGCATTGTTGATTTTGATGGAAAAGTCATGGAGGGGGGCACGGGCAGGGCATTCTTCCCACTGATCTCCAATGTAAGGGGCATTCTTCCCACTGATCACCAATGTAAGGGGCATTCTTCTCACAGATCGCCAATGTAAGGAACATTCTTCCCACTGATCACTAATGTAAGGAGCATTCTTCCCACTGATCACCAATGTAAGGGGCATTCTTCCCACTGACCCCCAATGTAAGGGGCATTCTTCCCACTGATCACCAATGTAAGGGGCATTCTTCCCACTGATCTCCAATGTAAGGGGCATTCTTCCCACTGATCACCAATGTAAGGAACATTCTTCTGAAAGATCACCAATGTAAGGAGCATTCTTCCCACTGATCACCAATGTAAGGGGCATTCTTCTCACTGATCACCAATGTAAGGAAATTTTTCCCACTGATCACCAATGTAAGGGACATTCTTCCCACTGACCACCAATGTAAGGAACATTCTTCCCACTGATCACCAATGTAAGGGGCATTCTTCTCACTGATCACCAATGTAAGGGACATTCTTCCCACTGACCACCAATGTAAGGGGCATTCTTCTCACTGATCACCAATGTAAGGAGCATTCTTATTTTTTATTTATTTATTACAGGATTTATATAGCGCCAACAGATTACGCAGCGCTTTACAATATAAAAAAGGGAGACAATACAGTTATAATACAATAAAATACAAGAGGATTAAGGGGGCCCTGCTCAGAAGAGCTTACAATCTAATAGGGTAGGGGAGGGGATACAAAAGGTTGTAACTGTGGGGAATGAGCTAATGGAAGTGGTAGAAGATTAGTTGGAGACATGATAGGCTTCCCTGAAGAGATGATTTTTCAGGGATCGCCTGAAGGTAGCTAGAGTAGGGGATAGCCGGACAGGTTGAGGCAGCGAGTTCCAGAGGATGGAGAGGCTCTGGAGAAATCCTGGAGACGAGCATGGGAGGAAACAAGAGAGCTTGACAGGAGGAGATCTTGAGAAAAGCGGAGAGGACGGTTTGGGATATGTTTGGAGACAAGATTGGTGATGTAGATCGGGGCAGAGCTGTGGATGGCTTTGTAAGTTGTGGTTAGTATTTTGAATTTAATTTGCTGGGTGATTGGGAGCCAGTGTAGGGATTGGAGGAGAGGGTTGGCAGACACTGAACGGTTGGTAAGGTGGATAAGTCTGGCAGCAGCATTCATGATAGACTGAAGAGGGTAGAGCCTATGGAGAGGCAGGCCAATGAAAAGGGAGTTGCAATAGTCAAGGCGAGAGATAACGAGGGAGTGAATGAGGAGCTTGGTGGTGTCATTTGTTAAAAAGGGGCGAATTTTAGAGATGTTACGGAGGTGAAGTCTACAAACTTTTGACAGCGATTGGACTTGAGGCTGAAATGACAAGTCCGAGTCTAGGATTACACCGAGTACCCTGGCGTGAGGGGAGGGACTGATAGTTGCATTGTTGATTTTGATGGAAAAGTCATGGAGGGGGGCACGGGCAGGGCATTCTTCCCACTGATCTCCAATGTAAGGGGCATTCTTCCCACTGATCACCAATGTAAGGAACATTCTTCCCACTGATCACTAATGTAAGGAGCATTCTTCCCACTGATCACCAATGTAAGGGGCATTCTTCCCACTGACCCCCAATGTAAGGGGCATTCTTCCCACTGATCACCAATGTAAGGGGCATTCTTCCCACTGATCTCCAATGTAAGGGGCATTCTTCCCACTGATCACCAATGTAAGGAACATTCTTCTGAAAGATCACCAATGTAAGGAGCATTCTTCCCACTGATCACCAATGTAAGGAGCATTCTTCCCACTGATCACCAATGTAAGGGGCATTCTTCCCACTGATCACCAATGTAAGGGGCATTCTTCCCTCTGATCATCAATGTAAGGAACATTCTTCTGAAAGATCACCAATGTAAGGAGAATTCTTCCCACTGATCACCAATGTAAGGAGCATTCTTCCCACTGATCACCAATGTAAGGGGCATTCTTCCCACTGATCTCCAATGTAAGGGGCATTCTTCCCACTGATCACCAATGTAAGGAACATTCTTCTGAAAGATCACCAATGTAAGGAGCATTCTTCCCACTGATCACCAATGTAAGGAGCATTCTTCCCACTGATCACCAATGTAAGGAGCATTCTTCCCACTGATCACCAATGTAAGGGGCATTCTTCCCACTGATCACCAATGTAAGGGGCATTCTTCCCTCTGATCACCAATGTAAGGGGCATTCTTCTCACAGATCACCAATGTAAGGAGCATTCTTCCCACTGATCACCAATGTAAGGGGCATTCTTCTCACTTATCACCAATGTAAGAGGGCAATCGTCCCACTTCAACAACTTAAATGTTAGCAGGGGTTTCTCTATGTTATAAAATTAGAAAAGTTGCTATAGGCTAAATACAGTTGCACTGCACAGCTATTCATGTTTAGAACCCACCTGACCCTGTCTCCATATCTTTCTTTCCTCCAATATCTATAAGGGCCAGAAAGTGTTTTATAGCTCAAAAGTTTGTATGTGTTTTTGAAAGTGGTTAAACCCTTGCCAGAGTTTTTTTTTGACTTGGGAGATTCCTTTTACTTCCTGTAACAAAGACAGGACAGGAGGTGAGGGAAAATCTCTCTCAAACAGTCATTTTCAACATTGTTAATACAGAGGAACCAGCGACCCACGCGGGCGATATGGGGCCCGCAGCTGATCTAGGGCACCGGTGAGCGGCGTTGCTAGGCAGGTGCGGGCCACTCCGGGTGACACCCGCCAGTTGGGTCGACACCCTTTGGTAGCGGCAGCCGCACCACTAACGCCGCTCGCTGTGCCTTCGTTTGTGCTGGAGCGCAGGCTGAGGGACAAAGCGGCACGGACCGAAACCGCCTCCCCTCCTCTCTGTTTACATCCACAGAGGAGGAGGAGCGTGCGCTCGAGCTTCGAGGGACACACGCCGCTGTGTCTATGTGGAGACTGACAGTCAGCGCTGTTCTGAGGTATGTAAGTGGGGGTGGGGGGGCGTCTTTTCTGCTGGGGGGTCTGCACTACTGAGGGGGGATCTGCACTGAGGGGGGGATCTGCACTACTGAGGGGGGGGTCTGAACTACTGAGGGGGGGTCTGCACTGAGGGGGGATCTGCACTACTGGGGGGGTCTGCATTACTGAGGGGGGGTCTGTAATGCTGGGGGTGTCTGCACTGAGGGGGGTGTGTAATGGGGGGTGTCTGCACTGAGGGGGGTCTGTAATGGGGGGTGTCTGTACTAAGGGGGTCTGTAATGGGGGGAGTCTGCACTGAGGAGGGTCTGTAATGGGGGATGTCTGTACTAAGGGGTTGTCTGCATTTCTGGGGGGTGTCTGTACTGATGGGGGTCTGCACTGAGGTGGGGGAGTCTGTACTGATGGGGGGTCTGCACTTGGGGGGTCTGTAATGGGGGGTGTCTGCACTAAGGGGGTCTGCACTGAGGTGGGGTGTGTCTGTACTGATGGGGGGGTCTGCACTTGGGTGGGGGGCCTGTACTGATGGGGGGTCTGTAATGGGGGGTGTCTGCATTGCTGGGGGTGTCTGTACTGATGGGGGTCTGCACTAAGGTGGGGGGTATCTGTACTGATGGGGGGTCTGCACTTGGGTGGGGGGTCTGTACTGATGGGGGGGTCTGAATTGGGGGGTTGTCTGCACTAAGGGGGTCTGCACTGTGGTGGGGGTGTCTGTACTGTTAGGGGGTCTGTAATGGGGGGTGTCTGCATTGCTGGGGGTGTCTGTACTGATGGGGGTCTGCACTAAGGTGGGGGGTATCTGTACTGATGTGGGGGTCTGCACTTGGGTGGGGGTCTGTACTGATGGGGGGTCTGTAATGGGGGGTGTCTGTACTAAGGGGGTCTGCACTGAGATGGGGGGGTCTGCACTTGGGTGGGGATCTGTACTGAGGGGGGGGTGTCTGTACTGCTGGGGGGGGTCTGCACTGAGGGGGGTCTGTAATGCTGTGGGGGTCTGCACTAGGGCGAGTGTCTGTACTAAGGGGGTGTCTGCACTGCTGGGGGGTCTTTACTACTGAGGGAGGTGGGTATGCACTGCTGGGGGGGTCTGCACTGGGAGGGTGTCTGTACTGAGGGGGGTGGTCTGCACTGGGGGAGTGTCTGTACTGCTGGGGGGGGGGGGGGGTCCTGCACTGAGCGGGGTGTCTGCACTGAGGGGGGGGGTCTGTAATGCTGGGGGGGTGTCTGTATTAAGGGGGGTGTCTGTACTAAGGGGGGTCTGCACTGAGGTAGGGGATGTCTGTACTGATGGGGGTATGCATGTGTGTCCTTCAGGGGCTGCATACAGTATACTGCATACTTTGTGTGGTAATCTGTTGTTCAATGGCATTAGTACATTTTGCTATGGGGCCCTGTGATTTCTAGTTACGCCCCTGAGAGGAACCCATGAAATTATTTTACTGTTTCGGGAAAACTTCCTTTTTTTAATATATTTTATTGAAAATTGCTTTAGTACAAAACATTGTCAAGATTTAACCATTTAAACTGTGCATACAAGCTCTTGCAAAAGGCTGTAAGTAGGTACCAAGGTCATATAAATGGCTTAACGATTAACCTGGTGATCTATATAAATTGTAATATATCTTAAAGTATAGACCTTTCCCCCCAATGTCCCCTGGAATGGGGAGGAGTTGGAAACAATATGATCTTGTTATTGATAAGATATATAAGATAAGATATATAAGATAAGAAAAAATAACATATGAAAAAGTACAAATGCACAGGTATTACTGGTGCAACAATATAATAAGAAGTTTTCTGGCGTAAGGGCATGCTTTTTTTATAACCACTTGCTTACTGGGCACTTCAACCCCCCTCCTGCCCAGACCAATTTTCAGCGCTGACGCAGTTTGAATGACAATTGCGCGGTTACACAACACTGTACCCAAATGAAATTTTTATCATTTTTTTCCCAACAAATAGAGCTTTCTTTTGGTGGAATTTAATCACAGCTGGGGTTTTTATTTTTTGCTAAACAAACAAAAAAATGGAAAAAAAAAATCATGTTTAATAGTTTGTTATAAATTTTGCAAACAGGTAATTTTTCTGCTTCATTGATATGCGCTGATGAGGCTGCACTGGTGGGCACTGATAGGCTGCACTGGTGGGCACTGATAGGCTGCACTGGTGGGCACAGATAAGGTGGCACTGGTGGGGACAGATAAGTCGGTACTTATGGGCACAGAAAAGATGGCACTGATGGGCACGGATGGGTGGCACGGATGGGTGGCACGGATGGGTGACATGGATGGGCACTGATAGATGGCACTGATGGGCACTGATAGGTGGCACTGATGGGCACTGATAGGTGGCACTGATGGGTACTGATAGGTGGCACTGATGGGCACTGATGGGCACTGGTAGGGGACACTGATGGGCACTGGTAGGTGACACTGATGAGCACTGGTAGGTGACATTGATGTGCAGCACTGTAAACGCACATTGTGGGCACTGACAGATGGCACTGTGGGCACTGACAGGTGGAGCTAGTGGGCACTGGAAGGGGGCACTTTTATAGGGCACAGGTGGGCACCATGGACCCTGGGCACATTGCAATGAGAGGGACTGATGTCCCTCTCACTGCCGCCGGTGATCGGCTTTTTTTTTTCTCCACGCGCGAGGAGGAAAAAAAGCCAATTACCGACTCTGTTATTATCACATCATTGGCTGACAGCTGATCACGTGGTAAGGGGTCGGGATCGACCCCTTACTCGGATCTGTGATCCAGCGAGTCTCATAGACTCGAGGATCACAGAGCGTGCCGCGCGCGCCCTTCAGGGGGCGCACAGGCTGCTCTATTGACGTCGTCCCGGCATCTTAGGTGGACTGAAACCCGAACACATTATTCAGACTGGGCTGTGGCTCCCCAAGTAACCAAGATAGTCACACACAAATCTGTTGCCATCCGGGAGCTGCGGGCGGCTGTCTGGGAGCAGGTTCGGTGTCACTGGGGGGGGGGGGGGGGGGGCAGGGTGATAATGTCAGCAAAAGCAATTTGGCCACAGCCACATTTTGCTGTGGCACGCTATGCGCACCACATTTCTACTCTCCTTGGGGCACCCAAAGTGTTCAGGTTTGGCTTGAAGAATAGGTGGCAACTATGATGTCTGTCACTAGAGCCCAACAATAGAGGGACACAGGAACAAAGGGAGAAGGACAAGGGTGGTCTGCAGAACCAGGTAACGGTACTCCACTGTCGACTATACTTAAAATACAGGTAGTATTTAATCCTCCATATGTTCATAATTTAGTGTTTGCAGAGCATGATTTGTTTTCTAGATAGAAAGGCCAGCGGTGACTGCTCACCTTTTGACTGCCTCTCTCTAACTGAAAATCCAAAGGGATTTTTAATCATAAACCACAAACAAGACAGGTGGGGGTTGCTTTGTATGTGTTGAACAGAGAACAATAGGAGATCAACTGACAATTGCCTGCCACCTGAACTGCCTGCCACCTGAACTGGCCATGCCTTTGCTTGCCACCTGAACTGCCCATGCTTTTGCCTGCCACCTGAACTGCCCATGCTTTTGCCTGCCACCTGAACTGACCATGCCTTTGCCTGCCACCTGAACTTTCCATGCCTCTGCCTGCCACCTGAACTGGCCATGCCTCTGCCTGTTACCTGAACTGCCTGCTAAACCATGGACCATGTTCATACTTTTCCATATCTGTCTGCTGCCTGGACAATTCCTGGACATTTCCTTTGGCTGTCTGGATCAAAGATTTGACTGCTCTGGAATCGTATTCCTGCCTGCTAAAACCACAGGTGATCTTATTTTTTTTACCCTTTGCTCAGCAGAATGAATTTTGGGGTGTCATTTTGGCTATGTACATGCTATGTGTTAGAAAGATCTTCTAAATTGACAACTTTGTGAGAAAAAAATATGTTTTCATTTTCTTTCCACATTTTCCAAAAACTTTTGGAATGAAATGACATCTTCAAAAGACTCATTATGTCTCATAGAATATACATTGGGGTGTTTTCTTTCCAAAATGGGGTAATTTTGTGGGTAATTCCATTGTCCTGGATCTCCAGGGCCTTCAAAAATGTGATAGGTACTCAGGAAATGAAATGTGCAATTTATGCCTTTAGAACGTTTGATGGTGCTACTTGGATGTTGGGCCTCTGTATGTTGCCAGGCTGTGGAAAAGTCTCACACATGGGATATCGCCATACTCAGGACAAATAGCAGAATGTATTTTGGGGTGTAATTGCAATTATGCCTGCACCGTGTGTGAGAAATAACTTGTAAATATGACAATTCTGTGAAGAAAAAGAATATATATATATTTCTTAATTTTCCAAAGCATTGTGGGAAAAAAAATTGCAACTTCAAAAACTTCACTATGCCTCTTACTAAATACCTCAGACTGTCTACTTTGCAAAAATGGGTCATTCGGGGGGTATTTGTACTGTCCTGACATTTTAGGGCCTCAAGAAATTAGATAGGCCATCAGTGCATTAGGATTGGTCAATTTTCAATAATGCGTAGCATAGCTTGTAGACTCTATAACTTTCACACAAACCAATTATCATACACTTATCAGGATTTTTTTTACCAAAGAGACGTAGCAGAATACATTTTGGCCTAAATTTTCAACGAATTAGATTTATTTGGGTTTCTTTTAAAACAGAAAGTAGAAAATTCAGTTTTTTTTTCAAAATATATTCGCTCTTTTTTCGCTTATATCGCAAAAAATTAAAAATAAAGTGGTGAATAAATACCACCAAAAGAAAGCTGTATGAACAAAATGATAAAAATGTAATTTGATTACAGTATTGAGGTGGTTAAGAACAGAAAGGGAAAGGATTTTTTTCCTGCACATTATCGTGTACATCTTGTTACACTTAAACTTTAGCACAAAGTACAATGTTTGGTTGCAGTATACTTTCTTTAAGTGCAAACTGAAGATAACTAAGAATAGTTTAGAAAGGTGCAAGCAGTGGTTACAAATGGTTTACAGGAGGACAGTTCTGCCTTTGTTTCTTCTATATTACACAGGTCAGTTCAATTTAAGTTTTTTTTTTTTTTCTAATGGGGAAAATACAGCTAGATACAGTATGCTTAAAGTGTAAGCATATAGGAAAAAAAATGGTCTGAGGGACAAGGGGGACATTTTCCCCCTGGGCATAGGTGTGCGTAGCCTATTGCATCAGGGTGTGCACACCAATACTCAAACACATTGAAGAATAGTAAACTATGTTTACTATGCTACAGTTTGTGAATGAACACAGTGAGTGTGTTCACTGTGTTCATTAAGAAAAGGAAGGGGTCCACAAATTATATATTGACTAGCCCTTTCCCTGCTCTCCGTCCTGAAAAATCCCCCCGCAGCAGCCAAGGGGAGAGGAGAGAAGAGGAGGGTAGCTGTGGGGGGGGGGGCGTGGTAACATGGGGGGAAGCCCAGGCAATAAGAGGGATTTGGCACTACACAGAGTGATTAGCGTGTGCCCAGGCACACCTGGCGCACCCCCTGCGCATGACTATGCCCCTGGGCCAGTACTAATAATATACTTTGCACATCAATGTAATATTTACCAGGGACCGCAGTGAGTAAAGGGATGAGTAAAGTCTTACTCATCCCTTGCCAATTTGAACATGGGATGGTGGGAAAGGTCCCACATTTTTGGAGCTGATAGTCCCAGCCGAGCAGATACTGTGCTATACTGTCGCTACATAGACGACTTGTTGTTTATTGCCTCTGGGCAACATTTCACTTTGGAGACATGGCTGGTATTCATAAATGATAATCAGCTTAATCTCCGGTTCACGGGACACAGTGATTTCTCATCGATTGAATTCTTGGATGTTTTGCTTACTGCTGATGGAGATCGAATAGCATCCAGTCTATATAGAAAACCCTGTGCAGGGAACACCCTTCTAAGAGCTGACTCGAACCATCCGGGTCGTACAATTAGGAGCATACCAGTTGGTCAATTCTGTAGACTAAAACGTTAGTGCAGTAAAGAGTCTGACTTTAGAAGGGAGGCCATTCTCATGACCTCCAGATTTAAGGAAAGAACTTATCCCAGTTCTGTCATCAATAGGATGATTTGGATACTGCTGAGAAAACCCCATGGGATATGCTAATGAACAACAAATCTTTGGGTAATAATCGCCGCATGCACAATACTTCTCAGTACCCTTGTTTTTTCAATCCCCTATAGTATTGAGTTCGAAAAAATTAAAAAAGTAATTAAGAAATATCTTCCAGTTTTGACTAACGACCCCATTTATGCGCAGATCTTATCCAATGGGATACAGATGGTTTCAAGAAGGGCACCCACTTTAGGCAGATGGTTGTCACCCAGCCTGTACACAAGTGAGCGACCACCCAGGCACTGGTTACAGTTTAAGGGTACCTTTAAATGTGGTGTGAGCAGTTGCTCAAATTGTTCCTTTATTAAAAGGGGTGACGAGTCTCTTCGTTGTCTACAGGCAAATCCTTTGGTATTGGATCTTTTATCAAATGCAATACACGCTATGTGGTGTATGTTATCACATGCACCACATGTCAGGTTCAGTATGTTGGAAGGATAACCCAGCGTTTGAGGAACCGTCTATATGACCACCTACATGATATAGAAAAGGACCACTCCACCGACGTGGCTAGGCATTGGGTTCAACACCATAATATAAATAAATCCAGCCTTGTTATTCAAGGCATGGAGAAAATAAGCAGAGGCGGTGACAAATTTGGCATTTTGTGCAGAAAAGAAGATTACTGGATATTCACTTTAGACACAAGAAAACCAGTAGGCTTAAATTATGATTGGGACGTTTCTTATTTCTATGAATAGTTTTTCATCTAAATAGATTCGATTGGTATTGGTCCCATATTCATACACTTGATTATATGTGATTCAATATTGCATTGAGGTGCATGGACAGTTGTGGTTTTCCACACCACTGTTGTCTATGCGCGTCATATATGTGAATCGGAGACGAGACATCCATGTACATTTTGCATACATTATATACATATTAATGCACATATTTTTATGGCTCTAAACATCGCCTGTACATTCATTTGTATATTTGTTTGACATTAATTTATTTCTTCTCCTTCTATTTACCAGTATTCTTCTTCATTTTTTCATTTTTTTTTTAATTACCGTATTTATCGGCGTATAACACGCACCGGCGTATAACACGCACCTCAAGTTTAGGAGGGCATTTTAAGGAAAAAAAGTTTTAGAAGGGAAGTTTAGGGGAAAAAAAAACTTACATTTAAGCGTCATTTGCAGCCTTGCCCAGCGTCATTTGCAGCTTGCCCGGCGCCATTTGCAGCCTTGCCCAGTGTCATTTGCAGCTTGCCCAATGTCATTTGCAGCTTGCCCAGCGTCATTTGCAGCTTGCCCAGAGTCATTTGCAGCTTGCCCAGCGCCATTTGCAGCCTTGCCCAGTGTCATTTGCAGCTTGCCCAGTGTCATTTGCAGCTTGCCCAGCGCCATTTGCAGCCTTGCCCAGTGTCATTTGCAGCCTTGCCCAGTGTCATTTGCAGCTTGCCCAGTGTCATTTGCAGCTTGCCAGCGTCATTTGCAGCCTTGCCCACTTTTAAATTTCCTGCCGCCGAGACAGACCGCGCAAGCGTCGCCGAAAAAGACTGAAGCGCCGCCGAAAAAGACCGAGCCGACTGTTCGGCTCCGCTCGCAGTCCCGCCTCCCTGCTGTTTCGGGAGCGAGCGCAGGGAGGCGGGACTGCGAGCGGAGCCGAACAGTCGGCCCTGTCTTTTTTGGCGGCGATCCGGTCTCTTTCGGCGCCGCTCAATTTTTTTTGTCACTTTTTTGGGGGGGGGGAACAGCGTATAACACGCAGCCACGACTTTTCCCCGATTTTAAGGGGGAAAAAGTGCGTGTTATACGCCAATAAATACGGTACTTTTTCTTTTCTCTTAGTACACCATAGGGCCCTTTCTCTACCACAGACACGACAAATGGGAGAAAGATCGCATGATTTTATAACAATATACATCATTCTATTATGATTCCATATTAACTGTAAATGAAATATGTTTAATACAGTAATTTTCAGAATATGAATTTTTACAAACATGTACTTTTACAAATAGGAATTTCGGTTGTTATGGATTTACAATGAGGTCGTTTCTTGTTGTTGTCTGTGGTATTTTGATTGCACAAAGCTTTGCAGATATTAGAACATTTTGTAATAATGACATTTTCCAGAGGACAGCATGTTATAACAGAGAAACAGTTTAATTGACTTGATCAGTTTATTATGCCATACATTCAGATTTTGATACTCTGTGTTTTCCTGTTTTTTCGTGCTGGCCTTTTTGCACACAAAGTTTACATTTTAGTTTGAATATATGGGAGGAGTTTTGGGGAGTGTTCGCTTCCTCAATTGGTTTAACATCACTGTGACGGAACGTCCCTACACTCCTCTTGAGTGCGTTCATCATATATCACTTCCTCCCAGTCTGGATACAGATATCAGATATTCCAACCGCTCCCAAGCACCAAACCAAACTGACATTTATATACAATAGGAGAGGAGGTCCCCCCTCCTGCTCATATTACTCTAACAATACACCTGTAACAATTTAACATAAACTAATTAACTAATCCCTTTAACCACTTCAATACAGGGCTTTTAAACACCCTTCCTTACCAGAGCACTTTTTGCGATTCGGCACTGCGTCGCTTTAACTAACAATTGCGCAGTCGTGCGACGTTACACCCAAACAAAATTGACGTCCTTTTTTTCCCACAAATAGAGCTTTCTTTTGGTGGTATTTGATCACCTCTGCGGTTTTTATTTTTTGCGCTATAAACAAAAGAAGAGCGACAATTTTGAAAAAAAACACAATATTTTTTACTTTTTGCTATAATAAATATCCCATTTTTTTTTAAAAAAAACGATTTTTTTCCTCAGTTTAGGCCGATACGTATTCTTGTACATATTTTTGGTAAAAAATAGATCGGTTTGCGCAAAAGTTATAGCGTCTACAAAATAGGGGATAGATTTAATGAATTTTTTTTTTTTTTTTTTTTACTAGTAATGGCGGCGATCTGCGATTTTTTTTTTTTTTTTTCGTGACTGCGACATTGCGGCGGACACTTCGGACACTTTTGACACATTTTTGGGACCATTCACATTTACACAGCGATCGTTGCTATAAAATTGCAATGATTACTGTGTAAATGTGACGGGCAGGGAAGGGGTTAACACTAGGGGGCGCTGCAGGGGTTAATGTGTTCCCTAATAGGAGTGATTCTAACTGTGGGGGGAGGGGACTCAAGGGGAGAAGACCGATCATGTGTTCCTCCGTACTGGGATCACATGATCGGTCTCCTCGCCGCTGACAGGACGTGGAGCTGTGTGTTTACACACACAGCTCCACGTTCCCGCCCGGTCCCGTTGTTTTAACGGGCAATCGCGGGTGCCTGGCGGACATCGCGGCCACCGGGCACTCGCACCGGGTCCCGAGCGATGCCGCGGGCGCGCGCGCGCTCTCCCCAGGCGGCCGGGACTGCGAGGACGTCATATGACGCCCACCCAGGATGGTAGATCCACCTTGTGGGCGTCATATGACTATGACGCGGTATTGAAGCGGTTAAGCAGCCGATGTGACTCAGGATTTCACTACAGGTCAGACTTGTTGTCACCGGGCTAAACACAGTTGATTATAAATTATCATTATTACCACCACAAGACATTTCATCACAATAGCAGGAGACCACCAGTAACAGACGGACCGTCTCCTACATTGTACAGAGGACAAGGTGATCAGCTCTCTCAATTAACATCTTGAGTTCATGACACTAGCATCTGACAGTGTGTGTCCCAACAGCATGAGACCACACACATTATATATACATATATATACAGCATTGAATCTGACTGGGGTTGGGGTTCTCCTTCACCCTGTGCCCCAGGGCCCATAATCGGTTGGCAGGAGGCTCGCATTTAGTCCTCTCAAAAAGCCTGTGTCCCGGCTAGGTCTGTCACAATCACTATATATACTTTTAGTCAGACTATGGTCACTAGCTATGATTAACCACTTGCCGCCCGCCCACCGTCAAATGGCAGCTGTGCGCTGGGCATTTATTTGGGATACCATGCCTAGAGCGTCATTACTTTTCATTACATGTGAATGAGTAGTTTGTCCATGTGGCTGAAGCTGCCTCTTATGCCGTGTACACACGGCCGGAATTTCCGATGGAAACAGTCCGATAGGAGCTTTCCATCGGATTTTCCGACCGTGTGTATGCCCATCGGTCTTTTTCTGTCGGCATTTCCGACGGACTTTAGATTGAGAACCTGTTCTTAATTTTTCGGACGGAAAACCTTTCTGTCGTATTTTTCAATCGTGTGTATGCAATTCCGACACGCATAATTCTGACGCATGCTCGGAAACAATTTGACGCATGCTCGGACGCATTAAACTTCCCTTTTATAGTGCCGTCGAACGTGTTGTATGTCGCGGTGTTATTGACCGTCGGAATTTAGTGTGACCGTGTGTAGGCAAGACAGTTTGAGCAGAATTCGGTCGGGAAAACCATCAGAGCTTTTTCCGACGAGAATTCCGATCGTGTGTACGCAGCATTACTCTATGGGGATGTAGCAGCTGTACGGACACAGCCGCAAATCCTAACTTGACAGGTGTGGGTGAGTGGTCCTGAATGCGCATTGCCTATTTTCAGGGCTATACACTATCATAGCGTAACATTCAGTGGCAAGAAAAGTATGTAAACCCCTTGGAATTAACTCATTTTCTGCAGTAATTTGTGGGGCCCCAAACATAAAAAAAAATTCCTGCTAAATCTAAAAGATGACGTTGTATTGAGTCAATAAATAAAGTTCTGTGTGTGAATGAGAAATTGGGGCTCAATCACATAGGCGCTGTGGCCTGTACAGTGTATATCAGCAGTTTGTTCATGTGGCTGGAGCCGCCTGGAGCTGTGCGCAGGCTCCAACCACATAAACAAACTGCTGACATACAGATAGTAGTTTCTTGCTACCATACCTTAAAGCAGGGCTCTACCCAAAAGGGAAAGCTCTGCTTGTCAGCCTCCTCTCCCCCTTCGGTGCCACATTTGCCATCTTGTTGGGGGGAGGGAGGAGTGGGTACCTGTCAAAAGCTGGAAGTTCAGCCCACCCCCCCCCCCCCATCCACCCCCTTATCCGCCTTCAGCCTATTCAGTGCGATTTGCGCATGCACAGTATGAAACTGGCTTTACTGACGTTTTCCCTTAGCCAAAATGGCTGCGCCAGCACCCGAGAGCCGATTCAAGAATCGGCTTGGGTGAGGACACAGCGGGATCCCTGGACAGGTAAGTGCCCTAATAGTGAAAGTCAGCAGCTACAGTGCTGTGCTGGCGACTTCTTACCGCTAATGCTACCGGACGACCACATTGAGGACTGCCTGGCTGAGTTTGAAAACATGGCATTGTTTAAAAGGTGGCCCAGAAGCCGCTGGGCTGAATTAGTGCAACCGCTCCTCACAGAGAAGTACCAGGAAGTGTAACGCCTAAAGGGACCGGATAGGAATAACTATGATAGGTTTACAGCAGCAATTCAGTCTAGAGATGCTCTGGATTCAGAGTAGGAAAGGGGCATAGACCTGGGAGCGTGCATTGGAAAAAGGATGCCCTTTCCCAGGCCTATGGCCATTGTAGTATAAATTGTCCAACCCCGGCCTGGAAGGGGGGGGATATGTGGATTGTCAGCCTGGGAAGGGTTAATAAAACAGGGCAAGTACTTCCCTTTCAGGCCTACTTATTAGGCACCTGGTCAGAGAGGCTGGGGAAATGGCTGTTGAGCTATCAGAGCTGAGAGGAGCTTGAAGCTGGATATACCCCTGTTGCCTATGACTTGATCCTGCTGGGTTACCCTAAAATGGACTGTCTTATACAGCTAAGAAGAGCTGTTTTGAACTGCCTATGAAGACAAAGCCTGCCGATTTTTTTGTTGTTTTTGCTGAAAAAGTTGACTAAAGCTGTCCCACAGCTGCCTGTTAACCTCTCGGATCCTGACAATATATATATATATATATACTTTGTTATATATATATATATATATATAATATACTTTGCGTACTCTTTAGTGTAGACTAGATATTCAGTCAGTGCATGCATGTATATATAACACAGTGTATTGAAGTGGTTAAGGGGAACATTGTGCCAAACTTTAAAGAAAAAAGGCGTGGGGGTCCCCCCCAAAATCCATGGTATGGTTTGGGGGGGGGGGGGCGCTCGCTTGTTGTCCCCCCTTTCCTCTCCTCCCATGGCCGCTTGCTCGGATAAGGGTCTGGTATGGATTTTGGGGAGGACCCAATGCCTTTTTTTTTTTTTTTTTACATTTTTGCACAGGGTTCCCCTTAAAATCCAAACCAGACCTGAAGGGCCTGATATAGAATTTGGGGGCGACCCCCACGCCATTATTTTTTTACATTTTGGCATAGAGTTCCCCTTAATATCCATACCAGACCCGAATGGCCTGGTATGGACTGGGTTTTTTTTCAATTTTTTTTTATCTATATTGCAGAGAGCTGGCAATACATTACAGCCGCAAGCAATTTTAACCGCTTAAGGACCGTCGGGAGAATGGCACGGCTGGGCACAACCACGTACCTGTACGTGGCCCTTTAAGAGCCCAGCTGGCAGCGCGCTCGCGACCCGGTCCTGAGCTCCGTGACCGCAGCTGCGGGACCAGCGGACCCGATCGCCACTGGTGTCCCACGATCGGGTCATAGAGCTAAAGAACGGAGAGGTATGTGTAAACAAATCTCTCCCCGTGCTTCCTAGTGACGCTGTCACTGATCGGCTGTTCCCTGTCATTGGGAAAGCTGATCAGTGACGTCAGACGCAAAGCCACGCCCCCTACAGTAAAAAAAAAAAAAACACACACACACTGTGTGTGTCACTTAACCCCTCCCCGCCCCCTAGTGGCTAACTCCTTCACTGCCAGTGCCATTTACACAGGAATCAGTGCATTTAAATAGCACTGATTGCTGTATAAATGACAATGGTCCCAAAAATGTGTCAAAAATGTCCGATGTGTCTGCCATAATGTCGCAGTCACAATAAAAATCGCTGATCGCCGTCATTACTAGTAAAAAAAAAATATTAATAAAAATGCTGTAAAACTATCCCCAATTTGTAAACACTATAACTTTTGCGCAAACCAATCAATAAATCGCTAATTGCCGCTGGAGCCTGGTCCTTTGGCTGCAAATTGGTCCGGGGCTTAAGTGGTTAAATTCAATTTTTTCCTTTAGAATTGTAATTTTGCTGTGGAACTGTAATAAATATCGAAAAGATGCAATACTTTACAGGCAGACTATGGGGATCCCCCCGAGCATGATATTTAAAGGAATATTTCATTTTTATTCTTTCACTTTAAGCATTATAAAATTACTGCTTCTGAAAAAACTGTAGTTTTAAAAACTTTTTTTTGCATTGATACATGTCCCCTGGGACAGTACCCGGGTCCCCATACACTTTTTATGGCACTAACTTGCATATAAGCCTTTAAAATGAGCATTGATTTTTCATTTTCGTGTCCCATAGACTTTAATGGTCTTCGCATGTTTGCACAAATTTTGTGCCTGTTTGCATGTTCTGGTGCGAACCGAACCGGGGGGGGGGGGGGGGTGTTCGGCTCAGGCCTAGTCACAACAGGCCAGGGTCCTTTTATTTTTGCGCAGTATTACTCAATTACATGTATGTTATTGTACATAGAATGTGTATTTTCCACACAAATGTGCATTGCTTTTTTTCTTCTCATTCAGGTGCTGCTCTAAAAATAACGGGACCTTCAACACACAAAGTCATGCTGGGATCCGACACGCAAATTCCCTGCAAGTTTACAGCAGATAAACTTCCTGTGGATCCAAAATTTTTTGCAGTTCTTTGGTATTATGCAAGAAATAGTATTCTAATCTATGATAACACAGTGACGACAAGTGATCCTAGGTATTCAATTAATACACATCAAGCTTTAAATGGCATTGCTGATCTGATTATATCAAACACATCAATATCAGACGGTGGAGTCTACATATGTTCAGTGACTGACAGTCCTATCCGAATGGAGCATGAAGTGACAGTAAGCATTCAAGGTATTGAAATTAAAATTTGATTTATCATTAAAAGGATCTTTTTTGCTGTTCTACATAAAATGTTTTAGGCCTTTTCTTCCTTACTTCTACATCAGCAACAACCTAAAAAAAAGTCTATCTTTGGAATGTATGTAAAGCTTAACTCGGTCTGGCCAGTACTACTCATGCCTCCTGCTGACTCTGCCTGCTCCTAACATGCTCTTGCCTGCCTTGACCTCATCATGGATATTGACCATGCTCTAGCTTGCCACCTGCCATAGACTCCATCTGGACACTGATTATGCACTAGCCTGCTGCCTGCCCCAACCTTAGCAACTTAAAGAAATATGTGACACTCCAGGTCAGTCCACCACTTACTGTCCAGACACAACACAGGGTGCAGGTCCGGTTTGTGCTGCATATTCTTCAAAGAGCAAGGATGGAGGACCGCACACCTCAAGTCGTACCTAAAAATACGTCTTTTTTTTTATTAACATCAGTTAAAAACAGGAAAGAAGCACACACAGACAGCAAGGGTGACGAGTTTCATGTCTAATGCCGCGTACACACGTTCGGACTTTGTCCGCTGGACCTAGTCCGGCGGATTGTCCGCCGGACCTAGTCCGGCGGGACTTCCCCACACACGCCCGGACTTCCGAGCGTGTGACTTGCCCACACTCGCCCGGACTTCTCCGGGGGACAATCCGCTAGAAAAAGTCCGCGGGAATGAACGGACTTTCCAATGAGCGGCAAGTCCGTTCATTTCAAAAGTCCGGCTAGCCTACTAACGGCGGGATTGTCCGCCGGACCTAGTCCGGCGGGACTTCCCCACACACGCCCGGACTTCCGAGCGTGTGACTTGCCCACACTCGCCCGGACTTCTCCGGGGGACAATCCGCTAGAAAAAGTCCGCGGGAATGAACGGACTTTCCAATGAGCGGCAAGTCCGTTCATTTCAAAAGTCCGGCGGACTAGCCTACTAACGGCGGGATTGTCCGCCGGACTGCCAAGTCCAGCGGACAATTTTAAAACAAAACTTAAAACCTAGTCCGCCGGACTTTTGGCGCCAAAAAGTCCGCCGGTGCCCACACACGAGGGGATTGTCCGGTGAACTTGAGTCCAGCGGAAAATCCTGCGGGATAGTCCCTTCGTGTGTACGGGGCATTACTGATACTTAATCATAACCTAGGATTGGTATGATTACGCATCAGTAAGACGTGACGTGCGTCAACCTTGCTGTCTAACTGATGAAAATAAAGAAGACTTTAGGTATGACTTGAGGTGTGCAGTCACCCACCCTTGCTTCCTTGCTTTTTGTAGTATCCGCCTCAACCTCAGCTCCTCCTCTGACCTCCTGCTGTTCCATATTCTTTTTCTGCATCATATTCATTCTGTTCCTGTGACACCATGGTGCGGCCATCCTGAGGCTTTGCTGTGTGACAGAGCTGTGTAATTCATAGGACTAGATGGATAGAAAAATACATTTGTGGCAGGTAAACATCTCCAATACATGCATTTCATTAGTGTATTTAGCTGTTTGCCTGGAGTTCAAGCATTGAATGATTCGTGCTAAGTACACAAATAGACCACAGGCTTGTGTATCTGTGTTTAATTTGTATTCATCTGATTATATATTCTCTATTCTCAAACTATAAAAGTGTAGTAATGCCTATTTTTTAAGTTGCCTTACCATTTACTGTCTTTTCTTATTTGCCAGCTATTCCAAATATTACAATTACAAATAAAGATGTAACAAAAAATGAGAGCGTCCTGCGTAGTGTCATCTCTGGGTTCTACCCGGTAGACATTGATATTAAATGGCTCCGGGATGGAGAGATACTGGACAAAGTTATCATGGAGAAACCTCAGAGAGACCCGGATGGGACGTACAGTGTGAGGAGCTCAGTAACAATAACACCCACTAAGGAGGACAAAGAGCGGATCTTCTCCTGTAGAGTCCAACACGAGTCTCTTACTGCACCTCTCCAGGAAGACTTCCAGCTGGTGTATGGAGGTAAAGACACTAGTTATTTTAAGAAATACAATTAATCACCCCCTCAAAGAACCCCAATATGGACTCAACACTCTTATCTACCAATTTTAAATACATACTGTATCGAAAAAATGCTCAAAACAGTCCCAATGACTGCTGCATAGAAATTGCTATGTCTAGTTACATATGTGGTGGCATAACTATCATGGGCGTAGCATAAGGGGTTGCAGGGGTCACAATCGCAACCCTTGGGATGGGAATGGAGCTCTGCCAAGTGACCTGCCAGGGGTCCAGTGGTGATCCCTGTCCTCTGATTCTCCAGCGGCAATCCCTGTCCTCTGATGTAAAGAGGAACTCTGGGAACTCTTAAGCTACTTGGAGCATGCGGTGAATGTATCTACTGTATTTACACAGTGATCCATGCTATACAAATGCACTGATTACTGTATAAATTTCACTGGCAGGGAAGGAATTAACACAAGGGGGCGATGAAGGGGTTAAATGTGTTACCTAGGGAGTGATTATAACTGTGGGGGGAGGGGACAGACTTGGGGAGGAAACCGATTGGTGTCACTATATACAAGGAACACACCATCGGTCTCCTCTCCACTGACAGGATGTGGATCTGTGTGTTTACACACACAGATCCACGGTCCTGCTCTGTAACGAGTGATCGCGAGTTTACATACACAGATCGCGAGTCGCGTCACAGAGCATGCGCATCGGCTCCTCTGTGACGCGGCGGGTGCGCGCCCCCAATACCGCCGGCAAGACGAGGGCGTCATTTGACGCCCGCCCAGGATGGGAGATCCCATCTGCGGACGTCATATGTCTATGGGCAGGTAGGGAAGTGGTTAAGTCATACATGAAATCCTCGTAAAAACTCAAGCCATGGTCCCCACATATATAGAAGAGGAGGAAGGAAGCTCCAATAGTGTGATATCATTTTTAAAAGGTTTATTTAAAAACATATACAATCAATAAACTCACCGCAGCAGGTTGGCTCCCCTGCGCGAGCCGTCGTAGCTGTATGTCGGCTCTTTAAGAAACCTCCGGAGCCGATGCGAGTGCCCTGCTGGCACGATGACCGCCAGGCACCAGCGATCACTCGTGATGGAGCGAGAACCAGGATCTGTGTGTGTGTAAACACACAAATCCCAGTTCACTCAGGGTAGAGGAGACAGATCGTGTGTTCATACCAAGTATGAAAACCGATCTATGTCCTCCTTTAGTCAGTCCCATCCCCCCACAGTTAGAACACACTTAGGGAACACAGTTAACCCCTTGATCGCACCCTAGTTTTAACTCCTTACCTGCCGGTGACATTTATATAGTAATCAATGCATTGGTTTAGCACTGATCACTGTATAAATGTCACTGGTCCTAACAATGTGTCAACAGTGTCCAATTTGTCCGCCGCAATATTGCAGTCCCGATAAAAATCACTGATCGCCATTACTAGTAAAAAAAATTAAAATAAAAATGCCCTAAATCTATCCCCTATTTTGTAGACGCTATAACTTTTGCACAAACCAATCAATATAAGCTTATTGCGATTTTTTTTTTTTTTTTTTTTCTTTTACCAAAAATATGTATCAGCCTAAACTGAGGAAAACATTTATTTATTTTTAAAATAGGATATTTATTATAGCAAAAAGTAAAAGATATTGGGGGTGATTTACTAAGATGAATGCGCTGCGCCAGTTCATACCTTAATTGGTACGCTGGAAAAGTCAGTAACCAAATGTGCGAAACGGCGCACTTTGAAGCGCAAAATGATAATAAATACCCGCATATGTTAACTGCATCTGGTGCTTGGGTAACTGCAGTTTTCTCATTGATAATAGCGCACGCTCAATACAATTGGTGATTTTCCTCTCATTGGATGTGTCTTGTTAGGCAATTAGTAGGTGTTGTCAGTTATTTAACCCTTTTGATGCTACTCTTATTCCTATTACCTACTACATAACAAGAACAGAGAAGTGTTTCTAAACCCAATAAAATAATATTTTCAGATCTTGATCTTTAAAGGTGACCATACGCTGCAATCAGTTAGATCTTAAAAAAAAATTGATTTAGTGCAAGAGCCTGTTTGATTTCCTATAATTTGAATTAATTGTTCAAGTGCGTCTTCCTATTACCTATTTTGCCGAAATATCGAGTTGTACAGAGATTGGCCAATCAGATTGCATAGTGCATGACCATCTTAAGTGCCAAATTTGGAATGTAGATGTGCCATGACCGACTTGTATTTTCCTAACAATATTTCTTGGGCATTTTACAAGGCACATGAGAAACCACCTTTTTTCAAGACATGCTAGCTAGAGTGATCAGGAATCTTCAAACTACGGCTCTCCACCTGTTGCAGAACTACACATCCCATGAGACATTGTACAACTCTGACATTCACAGACATGACTAGGCATGATGAGAATTGTAGTTCCTGAACAACTGGAGGGCCATAGTTTGAAGACCCCCTGTGCTAGACCATTATTATGCCTCCAGAATTGGGAGTGTGGCATCTACTAAACTTCTCTCTGCACCATCTGCCTGGAGTTTGCATGTTCTCCCTGTGCCTGTTTGGGTTTCCTCCAGTTTCCTCTCACACTCTAAAAACATGCTGGTAGGTAAATCGGATCCTGTCTAAATTGGCTCTATTATGTATGAATGTGTGTTAGGGACCCACACAAACACCATGTTAAAAAAACATTTTTTTAATTAATTTTCAAATAAGGATCAGCTCTTACTCAGAAAACAGTGAGCGGGGCATGGTGGTGGGAAGAAATTAGCAGCAGTACAAGCAACTTCCTGGAGGGGCGTGATGTCATTCCTGTGTGCTGTCCGCCGCTTCCAGGAACCAGATATGCACCACGGGCACATACCTCCGCGCACACAGCAGTTGCGCATCTCGCATACACAGCGCATCTAGATGCAGGAACCCAATTTTTAGGGAAATTAATAGTAAAGCAGATGCAGATTTCCAGGACTAGACTAATAAATGTTTCTAAAGAAAGGCAACTGGTGTTTTCTATTAAACAAGGTCTAAATGGGCCATTATGTCAATGCATCACAGTTGAACTTAGGAATGTGTCTTTGCAAAGTTAAACTAAATGAAATCCTTTCTTATTTTTGCTTGGGGATAGAGTGCAGAAGGATTAGAAGCCTTGGCAGTTTTTGGGGAGGTCTGCACCCCTGATAGGGTGAAGACACCTCCCAAATGTTGCCACTTTCTCCTTCAAATTTATTCACTTCCTGTCACATAGCCAAACAAGAAGTGAGGGTAAAACCCTACCAGTGTCTTTCCTTGGGGACACACAGGTCAATCTAAATAGTTTCCCCATTAGGTAAAGTACACTCTAGCATTTTGCTGTGTACACCCCAAATTATTAGGCATCATGGACTTTGGGGTTTATTTACTAAAGGCAAATCCACTTTGCAGTTGCTGGAGATCCGAGGGCGACATGCAGGGAAAATACAAAAAACACCATCTTTGCTTCTACATGATTGGATGATAAAATCACCAGTGCATTCCTTCAGATTTACAGTGAGTACACAAAGTGCTAGAGTGCAGTTTGCCTAATGGGGACACTAGTTAGATTGACCTGTGTGTGTCCCCAAGGAAAGACATTGGTAGGGTTTTACCCTCACTTCCTGTTTGGCTATGTGACAGGAAGTGAAGGCAATTTTTCAGAAAAGGGACACAAAGCCCAATCTAAAAAAGACAAGCAGGGGTTCTAACACTCACTTGGTTTCCCTCAAATGCCCCCAATTAGAATAGGATTGTCTTGAGCTAGATTTTAGCGCAGTGCTCTAAATCAGTGCTTCTCAACCCTGTCCTCAAGTACCCCCAACAGGCAATGTTTGCAGGTTTTCCTTCATCTTACACGGGTGCTTTAAATCACAGTCAATGGCTTGGGAAATCTGTTGCATGAAAATTAACAAAACACATAAAACATAAAAATTTGCTACAAATTTTATTGGTCGACAAAACAGGACTTGGAAAAGAGCAAGGAAAGCAAAAAACACATGTATGTTAATTTGAGACACTAACAGAATATGGTTTTGAGGTCTGACCATTTTGCAGAGGAAATTAACAGGAGTTAAAAGGACTGCGCCCACAAACGGACATCTATTAAGGATTTAAACATTAGTCACAACAGCTTGAGGAAGATTTTGCAAAATAATTCAGCACAGACATTTAAATTAAAGTGAAACAACCTAAAACACATTAACAACATCAAAAATATTTCAGGGGAATATATCCCCCCCTACCCAAAAAATACAATAAACCAAAGTAAAAAAAACTTGCTCTAAAACACAAAGACATAACAAACAAAATACAAAGAGAAAATACATGTGTTACAAACTCTATAAGGACACCAAAATGTACTCTCTTGCCAGCCCCACACACACAATCTTGCCTCTTTTCTGGGCAAGGTAAAGAATGCTATCTGCAAGTTTTATATAACATAGGTTTTCGTGCTAATGAGGTAATTGAAAACACATGCACAGTCCATGAAACAAAAAAAATGCAAGTTCACCCAGTGTAGACAGAACTTCAAAGTAGGTACACCTGTTAAGGATGTCCTTAAATTACTAACCCAAAAAACACACTCTCTGAGCATTTCCAGAAACATCCAAGTACTGTTCACGCACAAAAAGCGGAAACAAAATAAAAGTCCCTGAGCATGCCCAGACCAACCCAAATGCATCTAGCACAAAATAAGCCACCCCCCTGTCCAAAATTAAGCACATCATCCAGCATGCTACAAAATTACAGATGGGACAAACACCCCTCAGTCCAGGGGGGCAAACAAAGAGCCTAACATGGGCAAAAGATATACAACAAATAACATTGCAGTCTATCGGAACTTACTTGTTCATTTTGCTAGTCCCCACTTGGCTGGCTTATCTTCTAGTTATTTAGCCTTAAAATGGGTATGGGGGCCCAGGTCCCACCCTAAGGGAAATATATCAAATGTCACTAATTTAGACAATGTAGACAACCCCAAAAACGAACAAGGAGACGTGCCTTTAAAAATGCAAAATTGCTGAAAAGCTAGTAACTTGGGGGGGGGGGGGGGGGCTTACTCGGCCTGTAAAGTGGTGCATCTGTAACATGTGTCCAAAATGCTGCTTCAAAGATGTACGGCTTTAGAGAAAAGTTACAAAACTACATTGCACTGGAAGATTTTAAAACAACAAAAAACAACAAGGTCATTTGGGTCTGTTAAGGCTTAAAATGAGAACCCCCATGTGAAAAATCCCACCCCAAACAAAAAAAATATTGTACGCCTCCCAAACACTAACAAACCCCTAGCCAAACACATAGTAAGCCAGCCCATGAAAGGGAGGTGGATGCTTGGGGGCAGGAGGGGCTCGGGCATCCCAAAAGTCAACCACCTTGTTCCCCTATTGAGGGGCACAAGGGCCTCTTCCACACAACCCTAGGCTGGGGTTGTGGGGGGCTGCAGACAGGGGACTTTACGGAATGTGGAAAGCCCCTTTAAACTAATGGGTACAAGGTGTTTTGTGGTTGGTATTGGGCTGAACCCAACATGCCCCAAGGGCAGCCAGCTATGTTGAGTGCATGTGGCCTTGTATGGTTCAGGAGGGGGGTTGGGCGATCGCTCTTCTTGCCCCTTTCCTAACTGGCCCTGTTGTATGCTCTGAAAAAAGATGTGGTTTGGATTGGTGAAGGCAGCTCACAGCCTTTTGAGAATGGAGTGGAGTGTGGAGTTAGCCTTTAAAAGCAAAAGTTAGCCCATGGAAATCCAAGGGGTTAGAGGGGGGAGACAAGAGCATTGTAGAATGGAGTGTGGAGTTCCCCTTTAAAAGCAAAAGAGCCCAATGAAAATCCTATGCATTATAGGGGGAAGGTTAAATCCCCTTTTAGGAGGAGCTAGAGGAGCGAGAGTCTTTTTACATAATTTTAACAAGGTGCAAGTCACATGTTGGCAATGTAACATGCTAACCTGACCTGTGTGCAAATCTCCTTAAAAAAAATACATAAAGATGAACCAGCGTAAAAAAAAAAAAAAAAAATGTCAAGTTTAGAGTTACGCCTGTTCAACCCACGCAATTGCATTTACGTTGCTTGACATTTACTAAGATTTTGGCCACGCAATGAACAAATGCATTTGAACAAGCGCAAGAGCCGCTTGCGCATGCGCATCGCTTACATTGATCTCACGCAGTTCTAAACGTACTTGCAGGCACAGCAGGCTTGTTCTGAAAAAGTTCTGAAAAAGTTACTTTCTCATTATATCTCATTATATTTTGGGCATATTTGTTACTTGGGCAGTTGTTACTAAACGTCTTCACATCACCAAAATATTGGCATCTCGCCTCCATCTTCTGTTAATATTGAATTGAAGATGCTGTGCGCCATGTCCATAGTGGCGCACTGATTGCATTCTCCCGTGCGCCGGGATCGCTATAGTAAATGGGGGATTTGCGATCTGTTACCGGGGCACCATTTTGTAAATATGAAAATGTGCGTTGCGCCTCGCCGTGCACCTATACTGATGGCGCATGGCTTTGGTAAAACAGGCCCAGTGTCTCCATTATACGATGAAATGTGGCCCTCTTCCGCCGTCTCGTCACCACGGGCATATTTATTCTTTGGGTTCTGCCTCCTGCAAACTTGCCTCTCCTTCTCCATCTCCACACTGTCTCCACATAAAACTAACATGTGGTCCTCGTCTGAGTTTTTGTCTCCATGAGGATATTTCTTCTTGAGGCTCTGCTTACTGCAAACTTCCCTCTCCTTCTCTATCTCCATCTCCACAGTATCTCCACATAAAACTGACATGTGGCTCTCATCCGCCGTGGTGTCTGCACTTGCCTTTGCATTATTTGGGCTTCTGCTGGAAGCATCCAGCTCCTTCTGCCAGGCTGCCACAGACTCTTGAGTCTCTCGACAGGGCTCTGACACATGTGTCTCTTCTGCCATGTTGTCGCCACGAACGGCGCTGCGCAAAGAGGAAGAGGCATGGTTTGATTGTCGGAAGGCGGGGACAAAAAAGAATATTCGTAAAAAGAACCACACGGATCTTTCATTTACAAACAAAAACATGTTCCGTGAGAATAGGGGAGCTGGCTGATGTTATAAGGGAAGTGACGTTTCGTCACTGCCATCTTGGTACACTCCGCACTCCGCCACATTAATTAAGCATACTTTTAGAAGACGGGAAGCAGACATCTTATTACACCCACCAAAGTCTTCCCTTTCAATCACAGTGACACTTGTTTTTAGCAGTAAACTTAACTGATATATTGAAATAAACTATTAAAACTTAGAAGTCAGTGACTTCAAGTCTGATCTTGAATTTGAAAAGCATAAGCAAGCCTGAACACGTTTGTGAATCTGACAGAACACAACCGCTTTCAAGCACCATACTAACAATCCGAAAATCGTCAGATCGTTAGTTTGTAAAAAAAAAGAATTTTCGAATGGAATTCAATATAAAATCAGATTCTAATTGCATTTCTAAATAGCAACGAATTTTGGTTCGTTATTCGTTTATTCAAAATATTCGTAATTGTTCGTCAGGTGTAAAATTTGTTGCAGGAAACTTATTCAAATTAACAAATTTTCTCCTGCTGGAAAGATTTGTCGTCAACACGGTCCGATCACACCAAATCCGATCGCATGCTCAGAAGAAATTCTGTCGGAAGCGCTCGGTCAGGTAAAACTACCTTTCCTAATTCGTCACGAATGTTAAAATGTCTTTAATGAGCGCATTCTCTTTTTCTTTACAATGCAACAAGAATGACACATGTCCTATTCACCCGCACTTCTCACAATTTTTTTTTTGGGAATACATATTTGAGGAGATTTTTTTTTTTTTTTTTTTGGAGGGGGGTTGTGTGTCTCAACTTTAAAATTTGTATTTCTTGCTTAAATTTACTAGTAGTTTGTTGGTTGTTGGTGCCCCTTGTTAATTCTACATTAGTGAAATGTACCTGCCTAAAGAAAAACTGTCATTGTAGAAAAGTAAAACACAATAGTCAATCTGTCTTTTTTATTTTTTTTTTGGGAATACATATTTGAAGGAGATTTTTTTTTCTTTTTTTTTTGGAGGGGGGTTGTGTGTCTCAACTAGCAAAACCACATTATTAACATTTGTATTTCTTGCTTAAATTTACTAGTAGTTTGTTGGTTGTTGGTGCCACTTCATCTAGTGACTGTTGCAAAATGTTTCCAAATAGAAAACCATACAATTCTCAGCCCTGCAGTTTAGAGTCTTCCCAAAAATGTCTCCAACACCACTGTCTGTTGATATGTCAATCACGTTAGGAACTAAGCAATTGGGGATCCTGAATTAACTGAACATCATTCCTTATTCCCCAAAATGGTTACAAAACTACTATACCTGGAACAAGCTGGGCACCTGCACATATTCCAGACTGGAAGGCCCAGGTTGGTCCTCGGAAGCCTCATCAGGGGTGGCGTGCGCGGAAGGACGCGTGCAAGGAAGAGTCGAGAGTGACTTCCTGACAGTAGTCTGGTCTTTGAGAAAGTGGAGCCTCTCATAGTACCAGAGCGTGGGGACATGGACATCAGCTGCTGCAGCTCCAGATGCTAGGGACTTCCGGACCTTATTGCGCTCCGGAAATAGGTACTCTTCATGTTGTTAATCTTCACTTTTAAGTTTGCCACGGTTGCCATGGGCAGGGTTGGCTTTACAAATGCCACAAGTTTCAGCATGGCTGCGTACCTCTTTGGTCTGTTGCTGTAGTCACGGTGCTTTGGTAGCCATAAAAGGGGAAATTCCCTGTATTTATCAATGAAGAGGGGAAGAAAACTCACGTCGTAGAAGGCCTCCATCACCTCTGCAAGACACAACACCACACAGAACAATATAAATAATGTCAGCCTAAACTCTCCTAATCTTCTCCATAAAGAAGCCTCAAGTTCTAAGCAGTCTAGGCTAGTTATGTACCAACGTCAAATTGTACCTTCGTTTCTAGCGATCGTCTCGTGCGTGAGCTTTCTCTCCCCTCGTCTCCCAGATCGTGGCTACGACACAGGCGTGTGACGTTTTATATACAGTGCGCATGCGTCAAACTCCGCCCGCCCCTGACGATCTTTCTCGTCTATTCCCCACCCCTTCTCTTTACGGCGCAGTGGGGAGAGCACATGGCGGGGACACAGCAGGTGCGCCACAAATATCCCACCAACGAGGAGGACGAGGAAAGTCCGGAGGCAGAAACGTCCCGATCCCGGAGCCTGAAATTCAAGGCCTCCAATATGTCATTTGGAGAAATGTTGGAGATGGTGGACATATTAAAGAGGAGCGACTATGATGGGAAGTATGGGCCTTACCTCAACCCCAATGTCCGCAAGGCCAAGATCATGTCTAAAGTTGTGAGGAGGCTGTACAATAATTTTGGGGTACAACGATCCAAGGAGCAACTGAGGAAACGCTGGTCAGACCTGAAACTGAGGGAGGCCGATCAGTACAGAAAGATCAAGCGAATTCTTCAAAAAAGTAAGTAGTTGTGTTTTGTGTTTTATTTCTTGCTTGCATACTGCTCCATGTGGTTTGATTTTTACAAAGTTGTACATTCCAAAATGGCCACTTTCATGTTCGTCTGTGCATTCGATCGTACTCAGCCTCGATCTTTCTGCCACTGTCATGGTCGTGTGTGTGTCCATTCGATCGTACGCAACGATCGGCCACTTATAATACGATGTTTGGTGTTTTTTTTGTGGAAAGGAAGTTTGTTCTCACTCGAAATGTCATCAAGAATGTAAAGCCAATTTATTCAATGTAAAGGAGAGGTCACCCAGTAGCTGGTTACCCATCTGGACTCTAGAGCACTAGTGCTGGGACACCCAAACCACCTTTTTATTAGGCTTTTCCACACATGTGCTCCAGTGGATACTAGAGGGGGGTCTCCATCACACAAACTTCTACCAAAAAGCTAGTCAGTTTAGCACCTTTACAAAGTGACTAGATTCATGTAGTTGGCATTTGTAACTGGCCAAACAAAAATTGTGTCCGTCACTTTCAAGCAATGTTTGTCATTTCCTATTTCTGCCCTCAATAGATTGTGTTGCTAAATCTTCCTTTTGTACATTCTCATAGGGGAGCGAAAACTTGGCCCGTCTGAGGAAACCCCAAAACCCACACCTCCCAAAAAAGGTGAAACAGCAGAAGCAGAGGAGGAGGAGGAGGAAGGAGAGATCATCGAACTTGGAGAAATTGTCACCACAACAGGTGAGTGTGGGAGAACACAGCTACTGGTAAGCTAATCAATGTATGCCTGCCTCATTTCCAACACCCGATTTTTGTTTGTTTGTGGTTTTTAGGTGACGTGGATGTTGTGGAAGAAAAATCGCACTTTACCACAGAGAGTGCCCACGTACTCATCGGGGAGATAATGGTCTGCAATAGAGATCTCGATTACATAAAGCAAAACATCAATGATGTTCAACAAAAATTGAAGAACATCATTGATGTTTTAGGAAAAATATGAAAACGCACCAAGTAATTAACACACATTTGTGCCAGCTTCTGAACACATTTGCAACTTAAGAACTGTGTGAAATTTTGGAACATGCACACATTGTGTCCACATGTGCTAGCTCCCATCATGGTGGATGAATGCCATCGTTTTTTTGGGGGTGCAACCACTTTACGAACTACGAAAGTGGTTGTGGTGAAGGGGTTGCACCCCCAAAAAACGTCCATTCATCCCCATGATGGAAAATGGCACTTTTTGAAGCTTCTAGGCATGTGTTTTACCATCTAATGACCATTTTCAGACCCAAATTGTGTGCATGTTCTAAATTTCCACTTTCCAGGGGTGACCCCCCATGTGATGAAGGCAAGATCAAACACACTTTGAACATAAAGTCATGTCTGATCTTGTCTTCACTTTACAAAGTTGAACTTTCCAAGTTCATAGGTTCTGTTTTTGCTCCATGCCTGGTTTTACCAATTGCGTAATGTTTCTAAACAATGCTGTAAATAACCAAGATGTTGTCAGTTTGGGCGTGAAGATTGTAAACGCACTTGTGAATGTTTTCCAAGTAAACTTTTTTATTTTTCAAAATGTGTGGCTTCCTTATTTCAAAAACACAATGCATTATGTATGTCAAATGGAAAGGATATGGGGGCCAATTGGTGTTATTTACTAAAGGCAAGTCCACTTTGCACTGCAAGTTTCTTTTCCAGGGCACTTTTTCACTGCACTTGTAGAGCATAGTGGATTTGACTTATGTAAATGACACCCACAGTGCTTTGTACGAAAACACGGAGCACAGCATTTTTGAGAATACACACATGTCTGACCTGGTGATGAAAAGGAGTATTTTGGGTGTCAGGTAGGCAGTACAAACCTTATCTAGACCAAAGATTAGGTATCAAACACACAACATGAGACTAATCTTTTTGGGAAGAAGAGAGACTGTTACCTCCTTTTGCCCAGAAAGTGCATTCCCACTGTCGAAGGCAAAGGGAAAAAATTTCAAGGTAAAATAAGCAAAAAAGAATACTGAAATGACAAGAAATCATAGGTTGGTTGAAATATCAGATTTATTAAAAAATGCCTCTCACACATCGTCAGGCAGAGCAATGGCCCCCCTACCCACAAAGTACTCCATATATTGCTCGCGGACCGCACGGGCATTTAGAGGGGGCAAGCCTGGACGTGCCACTTGAAGGGCTGTGAGGTCCGCATTTGGAGGGCCCTCCACATCTGGCCCAACGGGCACCACATAGTTCCTGTTATGTCTTTTGAGGAAGTTGTGCAATATGCAACAGGCAAGAACTATGTGGTTCAGTTTGTATTCCGCCAAGTTAATTGCCGTCAAGAACAGGCGGAAGCGGCTGGCCAGGATGCCAAAAGTGTTCTCCACCACTCTTCTGGCTCTGGACAGCCTGTAGTTGAAGACCCTCTGTTCTGGGGTGAGGGTCCTCATCGGGAACGGCCTCATCACATGGGGAGTCAACGCAAACGCTTCATCTGCGACAAAGACGAAGGGGAGTCCTTCAGCATTCTCCTCTGGAGGTGGCAAGCACAGACTGCCACTTTGGAGACGCCAGTAGAACTCCGTGTGCGTAATGGCACCACCATCCGAGATCCGGCCGTTCATCCCCACGTCCACATACATAAATTCATATGTTGCCGACACCACCGCCAACATCACTACACTATTAAACCCTTTATAATTATAATAGTGGGACCCCCGAGTTGGGCGGTGGGACGATGCGGACGTGTTTCCCATCAATTGCCCCTCCGCAGTTAGGAAAGTCCCAACGGCTGGCAAAGTGGGAGGCCACAGTCTGACATTCCTGTGGCGTTGAAGGGAACTGTGGAGTGAAACAAGAAAAAAAAATTAGTCACTTTGCACATAAACATTGCAAGCAGATTAGACAATCAACATCTTGGAACAAGAGCATTGTATAAAATTGGAGGCTGGAAAGTATTTGCACAGAAAAGTAGAGGCTCCCCTTCACAGATTACTCACCCCCCATCAATCCCCCCACTTCTGATGGGCCTTTGACAATAACTAGGGTTTTGGGGGGGGGGGGGGGTGTTGGACTGCACTTCATTGATTGGCAAATGGCTCAATAATGTGTGCTAGTTTGGCCAGACCCTCTGTACTTAACACTATTGGCAGCCCCCAGGAAAGCTAAACTAACATTTCAACCCCCCCCCCCCCCCCCAAAAAAGGAAAGCACATTGTGACATTATGAAATTACCAAGCAAGCTAATAGGAGGGAAAGAACACAAAAAAATAGGAAATGGAAAGTATGGAGGCAGCCCCTTGCACTACATGCTTTGCAGAATTCATCCCTAAAGATGCCCACTAAAAAGAGGTAGGTATATAGTGTGTATTGACCTTGGGAAAGCCAGCAGATAGAGGATTGGTACCATCTGACAGAGCAGTTGGGGGAGGGGGTGCCTAATGAGTTTGCCCCCCCCCCCCCCAACCAAAAACAATAAAAAAAGGGGCTCTACATGAAGTAAACCACACAGCAACATTTGTGCATATTTTAGGGGGTGTTTGGGGGCAAAAAATCCTATGCAGCAGACAAAATACATTGCTTAGGTGACTAGGCCATAGGTGTCTATTGGGGCAGAAGAGCATGCTGGTGAGGTAAGTGAAGGGAAAAATGCATGAAGGAGAAAAGGGGCACAGCATATTAGAGCATATTGCAATCATGGTAATTAGGGAAGGAGGTCAAAAATAGAAGACATTAGCAAAAAGAACATGCATAGAAGGGAATAGTAAAGGAGAAATGTTACCTTAATATAGTCCTCCTGCAGGACCTCGATGATGGCAGAACAGGTCTCTGGAATAATGAGTCCCAGGGCCTGGGGAGAGATACCTGAAGAGAACTTCAAATCCTGAAGACTTCTCCCTGTCGCCAAGTACCTCAACGTGGCAACAAGCCTCTGCTCCGGAGTAATGGCTTGTCTCATGCAGGTATCCTGCCGGCTGATAAAGGGGGTCAGCAAAGCCAAAAGACGGAGAAAATCGGGGTCCGTCATCAGAAGGAGCCCAACGGGTGCCTGACGTGGTGCTGAACTTCCCTTTTCTAATCTCGTGGACGACGACTTACGTCACGACGTTCTTGCAGACCGGATATTCCGACAACGTAGTCCGACCGTGTGTACGCAAAACACCAACATCGGACAAAGTACGACGGACAGGATCCGACCGACCTGGTACCGCGGATTGTCCGACCGTGTGTATAGGGCTTAATATTTAGAAAACATAATTTAACATCGACCGTTCTGCCGAGTTCTGTAACATCTGTTGTGTTGTTGATGGTCTGTAGGTTTTTGAAGGTAGTAAAAATCCAGATTAGGAGGCATGACTCTGGAAAATTCTGAATCATGTAGTTGTGCAAATCTGGAAATCTTTTGCATGTAGGTAGTGGGGGATTCTGCACTGAAGTAAGGGGGGATTTACATTAACCATCATGTAATAGGGGATTTTACCCCAATCAACAAATATAAAGAGGGATTTGTAAACTGGCCACCAATGTAAGGGGGGATTTGTACACTTACAACCAATGTAAGGGGCACCCACCCTACACTGATCCCCAATGTAACAGGGACATTTACACTGACCTCAACACAACAGGAGTATCTACATCAACCACCAATGTAATTGAGACATTTACACTGACCATCAATGTAACAGGTGTATTTACAGTTAACTCCTCCATCTCTCTGCATTCTTATCTCTCTCTTAGTACATCTCTGCCCCCCAAACTCTTCCTCTGCTAACCTCTGCTCCCAAACCCTCCACTTCTAGCCTCTGCACCCCAAATCCCACCTCTGCTAACCTCTGCCCCACACCCTCTCCTCTACTAACCTAAGTAAACCAGGAAAATTTGTTGTTATGGGTATTGTCAGTGTTTCCATAGCATTCGGTTGAGGTGTGGTAGTGTGGCATTTACAGGGTTGAATCAGGCAGTAAGGAGGTGATACATTGCCTCTTCACTGCCTGTCATAGGGAACCACAAGTGTGAATGAGCCCTAAATGTCAACGCTAAAAGGAACTATGAAGTGTTGTGTTTACCAGTAAGAATGAGAAAAATGCTACACCTTACTTAACCAGTTGACGACCGCCCTATAGCACATTTATTGCTACATGGCGGCCCTGCTGCACTGGATCATGTATATATACGTGATCCTGCATTTCCGGATATCGGACGCAAGTGCATGCTGTCGGAGGCTCGCTCCCGCTGGGATTCTACACAGCGGGAGATGATTAGCGGGTCCTGCGGATCCAATGGCTGCCGGGACCCGCTGATCATTCAGTACACAGGCACAACAGCGGTCTGCCTGTGTAAACAAGGCAGATTTCTGTTATGTCAGTAAGGAAGGCATTGATCCTGTGTTCCTGCAAAGCAGGGACACGGATCTATGCCTTCCACTAGTACAAGCACCTCCCCCACTACAGTAAAACACTAGGTAGGCACACATTTAACCATTTGACAACCCCTGATGTTAACCCCTTCCCTGCCAGTGTCATTAGTACAGTGACCGTGCATTGTTTTAGAACTGATCACTGTATTAGTGGCACTGGCCCCCAAAAAAGTGTCAGTTAGGTTTTTTGAATTTGTCTGCCACAATATCACAGTCGCTGATTGCCACCATTACCAGTAAAATGAAAATAAAAGTTCCATAAATATATCACATAGTTTGTAGATGTTGTTACATATTACGATATTATACATCAACCCCACTCTGGCAAAGGAGTGCAACATGTTAACAAAGGAGCCACAAATGCTGCTAAACTTATCAGCTATGATGCATGTATGGTCAATTTCTTGTTTGTAAAAGTATCTTGGCAATGATACAATTGATAGTTAATAGCAGATACAGTCAAATGTTCAAGTGTCAATGTCTTTTATTCTCATCGCACAAGATTTCTCACCTTTTTTAGGGTAAATTGTTTCTAAACAATAGATACCAATTTTATAAACCGTATCTGTGTTCTCTGCAGCCAGACCTCTAATCTCCATAGCTAGCACAAAGGTCCAGAGAAATACAAAGAACACCCTGATCTGTAAGGCCACTGGATTCTTCCCACCGCAGATCAAAATAATGTGGTACAGAGATGAAGAGGTCCTAAAGAACCAGTTCATGGAAAAGCCACAAGAGTATGAAAATGGAATCTACCAAGTCACCAGTACTGTGACAATCACACCGACCAATGATGACCAGAACAAGATCTTCTCCTGTAGAGTCCAACATGACTCTCTACAAGAACCTCTACAGAAGGACCACCAGCTCATCTTTGAAGGTATCAATGATCAACTCGTGCCAGGTTTGTAATTCCTCCATGGATGCTGTGCTAGGAAAACATTTTCTCTTCTTTAACTACTTGTGTCTTTTTTTTCCATAGAAACATCAATTTTTTTGGTCATTTTGATCTGTAGTATTGTGGTGGCTCTGCTTATAATTGCTGTAGTTGTGAGCTTTTGTTTCTGGAAACATAAACGCAAGAGATCAGGTAAGGCATTCACATTGAAATGAATGAAAGAAAATAGATGCAAGTCTAAAAAAGCAAAACAATCAATCTCGTGGATTTAAAGTGTTTTTGTTTGTTTTGGATGGAGTTGAAAAGGAAAAGAAGTCTTATTCGTTTTTTTTATTTTCCAATAGTAAATCTCTTTGCCTTCCAAATCAGGCAAAGAGTACTAAATGAAATGTTTTTTTTTTTTTTTTTTTTTTACTTACCTTGTAATTGAAGACTTCCGGTCTTCTCTCTCTGCGGCGGCGGGCGGGGTCTCTGCGTCGATCGTCGTCACGCCGCACTGTCTCCTGGGATCTGGTGTCATTGATCCCAGGAGTCAGTGCGGGCATCTTCCGAAATCTCGCGAGATTTCGGCCACATCTTCCGAAATCTCCCGAGATTTCGGCCACATCTGCCGAAATCTCGTGAGATGTCGGCAGATGTGCCGTTACTGCGCACGCGCGAGTAACGGCGGTGCATGCTGGGCCATCTAAAGTTCCTGTGGGTGTTTCACATGCCCACAGGCAAGATGGCCCCCAGCACTAAAGAAGAAGACGAGGAACTTCATCGGACGAAAACCGGCGGCGATCGAGATGGAAGATGGAACAGGTGAGTCCCCTAATAAAGGTAAGCATACTTTATATTACGTCCTAAAAAAAAAATTTTTTTTACAGAGTGCAGAACCGCTTTAAAGTGATGACAAATACAGTTTAGGTGCAATGGTCTTTCAACATACATAATAAATGCTCTCTCTTACTAGTCACAAGGCTGTAATATTTCCTGAGTATATAATCATTGTCTCTCTGTTAACCGTGTTTTTTTTTATTTCTATTCATGTCAGGTTATTATAACTGTTACCTAAAGTGCTATCTATCAAACCTTCCAACTGGTTTAGTGAGTGGATTCATGGGTCTCTAGAGGACACTTAAAGAAGGGGAAAAAAAAGAAGTAAGAAGGAAAGAGGAAGGGGGGGTGGGTAAAAGAGAGGGGGGAGGGATAGGTAGGCATCATCATGTGTCAGTCTCCGGGTCATTATGTTCCTCCCGGCGGTGCAATAGGTCCCAGGTCATGTTATGCTCGTCCAGGCAGTCCCGAATCCTCGCTGTCATCCTCTCCATTAGCTCTACATCTCTGATTCTGGCATAGAGTGCTCCCTCTGGAGGAGGCGAGCGACTCTTCCAGTTCAGTGCTATTAAGCAGCGAGCTGCCGTGAGGATATGTCTAGCTAGCTTTTTGTGTGGGGCTGGAACTTTTAGTGACGAGAGCCCCAGCAGGAAAAACTTAGGCGTGATGGGGACCGCATTCTCAAGAAGGTGACTTAAGTGTTGGTGGACTGAGTTCCAGAAGGGGGCTATCAGCAGGCATTCCCAGTAGATATGGTATAGCGTTCCCTTGGCTCCCAGGCATCGCCAGCAACGGTCTGAGCTGGTCGGGTGGATGGCATGCAGTACATCAGGGGTCATGTACCAGAAATATATTTGCATCTATTGCATCACCCTTGAGAGATACAACTCCTCTGGTGATTCTAGTTGTGGAGCTATGAACTCTTTATATTCTAGTGTGGGTGAACCCTGAGAGAGTTGGTAGGTGGGAACTGGCTACTCTGGACCTTCACCATGTAGATCTGTAGCCTGTAGTATGGTAGGCCTTCTGGGCCCTGACCTAGGCCTGGAGAGACACCTTATGTGAGGACCCATGGTTGGGGGTGACTCACGTCAAACTGGAAGAGAATGTGGCTGGACTCTGTTGCTCTGTACTGAAGGTACTGAAGTGTTCCGCACTGTGTCTAATGTGAAGAAGGAGGATGTAAAATTGTTGTACTGAAATTGTTCTATAGTAAAGCACCGAAAAGCACTCTGTGTTGATATTCTTCTTCCTGAAAGAAAACCATATACCAGATTTCACAACGCTGATCGTGATCACGTGACCGGCTGGCTCTCTCCTCTCCTTCACCCCTCCTGACTGACGTCAGCAGGGGATCCTCGGCCATGCTCGCTCTAGCTGTCAAACGGTGAGAGGATAGAGCCAGACGGTCACGTGCTCTGAAATATGGTATATACTGCATTTTTTTTTTATAAATCACACACACACAGGGGCACCTGTCATTAGCAGTGAGTGAGGATAGTATAAACAGGTCAGAGTGGCTTATCAACCACTTTAAACACTAAAATCCCTGCAGGGCCCCGCTGCTAACAGGTTGCTCCAGTGACGAGGAGGGAGTGGATGATGAGGTCACTGACTGTACTTGGGTGCCTGAGAGAAGAGAGGAGGAAAGTGAGGAGGAGGCACAACTCCAACGAGGCAAGATGTCCTCTAGGGGGCATCTTAAGGGCAGCCATTCTATTGCATCACACCGCAGAGCTTCGCAGATGCAGGGCGCTGCTGACTCCCTGCTGACTTATATAGGTTCCTTGGTGTGGGCCTTTTTCGACATGTGTGCAGCAGATAGCACCATTGCGGTTTGCAACCTATGTCTGAAGCGGATCAAGCGTGGCCAGAACAGCAGCCGCTTGGGCACCACCTGCTTGACCAGACATATGATGACCTGCCATGCAGTCTGTTGACAACAGAACTTGAAAGACCCACATCAAAGAAAAAGGCTGACTTCTCCTTGCTCCTCATCTGGGATATCTAACCCCACTAAACCTTCAATCCTCTTAAAAACCTGCACTGAGAGGAATGAAGGTATAGCAATAGGTGTCCCAAGTACTTGCAGCCAATCTGCTAGCAGTACACCACCAATTGATTTTAGCAGGAAAATTTCCCTACCCCAGTTGCTGAACCATAAAAATAAATTTGGTTCCAGCCATCCACATGCTCAGCATCTAAATGCTAGCTTAGCCAAATTGCTAGAACTGCAATTGCTGCCTTTTCAGCTTGTAGACTCTTCCCCTTTTTGTGAATTTGTGGAATGTGCTGTACCTCGGTGGAAAGTTGCAAAACGCCATTTCCTTTCACGGAAGGCCATTCCAGCTCTCTACCGGCATGTGGAAGGCAATGTTTTGGCCTCGTTGGACAGGGTGAATAGCAGTAAGGTTCATATTACTCCTGACTCATGGTCCAGCAGGCATGGGCAGGGACGTTACCTTTCCTTCACGGCGCACTGGGTAACTCTGCTGGCAGCTGGGAAGGATGCAGGACAGGGTTCAGTGTTGTTGGAGCTTGTTCCACCACCACGCCTCCAAAATGCTAGTGGTGATTCTGCCACAGCTCTGTCCTCCACCCCCTCCTCTTCTTCTTCCTCCATGGCCTTTTCTGTAGATTTGTCTTCTAACCAGCAGTGCTCCGTAAGCATTTAATAGGCTAAGCAAGCAGTCAGGCTAAAAGATGCCATGCGGTGCTTGCGTTGGTCTGCATAGGGGACAGGAGCCACACTGGGGCAGAGATTCTGTAAGCTCTTCAGGGGCAGGCTCAGAGGTGGTTGACATCATGCCAGCTTCAGCCAGGAATGGTTGTATGCGACAATGGCACCAACCTTCTCTCTCCCCTTCGACAGGGCAGTCAGAGGAAGAGCGGTGGAGAAAGTGGCCACCTGACCGATGCCTTTAGACAATTTTTCAGTCCTCAGCGCCAAGGCCTGATCGGTTCAAGCAACCATTGCCCGTATATGCATTATATGGTGCAGGAATATCTAGGGGCAAGAGCTGACTTGGAGACCTTTCCAACAGAGCACCCACTGGGTTACTAGGTCTTGAGGATGCAATTGAGCTACTGGCCTGTCCTGCATCCAGCATGCTTTTTGAATGCACATTCAGTGCTGCTGGAGGGTTTGTAATGGATCAAAGGGTGTGCCTGTCCACAGACTCCGTTGATAGGCTCACATTCATAAAAAGGAATCAGTCTTGGATCAGCAGCTATCAAGCATCTGATGCTGATGTAACTGATTGAATTTGCTATGGATCTGGGATCCCTTGAAGACTGTTTATACTGAAAAACCTAGTCCTCCTCAATCTTGATGATGTTAGCTTCCAATAATACTTTTGGTTTAGGGCACCACGACCACTACCCAAGGCCCAATTTTTCTGCCCCTGTTTAACAAGGGCATGTAATTACAATTTTTTATATAATATTTCAGAGAAGGGCCTGTTCCTGCTCCCAACAAGAGTAACTCTGAGGGCTTACAGTGTTCTGGCTCCACCAAAACCAAAGGTCCAATTTTTCTGCCCCTGTTTAACAAGGGCATGCAATTACAATTTTTTATATAATATTTCACTGCAGGGCCTGTTCCTGCTCCCAACAAGAGTAACTGTGAGGGCTTACAGTGTTCTGGTGCCATCAAAACCAAAGGCCCAATTTTTCTGCCCCTGTTTAACCACTTGACATCCGGCCATAGCCGAATGACGGCTTTGGCGCGGATGTCAATTCCCGGGAGGATGTCCTATGACGTCCTCCCCTTTCCTCGCTCCCTGTGCGTGCTCACAAGCGCGGAGCGGGGATATTCTGTGTTGGCCGTGTCCCTTGGACACAGCCAATCACAGATCGCTGTAAACGGCCAATCACAGCGGCCGTTTACAGCGCGATCGGCGTGTCCAATGGGAGATGATCTCATATGTAAACATATGAGATAATCTCTCAGCGCCGCTCTCCCTCCTCACACAGAGACAGCGTGTGAGGAGGGAGAGATGAAAGGCTGCAGCGGCCGTAAGTGCAAAAAAAAAAAAAAATTATGTGCCATCTGTCCCCACTACCATCTGTCACCACTGCCATCTCACCACTGCCATCTGTCCCCAGTGCCATCTGTCCCCGGTGCCATCTGCCAGTGCAATCTGTCCCCAGTGCCATCTGTCAGTGCCACCTGTCCCCAGTGCCATGTATAAGTGCCATCTGTCATCAGTGCCACATAGTGCCATCTTTCATCAGTGCCATATCAGTGTCACGTGTCATCAGTGCCACATATTAGTGCCATCTGTCATCAGTGTCACGTATTAGTGCCATCTGTCATCAGTGCCACCTGTCAGTGTCACATGCCATCTGTTATCAGTGTCACCTGTCATCAATGCCACGTATCAGTGCCATCTGTCATCAGTGCCACGTATTAGTGCCGTCTGTCATCAGTGCCACGTATTAGTGCCATCTCTCATCAGTGCCACGTATTAGTGCCACGTGATATCAGTGCCACGTATAAGTGCCATCTGTCATCAGTGCCACGTATTAGTGCCATCTGTCATCAGTGTCACGTGTCATCAGTGCCCCGTATTAGTGCCATCTGTCATCAGTGCCACATCAGTGTCACGTGTCATCAGTGCCACGTATCAGTGCCATCTGTCATCAGTGCCACATCAGTGTCACGTGTCATTGTCCTGGTGCTCCAGGGCCTTCAAAAGTGTAATAGGTAGACAACAAGTTAGATGTGTAATTTATGCTCCTAGAACACGTGATGGCTCTCCCTGCATGTTGGGCCTCTCTAAGTGGCCAGGCTGTTAAAAAGTCCCACACATGTGGTATCGTAATACTCAGGAGGAGTAGCAGAATTTATTTTGGGGTGTCATTTGTGTTATACACATGCCATGTGAGAGAAATAACCTATTACAATGACAATTTTGTAGGAAAAATAAATAAATAAATAAAAAAATCATTTTGCAAAGAATTGTGGGAAAAAATGACAACATCAAAAACCTCACCATGCCTTTTATTAAATACCTTGGAATGTCTACTTTAAAAAAAGGGGTCATTTGGGGGGTATTTGTACTTTCCTGGCTTGTTCGGGTCACAAGAAATGAGATAGGCCACCAGTACATCAGATGTGATCAATTTTGTATGATTTGCACCACAGCTTGTAGACTCTCTAACTTTCACAAAGACCAAATAATATCCACTAATTTGGGTTATTTTTACTAAAGATATGTGGCAGTATAAATTGTGGCCAAAATTTATGAAGAAAAATTAATAATTTCCTGCATTTATAGTGCAAAAATGAAAAAACCCAGAGGTGATCAAATACCACCAAAAGAAAGCTCTATTTGTGGGAAAAAAAGGACAAAAAATTAATTTGGGTACAGTGTTGCATGACTGAGTAATTGTCATTCAAAGTGTGAGAGCACCAAAAGCTAAACATTGGTCTGGATAGGAGGGGGATTTAAGTGCCCGGTAAGCAAGTAGTTAACAGGGGCATATAATTAAAATTTTTGATATAATATTTCACAGCAGGGCCTGTTCCTGCTCTCAACAAGAGTAACTGAGGGCTTATGGCGCATACACACGATCGCACATTCCGACAACAAAATCCATGTTTTTTTTTCGATGGACGTTGGCTCAAACGTGTCTTGCATACACACGGTCACACAAATCTTGTGGGAAATTCCGATCGCCAAGAACGCAGTGACGTACAACACGTACGACGAGCTGAGAAAAATTAATAGCCAGTGCAGTTCTTCTGCTTGATTCCGAGCATGCGTGGAACTTTGTGCATTGGAATTTTGTACACACGATCCGAATTTACGACATTGGATTTTGTTGTGGGAAAATTTGAGATCCAGATCTCAAATTTTGTTTGTCGGAAATTCTGTTTTGTTTGTCGGATCAGGCCCTGCTGTGAAATATTATATAAAAAATTGTAATTGCATGCCCTTGTTAAACAGGGGCAGAAAAATTGGACCTTTGGTTTTGGTGGCGCCAGAACACTGTAAGCCATCACAGTTACTCTTGTTGGGAGCAGGAACAGGCCCTGCTCTGAAATATTATATCAAAAATTGTAATTACATGCCCTTGTTAAACAGGGGCAGAAAAATTGGGCCTTTGGTTTTGGTGGCGCCAGAACACTTGTGTAGCTTTGTGGTCCTTGGTGACCGTGCCCTTTGCGGATACTAATATGGCAGCCCAGGTCCTTGCTGGCGTTCCTATCCTGCCTATTCCCAGGATTTATGCGTCCCCTTTAAGGGTAGTTTTAAGGTGTCCAGGGTGGAGGGTCTCACCAGTATACCATATATGTAGGGATTTAAAAAAGGAGGTATGACCCATAGTGTAGTAGCTTAACAGCATTTATTAAATTAAAAAAGTAAAGATGGGTACTCCCAAAAAACAAAGGGGTAAACAAGTGGTGTACAAACGAGCCGCGAGCTCGATTAGCGTCACTTCCGGTGGCAAACAATCCCGACGCGTGTTCATCACGAATTACGTGACTTCATCAGAGGATGACTAGTGCCTGTGGAAGTGTCCTTTTATAAGCCATGAGATTAGATAGTTTGGCAGCCATTTTGTTGGAGACTCGATCGCCAGAAGTTTTGCGGCAGCCATATATCGGTCAGAATGGTCGCCGGAAATGGGACGGCGGCCATCTTGCCGGTTAGAAAGGCTGTAAACATCCGGTTAAATTTCACAATATACCCATAGGCATCTATGTAACTACATTAAAAACGGATGCTCATGTGTGTGTATACAGTTTAAAAACAGAACAAAAATGAGACGATGTCACGTATGGGTAAAAAATAGATGATGGAAGGTATAATGAATAGCCTTATAAAAGACTTAATAAAAATGAAAAAAATGTATAAAAACGTATATAAAAGATTAATACTTGCAGATAAAAAATATATATAGCAGCTGGAAATGACGTCTCGCTCTACAATCCATGGCGAGGTGGATGGTATAAAACATAATAATTACAATGAAATAATACAAAATTATTAATATGTAGACAATATATATAAAAAATATTAAAGGCAAGTAGAAAAATATAAAATAATATAGATCTGAAGACCAGTATATGTTAGAAGAACCAAAGAGAGATTGAAGTACCCCAAAGAAGAGGGGGCCAAATACTGGAAAAAATATGTGTATCATGGAGAAGTGAGGTGCGTGAGGAAGTCGTTCTTCAGAGGGCTTGTTGAAATAGACGATAAAGATTAAGGAGTATGTTAGCAGGCAGGACTACCATGAACTAAAATGTACAGCTAAAGGAATATGTGTATATCCAAAAAACCAGGAGAGTGGGTGAATCACTCTTCAGAGAGCCGTTAGGGATATAAACAGCCAAAAATGTCATGGTAAAAAGGTTAAAAGTCACTGATAAAACAATTGAGATCGAATTCAAAGTTGAGGCCACGTGGCGTGAGGGTATCCAAGGTAAAAATCCACTTGGACTCAAGCTGACTCCGAGTCCTTACTTTGTGTCCCCCACGCCAATGTTTCACATATGGCTCTTTTCCCCAAAGTTTCAATTGTGCTGGGTCTTTGTTGTGGTGGGTGGCAAAGTGTCTTGATACCCTATGTTTATCAAAGCCTTTTAATATGTTCTGCACATGTTCTGTTCTTTTATACGAACCCTAAGTGGTATTTTGGTACAGCCTATATATTGGAGTCCACAACTGCACTCCAGGACATATACTGCTCCCACTGTATTACAACAGATAAACTCCGTAATTTCGTGGGTGTTCCCGGTGATCGTTGAAGTGAAGTCCTTCTTCTTTTCATTTGGGCGTTTAGTTTTTGTGCATGCGTAGCATATTTTGCAGGCGTAGAAGCTTTTTCCCGTGAAGAATGTCAATCCTCTACCGGGGGATCTAGGATACTTTTTACAATTTTATCCCCGATGGTGGGAGCTCTTCTATACACGAATTTGGGGAAAGTAGGGAGGATATCATTCAGACGTATGTCAGCTCGTAGTATGTTCCAGTGATGCTTAATGATTCTCTTGATCTGTTTATGTTGTATGCTATAGTCTAGAACGATTGGTACTGTATTTGGCAGGATCTTGTTATTTGGTTTATCCATAATCAAGTCTTTCTGATCCATTTCTGCTACTTCAGCTATTTTTTTTGTCAATGTGGTCCTTGTTATAACCTTTTTCTATGAACCTTTGTTTCATGTTCTCAGCTTGGGTACAGAACTGTTCCTTTTGTGTACAATTACTGAGGCCTTTTGGTATATTGTATAGACAATTTTTGTGGTGGCAACTTTCTAATGGCAAGTAGCTGTTACTGTCTATACTCTTAAAGTGTGTTTTGGAGGAGAGTCTTCCTTTTTCTTGTACGATTTCCAGGTCAAGTAATGTGATTGTCTTGTCACTGATCTCTCATGACAGTTTTATGTTCCTGTCGTTTCTATTCAGATCTTTCAAAAAGCCAATGAGCTTCGTCTGTTCACCTTTCCCTAGAATAATGACGTCATCAATATATCTTCTGTAGATAAATAGCTCTTCTGGCATATTGGTAAACACTCTTTCCTCCTCCCATTGGGCCATAAAAAGACCTGCCACACTGGGAGCAAATTTTTCTCCCATGGCTACCCCTGTTTTCTGATGGTAATAGTTACGATGGAACCAAAAATAGCTGTTTTTAAGGCAGAAGTCAAAGCATTTCACAAGATATTTCCTTTGGATGCATGGTATGTCGGTATGTTTCCTGAGTCCCCACTTTACCACTTCACAGGCTTGGTGGTGTAATATTATCGTGTATAGTGAAGAAACGTCGGCTGTGGCTAGCCACCATGGTACACCATCTGTTGGTATATCATCTAATATCTGTAGGATTTGTTTTGTGTCATGTAGGTAAGCTTGTGTTTTCTGTACAGCTGGTTGTAAGTAGTGATCAATATACTGTCCTATTCTTGCCGTCAGTGAATCGATTATGTTAACTATTGGTCTTGGTGGTGGGTTTTCTTTATCCTTGTGAATTTTAGGAAGTAAATATATACTCGGTGTTCTGCATGATTCAGGTACCAGGTATTTGGCTTCTTTTTTATTGAGGATGTCCTTTTCCAAGCCCAAATGGATGATCCATTGTAGTGCTTTCCTGCACTTGAAGATAGGATTACCCAGAAAACGCATGTAGGTGTCCTCGTCTTGCAAGAGCAAATTCATACTTGTATTATACTGTTCTTTGGAGAGGACCACTATGCCCCCTCCTTTATCGGCTGGGCGTATGACTAGGTCTTTTCTCTTAGTGAGCTTCCGGGTTCCACTTTTGATGTGTTTTGGTTCTTCACATTTTTAAATTTTGAGTTCCTTTAGTTCGTCAAGGATGACTCTTTTAAACACTTGAATGTGTCTGTTATCTTTCACCACAGGGTTAAAAATAGATTTATTCCTTAAAGTGCTGTGCATAATATCTTCATTGGATCTTGTTGTCCTTGATTTGCAGAGGTTGCTCATCATGTATTTCTTAATATTCAATTTTCTAACGTATTTCTGGATCCCTATGTACGTTTGGCATTTGTCAATGTTTTTGGTTGGTGCATATTTGAGTCCCTTATCTAGCACTCCTATCTCTTCATGGGAAAGTGTCTGTCCACGGAGATTAAAAATTCCTTTCCCGTTTACTCTCTTTTTCTTTTGTGTTCTCTTGCCCCTCTCTAAAAAAGACCTCTCGTAATCCATATTCAATTGACGGTGTCTGTCAGATCTGTCTTCGTCAGGCCTTCGGTCCAGGGGTGCATAGTAATTGTGGGTGGGGCTCCTTTCATACGGTCAGTATGGCCCTTGGGGTGGATAGTTCTGATGTCCTCCATCTCTTCTCTCATACTGTCTGTCCGGACTCCTTCCTCTTGGTGCATATACTTCGTATGGGCGTTCTCTATTTTCATTAATTGGGCCTCTATTATCCCTTTGGTTGTATTGGTATGTTCTATTATCCCTTTGGCCCTGGTGTGGTCTCTGCCAATTGTTTTGGCGATTGTTTCTCCTATTATTTTTCCAGAAGGATTTCCACCTGTTTTGGGGTGTTCTATCTTGATATTGTGGTCTTCTGTCATTCCGGTGTGGGGTGGGTCTTCTGTCATTCCTATACGGGGTATGTTGGTTATAATTCACTTGTCTTTCTACATATCTTGACGTATCTTGTCTATTTCTGTCATATACCTCCTGTGGTTTGTTCTGGGTATCATATCTGGAACCGTATTGATATATTCCGGCTGAACTCTCACTATTTTTTCCTGGGTGGAGTATGTAGAGATCGGTCCATATGGCCTAGTTGGCTTTGCCATTTAAATGCTCTATCGGTTTTAAAGTCGTTCATATCCCGATTGTATTTTTTACTTTTCCTTTGTTGCACCTCCTTATCCTTTTTCATAATGTCTTTATTTAATTGTGCAGTCAAAGCTGTAAATTCTGCTGTATCTTTATTTACCTCCAATTCCTCTTTCACTCCCGTTATGATTTCATCCACCATTTTATTTTTATTTATTTTTTCTCTACAATAGGAACATAGGAAGTTCCATGCCTTTCCCATTAAAAAATATGAACCAGTCGTCAATCGACTCTTGATCTGTCAGGCCGTCATTGGGTATTATGTTCCATCTAAGCCATCTCCGGACAATGCTATCTTTAAGATATTGCTCAAAGGTGGTAATATCCCACCAGAGGCTCACTTTCTTCTCCATATTGTGGCCCAATTTTCTCATGAGGCTCTCTAGATCACTACTTCCATCCATGGTGGCTGCAAGAATGTGTAAGAATAGGTACAGAGAAATGGTAAAAGAAGGTAATCCTGCGTCAACTCAAAGAAGACTAAATAGCAGTGATGTAAGTAACTGAGTTAAAATAAACTGAGTTACCTAACGCAGTTACTTTAGAGGGTAACGAGTAATCTAACTGATTACTTTTCCCCTCATGGTAACTCAGTTCCCATTACTTTGGCTTAGTTACCCCAATTACATCTACCGCCACTAGATGGCAGTAGTGTAATTCCGGTGTCCTGCCGAAAAAGTTCCCCCGCCGGATAAGGACCCCCTGTACTGCGCAGGCGCAGGGCTTCCGAAAATTGCCGAACCTAAACAGCTCTGAGTAAACTCTACACCGCGCAGGTGCAGTTAACATGTATTTGTACGAGGCGATGCCGCACGCTCCTGATGCTCGTGCTACTCTGCAAGGGGCGTCTATCGTGTAAGTAAGGGGCATGTCTAGTATTACTGTAACCAAGGGGCGCATTTATTATTATTTTTATATATCGAGCTCTGCCCATTAATTTAACATTCACCCTCTTCTGTAGCCATCCGCCCCTTACACGATATAATAATAGACCCGCCACTTGCTTACACGCTATAACAGATCTGCCCCTTGGTTAGAGCAATAATAGAGCAGCCCCTTGGTTACACGATATATAACAATAATAATAAATGCGCCCCTTGCTTACAGTAATACTAGACCCGCCCCTTAGTTACACGTACAGAATATTTTTAAAAAAAGTCAGTTACTTTGCTGCGCAACTAATTACTTTTCCAATGTAGTAACTGAGTTACTAACGCAATTACTTTTTGGGAGAAGTAATTTGTAACTTAACTAATTACTTTTTTAAAGTAAGATGACCAACACTGCTAACTAGCGTACTGCTGCACTCACTGAGGGAAATGTCTGAACCCAAAAAATAAAAGGATAAGGAGATAGTACAACTACCACAAAGGATCACACAGGATATCCACCACCTGCAGCACTTTATATTGAATTTTGTTTACAAGCACCAGCACTTTAGTTTTTGGATTCAAAGCATCACTACACTGTGCACTTTAGGATTCATATGGACATACTTATGGACACTTTTAACTATATTTTTTACTTTTTGATGCTTTATTGATTGTATTTTGTTTCGTATATCTGTGTTTTTACGTTGAGATACCAGCACTTTATCTCTTTCCAGCACGTGGGCTTACCACTATTAATACTCACTGCTACACTTGTGTTTTTTTACTTTGGTACACATTACATGTATGGAAACGTATATCTTTTTACCTATGTTTTTCATGCTGTTTTTGTTTAAACAAGCACTTTACTACACATCAGTTATGAGTTATGAAATGCCATCTCTGAATTTTCCGTTTATATTGATTTTGAATATATACCTGCATAATTTTACTACCTGTTACCTCTGCTTAGTACCAGTGGGGCTATTGCCACTAGCTACCATATTCTCTCTAATGTGATCTGATTCGAGTCTTTTCTGTACAGCGCACCACTATCTCCTTATCCTTTTATGTTTCGTTTATATTATACAATTTAAAGGATCCCTATTGCAAACATTTTGTTGTCTGGTAACTTTATGGGGTTAATATCTGCAATGACAGTATTTAATATATGAATTTCTTTATTTCACATGCCTTCATTTATATTTTTCTCCACACTCCTGTCAAAGAAATCCAATTGGCAAATAAAACCAGAGGAAACCATCCTGAACCTTCAGAGCAACTACTTCCACCAAAGAAAGGTATAGTAGCTTCAGCAACATCATCTCTCTTACAAACCGTAAAACCCCAGAGAATGACCTGACTGTCAGTCCAGTGGGCAGCTGATGGCTTACAGCAGGCTGACTTTGTTGCTGCTAATTGCAAAGCATTAATTTCATTTTGTAAATCTGAAAACAGGAAGTGCTGTTACCGGCAGGATCTTCAGGTCAGAAACTTTGCAACAAATTCACAAAAAACAATTAGTATTCCCACTTTTGCAGCCAAATTAGAATGACACTATGTTCTCATTAACATAGCGTAATTTAATAGGAAAAAAAAAACTTGCTTTCCTGGGATTTCCTCTCCTGGCGCAGTTAGTAACCGTTAGGGGCACCAGGAGAACGAAAGTGTCCTAATTTTTTAGTTAACCTATATAAGGTAATTTCTCTTAATTTAATCCATTAGATATATTATTGAAATCCCTAAGATTACATGCTTCGTTTTATTGCAATGTCTTTCTTTTCCAAATGGAAATAATTGTCTTAAAGTGGAGGGCCACCCTGAAAAAAAAACTTGATAAAAATGTTAATAAAATTTTAAAATGAAAATTTTTTTTTTTTTATATTTTTACTTACCAGAAATGGCTGTTGCTAGGCAGATCATCCTAATCTGCCTCTTCCTGTTCCGCAGAGCTGTTCTGTCTTCTGCTCCTAGCGCCGTCTTCTAGTGAATGGGACGCGGTGTGTTATGGGCACTGTGTGTCCCACAACACATCGCGTTCCCCATTCACAAAGCGCCGCGCGACGACTCGCGCATGCGCAGTAGGAAACGGGCAGTGAAGCCGTAGTCTTCGCTGCCCGTTTACCCTTACTGAGGATGGCGGCGCTGGGACCGGAGCGCCGAGGGACATCTCGGCCTCCACGACCGACATCGCGGGCGCCCTGGGAGGGTAACTGTACTTATTAAAAGTCCGCAGCTACTTTTTTTTAGCTGCTGACTTTAAAAAAAAAAATTTTTTAGCTGAAACACCCCTTTAAGTTGGCATTTACCAGGATATATTAATACTGATATGTATTGTAACGTACAAATTTTGTATTTTATTTCTGAAAATAAAATATTTTGAAAGAAAAAAAAAACAAAACAAAACTTGCTAGTTACCTTTTTTAAGGGGTTGTTACTTGCTTAAAAATCCTTACGGGCTTTTGTAATATTTAGAAGGGGCTGTGATGTAATGTTAAACACAAAGGATAAGTTCACTTGTAGCAACATGTTATATCTATACCTGGGTGCAACATGTAACATGTTACTAAAGTACCCCCCCTCCCCCAATTGCCCATTGTGACAACAGGAAGGGGATCCTCTCCCCACACAGCACACCATTTATTCACAGAATACTGTGAATGAATGAACTACAAGTACCGTCTGCCAGTGGCAGCACAGCAGACAACTTGTAGTTCTCAGTGAACTGCGAGAATGCTGGTGAGCTCCCTTGTAGTTCATTGATTCTTCCTGCACTTCAGTAACAGTCTACTGGTATAGGAGGTACAGCAGACAGCTGTACTGAGAGTCTGCAGGATCCTGGCATTGCACCCGCCATCTGCTGATCGTAGGTGCCATGCTCTGCAGGCTCCTAAGTAAAACAATAATAAATGCACGTTTTTACTTGCAAAATGTAACCCTGTCTGTACTGTGTGCACAGTTCTTCATTACCAACTGTAAGCTAGATTTGAACACCTTCTGTCCCAACAAAGGGTTATAAATTTAGAGACCGCCCTCCGGTACTGTATATTAACTGCTTGAATGTCGGTTATGTAATGTGGTACCCATTTTTTTCACCAAATTTCTTTCTTTCTGTGTCATTTAATCACCTCTGGAAAAAAAAATGAAAATGTTTGGCCCATGTAGTATGCGCGATCCTGGGAGGATGTCACATGACGTCCTCCCAGGATAACATTGCACCCGCCCTCCTGTCATTTTACAATACGCTGGGCGAGAAGAGGTTAAGGAGGAATAGCTCAGTCTGTGTGGAGACAATGACAGCACAAGAGAAATTATTATGCCTGGTATACACAGCAAGTTTTTTATTTTTTTCGTTCAACCCAGCAAGCTGAACTAAAAAAAAAAATGAGGAGCTGACGATGTTAGTACAGTGTTTCCCTGCTGTGCTATTGTGTTACGACAGGGAAACCACACCCCCCTCCCCCTAAAGAACACACTGTTAGCGTTCGCAGCCATTGGCTGCAAGTGCTGATCAGATGCCAATCAGCTTCTGGTTTTCCAGAATGCTTGTTCAACAGAAGCCGGTTGTGAGATCGGCTTCTGTCAGACAAGGACCTGTACGCACGGGCTGAATGTTGGCTGGTTTCTATCGCTCCAGCTGATTTCGGACAATATTCGGCCCATGTATATGGGGCTTTAGAATTAGCCGTGACATCTCCCTTCTTAGAAGCATCTTTTTCTTTTCTTTTTTTAAGGTATGCTGCGTGAATGGAAACATTTACATTCTCATATGTGACCGCAACAGTGGAAATACCCTTTAGGAAATCAGTTTTTATGTCTTCCCTATTTCTCCTTCAAGGAATCTGTATATAGCATGATGAAAACCATACTGAAAAGCAGATTTGGGTTTATGTACACTTTAGCTGTGGTAGATAAAGGTAAGGTCACAATCCTGACTGTCTGGCCGAAATGTGTAGACATTTTTGTTTAGTTTTCATCACTGAAAACATGCAGCTGACAAAAACTATGACAAAAATATTTTCATTGAGAAAATGAACACTGCCAGACAGCAGGGGGCACAGATACCGCTTCTCCCTGCAGTGCAGCCGGAGGGAGAAAAAGGAGAGAAGCCAGCAGCACTGCAGGGGGAATCACAAAAGGAGAAATAGGGTAATACATCACTCCTTCACCGCCTCTGCCCAAAGCGCCTGCAAATTGATTAGGCAGCGGTGCTTTTTGGGCACATTTAACACTTTCTTTGGCTGCTAGCGGGGGCTTAAAAGCACCCCGCTATCGGCCAAATAGTGTCTTAAAACAACGTTAAAGCGCCACTAAAACTAGCGCCGCTTTACCACTAATGCGGCCCGTGGGTCAATGTGAAAGGGCTCTTAAAGTCTAATAACATATTATTAATGGTATTAAGGTTTGAACATAAACTACAGACACAGATTTAGCCATTGTGATATATAACGTCGTTATAAATAAAATCAACTATCGGGGGCGTGTCCTGACACGAACGGCAACGGACACTTTTACTAAGAGCTCCAGATACCCTCGGAGTAATCCATTGCCATCCGCACTACATCTACACATCAAAACAGGACATAAAAAGCATACTAACCTCATCAGCTCAGTCCACTGCAGTGTCCTGGGCTGTTTTTTTTGGAGGAAAGTGGTCCGTGGGCGCCCGAGATTCACTTCGCCCCAGAAACCGAGTGGCTCCTAATATATCTTTGATCCACCTACTAAAAAACTAAATTTTTTTGACCAGCTAACTATCAATGCAGAAAGTGTAGAGTGTGCTCGCTCAACAGCTGCAAAAATAGAAGGACACAAACATTTTTGTCCACCAGCACACAAATACAGCATACTATAACCCCCTTTATTACATGCTCCACAGTAGGGGTAGTGTATTTACTACAGTGCCCTTGCGGCCTACAGTATATTGGGCGGACCAAACGCCCACTTCAAGTAAGACTAAATGAACATATTACAAATATCAAGGCTGGTTTTAGGAATCACTCGGTTTCAAAGCATTACCTGTTTAAGCATAATAGGGGCCCTTCAAATACACTTTTTTTAGGGATTGACAAATTCAGTGCCAATTGGAGGGGGAGCTCTCTAGTTCGGGAAATCTCTAAGTCAGAAATGGCATGGATCCATAGGGTTAAAACATATGTGCAGTATGGATTAAATATAGACGTGGATGTAAACGCATTCATTGACAATTCATGATATTATAGGATTTGAAAATTGATGATGTTATGTGAACTGGTTTTGAGTTACGTGTACTAAACACATACTAATGAGAAATGATACTCATTCAATGATGACTAGTCCCTATTAAACAACAAAGAAAAAAAAGAAAAAGTAATTTATTTTAAAAATACATAATCTGGCCAGTTATGCCAATACAATTTTTTTGTTCATATTTTCTATTTTTTATTTTTACCTTTATAATTTTTTTGTTTTTTGTTTAAATTTTATAGAAATACATTTTTTATATAATTTATATATGTTTTGATTTTTTCTAGATCCAATAAATCTATTATATATAGGAAGTAACCTGAATATTATCCAGTGGTCTGAAAATCTGGTTTTGGATAGAGTTTGTGCCAATCTTACTATTTTGGGCACAATAAAATACTCTACCAATTAAGCAAGTCCTACCCAATGCAATAAAATGAATAAGATAGGGTATAGACTTTTTATTTATGGACAAAGTAGACCCAGTTTCTTTATTTAAAATGCCTCGTTACCTTCTATGGTAAATGAGATAGGAACTGTATAAATATCTGTCCACAATTTTTGTTCCTAATATTTATTTTTATTTATTTTTTTTTTTTTTATTTCATTAATTAATTTTTAATTCATTTTGTTTAAACAACTTTTTTAGTGTGGTTCTGTCTTTCTGAAATAGATAGGCATTACTTTTGAATTAGTTGTACATTGGTGCTGGGCACAATGCAAGTTGGGGCTAAGTGAGATATTATTACAATCTAACTCATCCCCTTCTTTAATTAAATACATTTCCATGACATTGCCTATAACAGTGATGTTTTGCCCTTTTTTTAAATGGTGGTCTGTGTTTCTTAATGTGGCACTCAGAACGAGGCTTGAATGTCTATATATTAGGTGGTGGTTCAGCACGCTACCCGTTCCCATTGAAAACGTCAAACTATGACGAAACGCGTCTGGGACATACGTGCTGACGTCACCACGCTGTCGACGAGGACGGGAGTTTGTTTTATGTAGCCGGCCGGCGCATACTTTCTATGCTTGATGTAATCTGCATTTCTGTAAGTGCAATCTTATTTTTATATAAATAAAACTGTTAGACGGTACCCCACTATGGTCTGCCACTTTCTCTTTTTTTGGGTGAATATGAACTGCTGTACTTAAGAGAAAAAAGGAACGATCGTTGTTGCAGACTGGGAGCAAACAGTTTTAATCTCCAATACAAACCATCTGTGAACTCTTATCTGGTAGTCAATATGCAATAATTGATTTTATTTCTGGTAAGAAGCCCCTCTGTGTGGTGTCGGGTCACAAGTAGCTGTTTGCTCTGATCACTGGTGCATTTTCTATAGCACAATTGTTTTTGATTTTTTTTGTACAGAGCTATATCTTGGTTATGATTAAACATCCAAAGGATTGGTGTGTTTAGACGTATCGGGGCTGGGTTAAAGCCAATTGTCTATACTTGGCTCACTATCTGGTAAGCCTACTACTTGGAAGGTGGAGGTGTTTCTTGCTGGATCACTCTGTAGCCACATATTTGGTCACTGGGTGCTTTTACTTTTTTCTTCTTTTTTCCTTTTTTTCAATTTTTTGCACTTTTTAAGTGGTATATTTGTTATTAGTTAAAAGTACAATGTTGTGACAATATTACGCTATGTCCCTGATTCTCTTTTTACAACACAGTTACATTTTTGCTGTGACCGATTACTCACAAAGCTGCTGCATCCTGGTTCATCAAAAGGCCCAGGCTGGGTATAAGCCAACTGCACAATTTTGCTTATTTTCTGGTAAGCACAAAATTTGGATGGTAGCAGTGTTTTCTTTATATGCAAGTTGGAACCAACTATTTTTACTGCTTAAGACCTCTTTGGATGGAATGCGACTTTTGCAATTTTTTCTGAAGGCTTGATTTGTGGACTTTCATATGGGACTTTTTTGTGTTTTGTTTTTAGTCCCTTGAAAATCAAACTGGGATTAATATATTCACAAATTTATTCAACATAATTAATTTATTCAATACAATCTCTAATTTTTGTATGTCACTTTTGAATTAACATCTAGTTTTCACTTGAATGGTTAATACTAGGTACTAGCACTCAGTTTAAAGATTACTGGGAATAGCATTTAGTTTATATTAGCGCAACTTCTCTTTTTTTTATTGTTTATTTTTGTGTGTATCCCACAATAAGTTGCAGCTTTTTTTCTCCCTTTTTTTAGGGTCATTATCACTATATGGTCTTATAATTAGAAACCATATATTTTTTCCTTTGCTCCAAGTGCAGTTTTTCACCTTTTTATTAGCCCGAGATTCACTGCCTCCGGATACTCGCGGCCACCGCCATCTTGCCTCCCTAAGGCCTCCCGGAGAAACTTAACTATAACTGCCTTGAGAGGTAAGGGACCTCCATCCGTCCCCTACCGCCACCCACCCACCTGGGGCATTCCAATGGGTTATGCTGGGTCTCCGTGACACCCGTGGAGGCCGCGGCCGGCCCCCCAGCCTGGTGCGGCCTAGTGAGGCCTGAGGATCCCCGGTGTTTCCTGAAGCCGATACCCGTTACCCGATACCCGTTCCGGCCTACCATCGGGGGCCATGGATCTTCCTTTTTTACCTGCCTGGTTGCCCATCCAAGGCCCTGTCACAGCAGTGGGTGCTGCTGGGTACTGCCCGACTGATCTGAGCCATCCAGGGCCTGGTGTCTCCAATCTGCCGCTTCTAACTCACTGCCCGAGCCTTCCCTGTACTGACACTGCCTGCCCCTTATCATTTCCACTGTGCCCCTGCCTGTGTGTCCGCTGTACAGGGGGTGACTACTGGTTCACATTAACTGCTTATCTGCCTTGTTGGGGCCGGTGACCTGCGTCCCACAGCCTGCTTAGGTCTCATCTGGGCCAACAGCCCTGGTATCACTGGTCGGACTGTAATCACTGTGCCCAGCGGGTATACAGCCGCTATCTTGGCACACCTCAGCTAACACTCAGGACCGCCAGTCCCCTTGGAGCCCTACACAGACCCAGCCCCTTTACCGGAGCCCCCCGTTGGGACAGTACGACACTCTGGTTTTGCTTTCTATTTCAGTATTAAAGTGATCCAGCCTGGAAAATGATCTCCAGAAGTCACCACCAGAAAAGCCCTCCTGTTTTCGTGGCCACAAACAAGTACAGTCCCTGGCAGCAATCCAGAGGGGGGCTGCCATATTGCCACACAACAGCAGTTTCTATTTGTCCTACCTGATTCCTCCATACCTGCCCCTAGCCCTGTCTGGGAACTACAATTCTCAAACCAGTCACTTTGTTTCCACACATTGGTGTGGCGGCATGGATACCTCTTATTCTGTGGAGGAGTCAACAGGATGAACTAAGATCTCACTCCTAGCTAAAAGGGGGCGCATGCTGGGCGAGATGCAGATCAGCTGCAATATGTAGGAGCTCCATCGGACTAGCGAAGATTTTAAGCACACTGCAAGGGGATTAAAAAAATACAACAAATCACCACTATTTCAATTACCTCCCCTGCAGGTCAATTCAGTTCATGCCGTCATAAAATAAGGTGCCTCGTTGCCATTTACAACAACACTCTTTGACCACATATCTTCTGCCCAACATGGAGCAGAAGAAAATGGCTCAAAAAGGTGTCGGTACCCCAAAAAATATACAGTCTCCTGTAACAGCGGGTGTCCGTCTACAGGAGATTGCTTCCACCCAAAATAACAGTGAAAACCCGGCTCAGATTACAAAAGCATATTTAGAGGCCAGCTTAACTAAGATTTATGAAAAACTTGTGGATAAAATATAATATGAGCTCCAAAAAACAACAAGCACACTTACACAAGAAATAGCCACCCTCGGGGGTCACACAGACTTATTTGAAACCAAACATGATGAGCTATCACTCGCACACAACAATCTTAGGAAAGACTTTGAACTTTTATCTGAAAACTACTCATATCTGCAATCACAAGTAGAAGATCTGGAGAATCGAAACCGTAGGAACAACCTCAGGATTCGCGGTATCCCAGAATTCGTTTCTGACCTAATGCCTGCTGTATCCAAATTATTCCACAATCTCCTCCCAGAGTCACCACCGTCTTCATTTGCTTGTGACAGAATCCATAGGGCCCTGCGTCCCAAACCACCACCAGACAAGCCCCCACGGGATATCATTTTGTGCATGAAGGACTTCATCACAAAGAAGAGCATATTAAGAGCTTCCAGAAACATGCATAACATCGAATTAGAAAAATCCAAATATTTCCTGACATTTCCCAGGCCACCCTAGAAAGAAGACGCAAAATTAAGGAAATAACCTTGGTGTTACAATCGGCTCACATAAGATACAGATGGGAATTTCCCTTTAAACTAACAGTGCCCCACAATGGCACTACCTACACCGTCTTTAATGTCTCTGAAGGTAAAGACCTCCTGGTGAAGTTGGGATTTTTGGATGCGGTTGCGGAGGCAAGACCTACTACTCCCCATGCTTCACCTATCTGGGCTACCCATGCAACACGTCGAGACCAAAGAATATGGTGACAATCCTTCAGAAATATTAATGCATGATTAAGTTGTCTCATTCCCTCGATTGGCTTGTTTTCCTGCCTTTTTAAATACATCAAAGAAAAGACAGGAACTAAAACGAGATAATGATCAAGGATTTCTACTTACTCTATAAAGTTAAAAGAAAGGTTATTAAAATGTTGTAATGTTGCAAGTTAATATAGCAGTTCAAAGTAAACAGTTGATACTGAGTGACACTTGTTGGTATTTTATATTACCATTTATATGAAGTTATATATTTTTTTTATTTTTCACTCTTTCAAATACGATACGATGCACGCACATACTTTTTCTGTTTTATAGAATCTTCGCTGAGGCTGGTCTGCTTCGTCTCAGTTAGTCTGCCCCCATACTCACATTGGGTTCCCAAAATATGGTTCAGTCCGCAGCGTTGTTCATATTATCTGTTATTCTTATAGATAGGGCTCCCTTTGTGGGTTATGGACAATTTTGTCCACACCAAAATGTTTTTTGGTCAGGTGGTGTACCACACCCTGACTCCCTACCCTATAGAAAATGTTCTTACAACATGTTCTTATAAAAGAAGGTCAATCATAGTAAATCCACAATTTAGTTCGATATATTTAATAATGTTGTACACAAGTGACAGGTTACACTATATCATAAAAAATAATAGTTTGATCTCTATCACAGGTCCTATAATAACCCTAAGGCTGACAGGAATGATAACAATGGTAACCCTGTATCTTTATGCATATGTGCTGTGCCCTGGGCCTCGTGAGCCTTTTCTTTTACCCTATAACTACTACAGTCCACACCATCTGTCCAATGGGTCTTAGGGTGATATTTTTATGAGGTTAATTCTCCCTACTACTGACATTGTTAGTTTGCACCAGGTAGTAAATTTTTTGCAAAACTTGCTGAGTAGGGGAGTTAGATTAAGAGCGATATATTGGAACGGGTCTAGGGTAACCTGAATGCCCAGATAGCGAAAAGAGGATACCACTTGTACCATTTCTGCACAATCAGGTAGGGGGACTGTTATGGGATCTAGAGGCAGAAACACTGACTTATTCCAGTTAATGGAAAAGCCTGATGGCTCGCCAAAGGCCTTAATAAGGTACCCAGAGTATCACCCAGGTAGAGTAGGGTGTCATCAGCATACATTCATCTCTGAATTTCTGACATGATCAACAGAAAATGTTTCTTTTTTTTTTCGGACTTTATTCCAAAGTACAGTACCTGCCCACGAGAATGTTTCCAGCGTGATCCCATTGCGCTGGTTCTCGGTGACAGGGTACTTACTGTACATCTCACGCTCGCTGCAATAGGAAAAACACATCTTCCTATTAAAACAGCGAGCGAAAAACCAGCATGGGTTCCCCTCTAGGGGCATACCAGGCCCTTAGGTCTGGTATGGATTTTAACAAGAACCCCCCTACGTCGAAAAAACGGCATGGGGGTCCCCCCAAAATCCATACCAGACCCTTATCCGAGCACGCAGCCCGGCCGGTCAGGAAAAGGGGGTGGGGACGAGCGAGCGCCCCCCCCCTGAACCGTACCAGGCCGTATGCCCTCAACATGTGGGGGTGGGTGCTTTGGGGAAGGGGGCGCCCTGCGGCCCCCCACCCCAAAGCACCTTGCTTTGGGGTGGGATGAATTACAGACTTACATCCCTTAGGGATAGCGGGTGTCAGCAGGTGAGCATCCGCTGACACCCGATATCGTCTGTCTCCGCTGTGGTCCGATTCTGCAGACGGAGGAAAACCCTATTTTTCCATCCGTCTGCAGAGCGGATCGGATGAACACGGACAGACGGTCCGTGTTCATCCGATCCCCCATAGAGGAGAGCAGAAATCTGACAGGGCGGTCAGTGTGCAGGGACCGCCCTGTCATCCGTCGGCTCAGTGGGAATCAACGGAGCGACCCCCGCTGAGCAGCGGATGTTCACGGGGGAGATCATTACGGATCCGCCCCGTGTGAAAGAGCCCTTAAACATAAAAAATTTGAAACAATTTTATTGGTCCAAAAAACAGGACTTGGAAAGCAAAATACACACATGTATGTTAATTTGAGACACTAACAGAATATGTTTGAGGTTTGACCCTTTTTCAGTGTAAATTAACAGTTAAAAAGGAGTGCACCCACAAATTGACATCTATTAAGGATTAAAACAGCATTAGGCACAACATCTTGAGAAAGAATTTTAAAAATAATGCAGCACAGACAGTTATATCAAAGTGAACAACGTAAAAACAACAAACATTGCCAACATAAAAAAAGATTTCATGGTAAAATAACCACCACCCAAGAAAATACAACAAACCAAAATAACAAATAAATTGCATAAAAACACATCTGTTTTGCAACAACATAAGAAACAAAATACAAAGAGAAAATACATGTGTTAGAAACTCGATGAGGACACCCAAATGTACTCAAAGTGGGTAACCTGTTAAGGTATCCTTAACCACTTAAGGACCACCTCCTGCACATATACGTCGGCAGAATGGCACGGCTGGGCACATTAACGTACAGGTATGTTGTCCTTTAAGAGCCCAGCCGGGTCCTGAGCTCCGTAACCGTGGCCGCGGGACCCACGGACCCGATCACCGCTGGTGTCCCGCGATTGGGTCACAGAGCTGAAGAACCGGGAGAGGTATGTGTAAACAAACCTCTCCCCGCGCTTCCTAGTGAGACTGACACTGATCGTCTGTTCCCTGTCATAGGGAAAGACGATCAGTGATGTCACATGCCAAACCACACCCCCCCTACAGTAAAAAAACACACACAGGAATTGTCAGTTAAAGCGACGCAGTGCCGAATCGCAAAAAGGGGCCTGGTCTTTTGGCTGCAATTGGTCCGGGACTTAAGTGGTTAAATTACTAACCCAAAAAATACACTCTGAGCATGCCCAGAAACATCCAAGTGCTGTTTACACACAAAAAGCACCAAAAAAAAAAAACAAAGTCCCTGAGCATGCCCAGAACAACCCAAATCCAGATAGCACAAAATAAGCCAATGTCCAAAATTAAGCACATCATCCAGCATGCTACAAAATTACAGATGGGACAAAACACGCCCCAGTCCAGGGGGGCAAATAAAGAGCCTAACATGTGCAAAAGTTATACAACAAATACCATTGCAGTCTAATGCCGCGTACACACGGTCGGAATTCTCGTCGGAAAAAGCTCTGATGGTTTTCCCGTCAGAATCCCGACGGAATTTTGCTCAAACTGTCTTGCCTACACACGGTCACACCAAATTCCGACGGTCTGTAACACAGCGGCATAAAACACGTTCGACAGCACTATAAAAGGGAAGTTTAATGCTTCCGAGCATGCGTCGAATTGTTTCCGAGCATGCGTCGGAATTTTGCGTGTCGGAATTGCATACACACGATCGGAAAATCCGATAGAAAGGTTTTCCGACAGAAAAAGACCGATGGGCATACACACGGTCGGAAAATCCGATGAAAAGCTCCCATCGGACTGTTTCCATCGGAAATTCCGACCGTGTGTACGCCGCATTAGGGAACTGACTTGGTAATTTTATTAGTCCCCACTTGGCTGGCTTATCTTCTAGTTATTGGCCTTAAAATGGGTATGGGGGCCCAGGTCCCACGCTAAGGGACATATATCAAATGTCACCAATTGGACAACCCCAAAAACGAAACAAGGAGAAATGCCTTTTAAATATGCCAAATTGCTTAAGGGCCAGTTCACACCAATGCAGTCCAGTGCATATTTTATGCATCAAAAATGCATGGAAAGTCGGTTATATGGTTTTAAATAGCATAGTTTGTTCCAGTGCGTTCCAGAAAATAAAGTCGAACATGCTGCATTTTACATGCACTGGACTGTACTGGAATGCTGTAAAATGCAACAAAAACGCATCATAAAAGCACAGTAACACATCAAACACGCATGCAGAAAAGCATCTGTAATGTATCTGGACTTCGTTTCTATTGAGTGAACTAGCCCTGAGCCCTGGTTCACACTGGTGTGATTTGATATGCATTTTGACATGTCAAAATCGCATGTCAAATCGGAGGCATTTGCCAGGAATTGCCGTCAACAGCGCCGTCCTAATTAATGTGACACTGCATCTGCAGCGCTGCACTGATTTCCAAAAGTATTTTCTGTACTACTTTTTGTGATTTTGGGCTGCAATTTACATTGACATCTGTGCAGAAACTCTCGGTAATCGCAGCCAAAATAGGGACTGACAAGCGTGAGTGAAATTGTGTGAGTTCAGCTTAACTCCACAGTGTGAACCTGGGCTCAAGCTAGTAACTTGGAGAGTGGGTTGCTTACTTGGCCTTTAGCCTGGGTTCAGACTAGTGCGGTGCGAATTGAAGGCCCTGCGTGACACGTCGACTGTTCTGCGGATTGTCCGTGTTTTAGGTGCGAATCAGCTGCTAACATGAATTCGCATCTCATTGTACTACTTCTGTGGGGAAAACCCACGGCCAATTTTTGAAAAAAAAAAAACGGCATGGATTCCCCTCCAGAGGCATACCAGGCCCTTAGGTCTGGTTATGGATTTTAAGGGTACCCCCTACGCCGAAAAAACGGCGTGGGGGTCCCCCCAAAATCCATACCAGACCCTTATCCGAGCAGGCAGCCTGGCAGGTCAGGAAAGGGGGTGGGGACTAGCGAGCGCCCCCCTCCTGAACCGTACCAGGCCGCATGTCCTCAACATGGGGGTGGGAGCCTTGGGGAGCCTTGGGGAAGGGGGTGCCCTGTGGCCCCCCCCCCCCACCCCAAAGCACCTTGTCCCCATGTTGATGAGGACAAGGGCCTCTTCCCGACAACCCTGGCCGTTGGTTGTCGGGGTCTGCGGGCGGGGGGCTTATCGGAATCCGGGAGCCCCCTTTAATAAGGGGGCCCCCAGATCCCGGCCCCCCACCCTATGTGAATGAGTATGGGGTACGATGTACCCCTACCCATTCACCTAAGGTGTAAAGTGTAAATAAAAAAAAACACAATTTTTTTAAAATATTTTATTGCACTGCTCCGGGGGTCTTCTTCCATCTTGGGGGTCTTCTCGCCGGACTCCTCCGCTATTTTACCTAGCTCTTTTACCGAGCGGAGAAGCCCGCTTTCTTCTTCTTCGTCGCCATCGTCTGGGGGTCTCGATCCGCCTTCGGGGGTCTTCCGGGTCTCTTCTGTTCTTGCCGATGTCGTCGCCTTCTGCGCCGCCTTCTTCTTCTTCTTCTTCTTCCGATGTTGACTCGTCGCTCTCTCTGGCCGGAATGGCAGAGCCGCGCTGTGCTGGGACTTATATAGGGACAAGGGGGCAGGGTCACATGCTCATGTCACATGGTGACCCCGCCCACATATGATGTCACAGCCATAAAAGATAATGGGCCTGAATTCGCACCTGATCCATCCCGCACCGCACCAAAGACGGTTGCGTTTTTTCTGCAATGCGCAGTGCGCATGCACCGGACATATGTGAACGTGCCCCATTGAAAACAATGGGTTTTCAAATGTCCTGCGAATTCGCAGTGTTTTTCCCGCTGCAAATTCGCTATAGTGTGAACCCCGGCTCAAAGTGGTGCATCTGTAACATGTATCCAAAATGCTGCTTCAAAGATGTACGGCTTTAGAGAAAAGTTACAAAACGATATTGCAGCTGCATGATTTAAACACAAAACAAAAAATAGCCTGCCCCCCAATATATACAAGGCCATTTGGGTCTGGAAAGACTTAAAATCAGAATCCCCACGTGAATAATACCACCCCTAAATCTCAAAATATTGTACCCCTCCCACACACTAAAAAACCCCTAGCCAAACACAGCAAGCCAGCCCATGAAAGGTGGGTGGATGCTTTGGGGCAGGAGGGGCTCAGGCATGGGCGTCCGCAGGTAGGGGCAAGGGGGGTCAAGTGCCCCCCCCCTGGAATCAGGGATAGGATCTTAAATTCAGCACAGTTGCCTCACTATTGGGGTGCAGGCAAGCCCGCACCCAGGTGCAACCCGCCAGTGGGGTCCTGTCAGGGAGAAGAGACAGTGGCTCTCATCAGGTTCCCCACCCAGCTTCCTGCCCACTCCATTCCTTCCCTATTGGCCATAACTGAGGGCCAATGAAAGGAGACTAGGAGAGGAGAGCATCATTGGACATGTAGTCCCAAAGATTGGCGGCCCCATTTTCCCACAGGGAGGAGGCTACAGCTCGATCAAGAGCAGATTGCACGCCTACAAGTCGTTCAAAACACGGCAGCAAGACTAGTCACAGGAAAAAAAACATGGGAATCTATCTCCCCCTCCCTTAGGATTATACACAGGCTAACCGTAAAGGATTGTATCACATTCAAGACCCTCTGCCTGACCCACAAATGCACACAAGGAGATGCTTCTCAATACTTATGCGAATAAATACAACACTACACTCCCAATCGCAACCTCCGATCTAACAACCAAAACCTCCTCCTCGTCCCCAAGTCCCGGTACAAATCAAGGGGAGAACAAAGATTTGCAGTCTAGGGACCACAGCTATGGAACGCTCTACCTACGAACATCCGCTTGGAAAAAGACCATCGGGCCTTCAGGAAAAAACTCAAGACCCACCTCTTCTAAGAAGGAATCAATGCAGGTCCGATCAAGCGCCTCGAGGCGATTCAGTTCGCAGTTGTTAGTGCTATACAAATCATTCATTCATTTGTTCATTCATTCAGAGATTGAGAGACTGCAGCCTGAAAATGGCTCAGGGAGAGAGTGCTATGGGACAAAGAACAAGGAGTGTGCTGGGCAGAAGCCAGAGAGAGAGCCACGCTGCTCAGCGCCACAAGAGAGAGAAAGACTGAGCCACTACCAGAGTACAGACATGCTACACTACTGACCAGAGTCGCCCCCGGGGAACCCAGAGTGAGCGATCGTCCAGCCGGAGGGATCACTGCTGTAGTTTCCCTGGGTCTGGTAAGAGGGCCTGTTGGCCATTATCCATTACTTATCCTAGGGACTGTACTACATCTGCAGTCTCTGATCATGATAATGTGATAATGACATTGTCGAAAAGGGGCGGTGCATGGGTGACCCTAAAATGATGCCCCCCCTGAAAAAAGTTATGCGGACGCCCATGGGCTCAGGTAAACCAAAAGTCAACCCCCTTGTAACCCTATTCAGGGGGACAAGGGCCTCTTCCACACAACCCTAGGCTGGGGTTGTGGGGAGCTGCAGACAAGGGGACTTTACAGAATGTATAAAGCCCCTTTAAACTAGTGGGTGCAAGGTGCTTTGTGGTTGGTATTGGGCTGAGCCCAAAATGCCCAAAAGGAAGCCAGCTATGTTGAGTGCATGTGGCCTTGAATGGTTCGGGAGGGAGTTGGGCGATCACTAGACATGTGCGATTCGTTTAGTTCCAAATTCGTTTTGCCCTGTTTGCTCTGAAAAAGTATGTGGTTTGGATTGGTGAAGGCAGCTCACAGCCTTTGGAGAATGGGGTGTGGAATTCCCCTTTAAAAGCAAAAACTAGGCCAAATAAAAAATATGCATTCTAATGCCGCGTACACACGGTCGGAATTTCCGATGGGAGCTTTTCATCGGATTTTCCGACCTTGTGTATGCCCATCGGTGTTTTTTTGTCGGAATTTCCGACGGACTTTGGATTGAGAACCTGTTCTTAATTCTTCATCGGATTTTCCGATCGTGTGTATGCAATTTGGACACGCAAAATTCCGACGCATGCTCGGAAACAATTCGACGCATGCTCAGAAGCATTAAACTTCCCTTTTATAGTGCAGTCGAACGTTTTTTAACGTGTGGCGTTATTGACCGTCGGAATTTGGTGTGACCGTGTGTAGGCAAGACAGTTTGAGCGAAATTCCGTCGAATTCCGACGGGAAAACCATCAGAGCTTTTTCCGACGAGAATTCCGACCGTGTGTACGCGGCATAAGGGGGAGACAAGAACATTGGAGTGTGGAGTTCCCCTTTAAAAGCAAAAGCTAGCCCAAGGAAATCATATGCATTAGAGGGGGAAGGTTAAATTCCCTTTTAGGAGGAGCGAGAGTCTTTTTACATAATTTTAACAAGGTACATGTCACATGTTGGCAATGTAACATGCTAACTAGGGATGGGCTGTCTGTTGGCCAAACAGCGAACAATTTAGGGTGTTCACGGCAAATTCGAAAAGCTGCGGAACACCCTTTAAAAGTCTATGGGAGAAATCAAAAGTTTCTTATTTTAAAGGCTAATATGCAAGTTATTGTCATCAAAAGTGTTTGGGGACCCGGGTCCTGCTCCAGGGGACATGTATCAATGCAATCATTTTTTTTTTTTTAAAACGCCCGTTTTTTCGGGAGCAGTGATTTTAATAATGCAGAATTCACAGATGGAAGTCACTGCTCCGATGATAAAAAATGTAATCATTGAAAAACAAGTACCCAGACCAGGTAAGATTATATTTAAACCACGTACACATGGGCCGAATGTCGGGAGACATTGGCCGGTTCAAAAAAAAAAAACATCTGACATTTGGCCTGTGTGTGTATGCCACCCTGTCCAACAGAAGCCAGCCGTCGGACGAGCATGCTGGAAAACCAGCAGCCGGCCGACTCCCGATTAGCACTCTCAGCCAATGGTGGAGAGCGCTGATCAGAGTGTTCTGTTGGGGGCTGTCTCCCTGTCAGACAAACAAGATATTTGGGGGCACACCCTAAAAGATGCATTAAAGATGGTGCAGCCATAAGACCATACAACAGAACAAATATTACCGCGCACACATGCAAAAAAACATTTACCTCCTGCAAGGCTTATTTAAAACACCTAGACATTTTCAAAAAACATTATCAAAAAATATGGGGATTTGGTCACACCATATTGCTATATGGTGCTTAAGCCCACTTACTGCGACAAAATACCCCATTTTTAGTGGGTCCTACACTATCCATAGACTGGGAGATCCTGCTTCTCTAAACCATGGGAGCCATACACTCCTCTATATGGGAGAACTAGGGGTCTTGACCCATGACACAGGTAGACACAAATGAGAGGCACTATTGAGGGAGCGGGGTGCTCCGCGCCCAATAGGATTTGGTCAGAATCCACACATTCTGTTGTATGGTCTTATGGGTGCACCATCTTTAATGCATCTTTCAGGGTGTGTGTCCCAAATATCTTGTTTGTCTATCCACTTAAGCCCCGGACCAATTTGCAGCCAAAGGACCAGGCCCCTTTTTGCCATTCGGCACTGTGTCTCTTTAACTGACAATTGCGCGGGCTTGTGACGTGGCTCCCAAACAAAATTGGCGTCCTTTTTTTACCACAAATAGAGCTTTCTTTTGGTGGTATTTGATCACCTCTGTGGTTTTTATTTTTTGCGCTATAAACAAAAATAGAGCGACAATTTTGAAAAAATGCAATATTCTTTACTTTTTGCTATAATAAATATCCCCAAAAAATATATAAAAAACATTTTTTTTTTCCTCAGTTTAGGCCGATACGTATTCTTCTACATATTTTTGGTAAAAAAAATCACAATAAGCGATTATTGATTGGTTTGCGCAAAAGTTATAGCGTTTACAAAATAGGGGATAGTTTTATAGCATTTTTATTAATATTTATTTTTTTACTAGTAATGGCGGCGATCAGCGATTTTTATTGTGACTGCGACATTATGGCGGACACATCGGACAATTTTGACACACTTTTGGGACCATTGTCATTTATACAGCAATCAGTGCTATTTAAATGCACTGATTCCTGTGTAAATGATACTGGCAGTGAAGGAGTTAACCACTAGGGGCGGGGAGGGGTAAATTATGTCCTGTGAGTGTTTTTTTACTGTAGGGGGGCGTGGCTTGGCATGTGATATCACTGATCGGCTTTCCCTATGACAGGGAACAGACGATCAGTGTCAGTCTCACTAGGAAGCACGGGGGGAGGTTTGTTTACACATTCCTCTCCCCGTTTTTCAGCTCTGTGACCCGATCGGGGCACACTAGCGGCGATCGGGTCTGCGGGTCCCGCAGCCATGGTCACGGAGCTCAGGCCCGCGGCTGGGCTCTTAAAGAACAACGTACCTGTACGTTGATGTGCCCAGCCGTGCCATTCTGCTGACGTAAATGTACAGGAGGAGGTCCTTAACCACTTCCCGCCCGGTCAATAGCATATTGACGTCCGGGAAGTGGTTTCGTTATCCTGACTGGGCGTCATATGACGTCCTTCAGGATAACAGCCGCCGCGCGCCCGTGGGGGCGCGCATCGCCGCGATCGGTGGAGCGGTGTGTCAGTCTGACACACCGCTACACTGATCTCGGTAAAGAGCCTCCGGCGGAGGCTCTTTACCACGTGATCAGCCGTGTCCAATCACGGCTAATCACGATGTACACAGGAAGAGCCGTTGATCGGCTTTTCCTCACTCGCGTCTGATAGACGCTAGTAGAGGAGAGACGATCGGCGGCTCTCCTGACAGGGGGGGTATGCGCTGATTGTTTATCAGCGCAGCCCCCCTCAGATGCCCACACTAGACCACTAGGGAAGCCCCCAGGACCACCAGGGAAGCCCCCAGCATGTAGATGGACAGGTACACCCCCCATGGCCATCCACATGTTAAAAAAAATGCAAAAAATATGCCAATCAGTGCCCACAGATGGGCACTGATTGGCACATCATATTTATTTTAAAAAAATGTGTAAAAAAGGGATGCCCAGCAATGCCACCCATCAGTGTCATCAGTGCCACTCATCAGCGTCCATCAGTGCCACCTATCAGTGCCCATCTGTGCCCACCCATGCCCACCTATCAGTGCCCATCCATGCCACCTATCAGTGCCACCTATATGTGTGCATCAGTGCCACCCATAAGTACCCGTCAGTGCCGCCTATGAGTGCCCATCCGTGCCGCCTATGAGTGCCCATCAGTGCCACCTGAGTGCCCATCAGTGCCACCTGAGTGCCCATCAGTGCCGCATACCAGTGCCACCTATCAATGCCCATCAGTGCCACCTATCAGTGCCCATCAGTGCAGCCTATCAGTGCCCATCATCAGTGCCCATTATCAGTGCCCATTATCAGTGCCCATTAGTGCCGCCTTATCAGTGCCCGTCATTGAAGAAGAAAACGCACTTATTTACAAAAAAAATTAACAGTGACAAAGAAAAAACTTGTTTTTTTTTGCAAAATTTTTGGTCTTTTTTTGTTTGTTGCGCAAAAAATAAAAATCGCAGAGGTGATCAAATACCACCAAAAGAAAGCTCTATTTGTTGGAACAAAATGATAAAAAATTTGTTTGGGTACAGTGTAGCGTGACCACGCAATTGTCATTCAAATTGCGACAGCGCTGAAAGCTGAAAATTGGCTTGGGCGGGAAGGTGTCTAAGTGCCTGGTATTGAAGTGGTTAAGCGGCGATTCTGACCAAATCTTTTGGAGAGCGTGGAGCACCCCACTCCCTCACTAGTGCCTCTCATTAGTGTCCACCTGTGTCATGGGTGGAGACCTCTAGTTCTCCCATATAGAGGAGTGTATGGCTCCCTCCAGTACTGTGACCCAAAGATCACATAACACCAGCAGGGGAAAGCTCCCCTGACAGTTCCAAACTGCCAGGAGACACCTGCTGGTGGACATTAGTACTGCAGGCAAATGTCAGAAAGTATTACCAGCGGGTGGAACCTTTCCTGACAGGGATCGTGGATATTGATCGGTTCACTGCTACACACAGAAGGTTTTTTTATCTTAATGTATAGAATGCATTAAGATAAAAAAAAAACTTCTGCCTTTACAACTCCTTTAACACCTACACCAGGAAAAAAAAGATTGATTTCTCTGTACCCTCCAGTGTTCTATGGTGTGTCTATGGGAATGTTTGACCATTCTTCCAGAAGCACATTTGTGAGGTCAGGCACTGATGTTGGACGATAAGGTCTAGCTCCCAGTCTCCTCTCCAATTCATCCCAAAGGTGTTCTATTGGGTTTAGGTCAGGACTCTGTGCAGGCCAGTCAAGTTCCTCCACCCCAAACTCGCTCCTCTATGTGTTTATGGACATTGATTTGTGCACTGGTTCAAATCATTTGGTGGTGGGGGGATTATGGTGTGGGTTTGTTTTGCTTGTGCTTGTGGTTTTTGCAAGTTCTGTGGTTTTTGCAACTTCTGTGGTTTTGACAAAGCACTTCTCTAGTGTGAAACGCGTCAACTTACCTGCATTTCCCCTGCCTGTACCCATCCAGTGCTTTTAATATTTATGCTTCAATAAAGACTTTATACTTTACTTTCTGTGTGGGTGTGTTGCCGGTCCGAATATTCTCTGTTTCAAATGTCGCTTTATGTATTGGTATCCAGAAAGAATAAACTATGAAGATGGACCTTGTAACAGACTTCAGAATTCACAGATGGAAGTCACTGCTCCGATGATAAAAAATGAAATCTTTGAAAAAAATGTACCCAGACCAGGTAAGATTATATTTAAGCCGCGTACACATGGGCCGAATGTTGGGAGACATTGGCCGGTTCAAAAAAAACATCTGACATTTGTGTGTGTGTATGCCACCCAGTGGCAGCTGGTGAACTTTTAGGATGGGGGGGCGCCAGACCCCGCCCTTCCTTTTTGACCCCTCCCACTTGGTAAAAATGGGCATGGCCTCAGCGAAATAGTGGGCGTGGTTCTTAGGTGGTGTGGTTAGTGTCTGAGATGAACGAGGGACGGAGGGAGAGGGAGAGTGGGATGGAGGGACAGCAGGCCCAGATCCTACACAACAATAGAAATATGTGTATTCTAGAAAGTTTAACAATCAGCACATAAAGATATTCCAAACACCTGGTGTTAGCACTTCAATCATCCTGGGACCATGGTTGTTTTGGTGTCAAGATGATTGAAGCGCATTTCTATTATAACATTGTAATATAAAATAAAAACCATTTAACTCACCATAATGCAAAATCAGTGGGAGTCCTGAGCGTGTCACTAGCCACGTCGCCTGCCGCCAGATGCCATCAGGTGTCCCCAGCGGAGTCCGTCCTTACATGGGGTGCCCCCAGCGAAGTCCCTCCTTAAATGCAGCCTGTTTCACATAAAATGCAGCCCGTGTCCCACGAAATTGCAGCAGCACGTGTCCCACCAAATTGCAGCAGCACGTGTCCCACCAAATTGCAGCAGCACGTGTCCCAAAGTTAAATATAGTTGATAAGCGGGGGGATTTGTGCTGCCGCCGACCAAGAAAAATTTAAATATGGGAAGGCATGGCGAGCTTCTGCTTACCTCTTCATGATCCTCTCCGTCTCAGGCGGTGCGTTCAACGGATCGCCCAAGTGCCGACGTCACTTCCTTTGAGTGATGTCGGAGCTAGAACAGAAGGTGCCGCCCATGTCCTAGGTGAAAGTGAAACCCGCCCGGCCAGTCCATCTCACTGGAAGCTGTGGCGCGATTGACTTTGCCACAGAGCAAATTTTTGGCAGCAAATGAAGCGCCTCGTCTGCAATCTTGTGATTGCATAGACGTGGCGCTTCCCATATTGCACTGCGCCTGGCGCCAGGACACAGTGCACATAAGGACCTTATAACCTTATATTAAAAAAAAAAATTCTTAAAGGGACATGTTTAAATATTTTTTTTTAACATTTATTTTTTTGACTGCCTGTGGGGGGGGGGGGGGGCGGCGCCTGGGCTATGGACGGGCCGCCACTGATGCCACCCTGTCCAACAGAAGCCAGCCGTCGGACGAGCAAGCTGGAAAACCAGCAGCCGACCGACTCCGGATTAGCACTCTCAACCAATGGTGGAGAGCGCTGATCGGAGTGTTCTGGTGGGGGCTGTCTCCCTGTCAGACAAACAAGATATTTGGGGGGGGGGCACACCCTAAAAGATGCATTAAAGATGGTGCAGCCATAAGACCATACAACAGAACAAAATATTACAGCGCCGCACACATGCACAAAAGATATTTACCTCTTGCAAGGCTTATTTAAAACACCTAGACATTTTCAAAAAATATTATCAAAAAATATGGGGATTTGGTCACACCATATTGCTATATGGTGCTTAAGCCCACTTACTGCGACCAAAGTACCCCATGATTAGTGGGTCCTACACTATCCATAGACTGGGAGATCCTGCTTCTCTAAACCATGGGAGCCATACACTCCTCTATATGGGAGAACTAACGTCTCCACCTATGACACAGGTGGACACTAATGAGAGGCACTGATGAGGGAGTGGGGTGCTCCACGCCCAAAAGGATTTGGTCAGAATGCATACATTTTGTTGTATGGTCTTATGGCTGCACCATCTTTAATACATCTTTTAGGGTGTGCCCCCCAAATATCTTGTTTGTCTATTGTATGGATTCTGACCAAATCCTTTTGGGCGCGGAGCACCCCACTCCCTCATCAGTGCCTCTCATTAGTGTCCACCTATGTCATGGGTGGAGACCTCTAGTTCTCTCATATAGAGGAGTGTATGGCTCCCTCCAGTACTGCGACCCAAAGATCACATAACACCAGCAGGGGAAAGCTCCCCTGACAGTTCCAAACTGCCAGGAGACACCTGCTGGTGGACATTAACACTGCAGGGCAAATGTCAGATAGTATTACCAGCGGGTGGAACCTTTCCTGACAGGGATCGTGGACATTGCTGGAAAGAGGAGGTGGTCAGGTAGGTAATTGGGGGGGGGGGGGTAGGTTCACTGCTGCACACAGAAGGTTTTTTATCTTAATGTATAGAATGCATTAAGATAAAAAAAACTTTTGCCTTTACAACTCCTTTAACACCTACACCAGGAAAAAAAAAGATTGATTTCTCTGTACCCTCCAGTGTTCTATGGTGTGTCTATGGGAATGTTTGACCATTCTTCCAGAAGCACATTTGTGAGGTCAGGCACTGATGTAGGACGAGAATGTCTAGCTCCCAGTCTCCTCTCCAATTCATCCCAAAGGTGTTCTATGGGGTTGAGGTCAGGACTCTGTGTGCAGGCCAGTTAAGTTCCTCCACCCCAAACTCGCTCCTCCATGTCCTTATGGACCTTGCTTTGTGCACTGTTTCAAATCATTTGGTGGAGGAGGGATTATGGTGCGGGGTTGTTTTTCAGGGGTTGGGTTGGCCCCTTAGTTCCAGTGAAGGGAACTCTTAAGGTGTCATCATACCAAGACATTTTGGACAATTTCATGCTCCCAACTTTGTGGGAACAGTTTGGGGACGGCCCCTTCCTGTTCCAACATGACTGCTCACCAGTGCACAAAGCAAGGTCCATAGAGACATGGATGAGCGAGTTTGGGGTGGAGGAACTTGACTGGCCTGCACAGAGTCCTGACCTAAACCCAATAGAACACCTTTGGGATTCATTGGAGAGGAGACTGGGAGCCAGACCTTCTTGTCCAACATCAGTGCCTGACCTCACAAATGTGCTTTCTGAAAGAATGGTCAAACATTCCCATAGATACACTCCTAAACCTTGTGGACGGCCTTCCCAGAAGAGTTGAAGCTGTTATAGCTGCAAAGGGTGGGCCAACTCAATATTGAACCCTACGGACTAAGACTGGGATGCCACTAAAGTTCATTTGCGTGTAAAGGCAGGTATCCCAATACTTTTGACAATATAGTGTAATACATATAGCTCTGCTTATCTACTATATTTATTATCTGGAAAAATTTGAACTTAGCCTACAAAGCTTTCATAAGTAAATATACAGTGTGTAACAATTGAATAATGAACATACAGATCTTGCTAAGCATGGTCATGATTATATCATCATAGGTCATATTATTTATCAGGTTAAATCATAGCTAAAAAATCATATTAAAAATAAACTGAATGAGCTGCCTGACAGTAGCATTGATGCTTGGAAAACATTAGCAGTTCACTGAGTTGCTCATTAAATGTATTTGCATGCTTTTAACTGTGTTATTGGACCATTTTGATCTCTCTTATCTTATTTTGTTTCCATTATCTGCAGGAAATCAGGGCGGTGTCATAAATAAAGAGACAGAACCTTCTAATCAAGAAAACGTTGCTAAATGGGTTTCGGTAGCCGACCGAGTAAAACAAATAGAAGAAAACCAAAAAAAAATGAAACCTTAAATATTGCTTTCAAGTCACCCAAATAGGGATGAGAAAATCTGTCGGGTTTGATCCACTGGAAAATGTGAAATTCTGTGAACCCGATCCTAGCAGCAAATCCCACTGAAGTCTATGGGGGGGACGAAACCTGTTTGAAAATTCTGACTGGTTTTAGGCCTAATAGGCAAGCTGTTGTCAAAAACAGACTCGGTAGCCATGCCCTACTATGGGGCACAGGTAACAATGCTCTTAACTCTTTACTGCCACCGCTATACATATTATGGCAGTGGAAGGATGTATCAGGAGGTAAACAGGCTCGATAACCAGCAGCCGCAGCTTGATTACATGTTGTAGGGTCAGCTTCTGTCTCTGCATTAGAAATAGTCATTGCAGGAAAATTTGGAGATGTTATTATTTTTTTTTGCACTAAATTAGTTTGACAGTATGTTTGAGGAACACAGAGATTTGATAAGCAGTTAATGCATTCATATGAGACGTAATCATTTTATTCAATGGGTGCTCTGCTTTCAGAAAATACATCAAGTTTAGGATTTTTAAGTGCGTTTTTAAGTAAAAAATTAAAATAAAATCTGCACTTTGGCATGTGTGCAAATAGTGTAAAAAAAAAAAAAAAAGTCACCGGAAGCAGAAGAGTTAAATTACATGCTTGCCAGGGCCATTTGAAGGAATTTGGGGGCCCCAGGCCCCCCCCCCCCGCACGCATGCAAAGCCTACAGGAATCGCAGCATAGCGATACAGTTTAAGTTCACCAACACTTTATATAAATAAAAAAGGTTTACATTGCAAATACTGCTGTTGCATATAATGTGCATACAATTTGAACATTTTCAACAATTGAACATTTGCAAAAAAACACCACTATACCATAAAATCAAATATATATTAAAAAAGTGCACAATAACTAAATCCAACATTCTTGTCCCCCCCCCCCCTCATCCCATCCCAGCTTCATCCTTCTTGCCCCCCCTCATCCCAGCTCCATCCTTCTTGTCCCCCCCTCCACCCCTCATCCCAGCTCCATCATTCTTGCCCCCCTCATCCCAGCTCCATCCTTCTTGCCTCCCCCTCATCCCAGCTCCATCCTTCTTGTCCCCCCCTCCACCCCTCATCCCAGCTCCATCATTCTTGCCCCCCTCATCCCAGCTCCATCCTTCTTGCCTCCCCCTCATCCCAGCTCGCCTCCCCCTCATCCCGGCTCCATCCTTCTTGCCCCCCCTCATCCCAGCTCCATCCTTCTTGTCTCCCCCCCTCATCCTAGCTCCATCCTTCTTGCCCCCCCTCATCCCAGCTTCATCTTTCTTGCCCCCCTCATCCCAGCTCCATCCTTATTGTCCCCCCCCTCATCCCAGCTCCATCCATCTTGCCCCCCTCATCCCAGCTCCATCCATCTTGCCCCCCTCATCACAGCTCCATCCTTCTTGCCCCCCTCATCCCAGCTCCATCCGTCTTGCCCCCCTCATCCCAGCTCTATCCTTATTGTCCCCCCCTCATCCCAGCTCCATCCTTCTTGCCCCCCCCTCATCCCAGCTCCATCCTTATTGCCCCCCCCCATTCCAGCTCCATCCTTCTTGCCCCCCTCATCTCAGCTCCATCCTTCTTGTCCCCCTCATCCCAGCTCCATCCTTCTTGTCCCCCCTCATCCCAGCTCCATCCTTCTTGTCCCCCCCATCCCAGCTCCATCCTTCTTGTCCCCCTCATCCCAGCTCCATCCTTCTTGTCCCCCCTCATCCCAGCTCCATCCTTCTTGTCCCCCCTCATCCCAGCTCCATCCTTCTTGTCCCCCTCATCCCAGCTCCATCCTTCTTGTCCCCCTCATCCCAGCTCCATCCTTCTTGTCCCCCTCATCCCAGCTCCATCCTTCTTGTCCCCCCCATCCCAGCTCCATCTTTCTTATCCCACTCCTCATCCCATCCCAACTTCATCCTTCTTGTGTCCCCCCATCATCCCATAACATCCCCATCCTTCTCCCCCATGCCTCCCTCCTCTGAAAGTCCCACAGAAATTGTCACAGACCTGGCAGAAGAGAGAGAGCACATTCAGCTGCAGGAGCGGGGGGGGGGGGTGCTGCTGGCGGGACTCGGGAGAGCGGACACAGGCTGAGCGAAGAGAGGGCCGCCGGCGATAGGGGACTACATGTCCCACGATGCTTTGCAGCTGCTGGAGGCTTGGCTGATGGGCTCTCTCCCTCTCATGAGGAAGCAGGAGAGGGAACAGACTGGGCGGCTGAGTGCACACATGATGCAGTGTTCGGAGAGGAGGGAGAGGGGATATCCCCCACACAAGCTCTGTGCTGTGTCAAAATCCAGCCCTGCTTATAGGAAGCGGCGGCACGGCTGGGGCCCCAGGCCAGCTCGAGGCCCCAAGCAATTGCTTGCTTTGCCTGTCCTGTCGCGATGGGCCTGATGCTTGCACATGGTCTTAAAGCCTCAGGAACAGTATACACTGGTAGAACATAATTGATTAATTGGATTACAAAATAAAAGAGTTTTTTAAAAGTAGTTTTAGCAGCAACACTTTTTTATCAAGCAACAAAAGGCTTGCTTTGTCTGGCAGATCGAAAATCAGCCAGTAATTCACCAAGGCTATGTTAATGAGAGAGTATTAACCATAATGTACTAGAGATAGAGTACAGCCAGGTGTTTTACTACATGTATTAAACTGTACATTAACCTTAAGGCTACTTTCACACTGGAGCGGTGGGGGCGCTGGCGGTAAAGCGGCGCTATATTTAGCGCCGCTTTACCGTCGTTTTAGCAGCGCATTTCGGCCGCTAGCGGGGTGCCCCATTGTTTCCAATGGGAACGGGCGCTATAGGAGCGGTAAATATACCACTCCTACAGCGAGCCAAAGATGCGGCTTGCAGGACATTTTCCAGCGTCCTGCAAGCGCACCGCTTCAGTGTGAAAGCCCTCGGGCTTTCACACTGAAGACACAGCAACAGCTGTTTCGGGTCGGTTTGCAGGCACTATTTTTAGCGCAATAGCGCCTGCAAACCGCCCCAGTGTGAAAGGGGCCTAACAATGATCTTCTGTTATTTGCTTCCTCTTAATCTGCTAAGTATACAATTAAAATCATTTTAAATTATATCTGTATATCAAAACTGTACTGTGCACAAGTCCTGTGTTAAATCAAGGAGTGCCCCCAGTCCTTATTTTATTGGTATGTATAGCACTGCCAATTTACATACAGTCCCTGCCCTCAAGGAGCTTAAAGTGTAAAGCCTCGTACACATCGGATTTTCGGCAGACAAAGGGTCAGACTTTTGTCCGAAGGGCGTGTGCCAGGAACTTGTCTTGCATACTAACGGCACAAAATTGTCGGCCAACAAACACGAACGTAGTGACATACTACGAGGAATTTCAGCTCTTGAGCGCCACCCTTTGGGCACCTTCTGCTGATTCCGAGCATGCGTGTTTGTACTTTCAACTTTTGTGAGACAGACTTGTGTACAGACGATAGGAAAATCTGACAACAGACCGTTGTCCGCAGAAAATTTACTAGCCTGCCATCCAACATTTGTTGACGGAAAGTTGGACAACAATTGTCTGATGGAGCGTACAGCGATGGAGCGTAACAGTCTGTCATCACACAATTTCCTGCCGAAAATCCGATCGTGTGTATGAGGCTTAAGGGCTCTAAGGTCTAGTACACAGGGGCCGTATGCAGGTGACGGGCTGGGCCGGGGGGCAGAGACAGTCTGTGTTACAGAGCACAGCACAGCCCCGCCCAGCCCCCCTCTCCTCCACATGAATGGCTGGCAGATGCTGACCCTGCTCTCTCTTTTCCGGGGAATTTAAATCTGAGCAGTGGCCTGGAATACAGTGAGTCTCCTGGGAGGCGGGACCGCCAAGTAAGTGAGCTCCTCCTCCCTCCTCCTCTCTGCAGCTAAATATATATTTTTTTCTTCCTAGCAGCCCTATGACACTACCTTGCTTGCCCTAGGTGTTGATGTGGGCTCACACTGGCATGCTGCGGTTTGTCTGCAGTGCTGGTGTACTAGCAGTCTTCCTGCATGTTGCCCCTGGTTCCATAGAGGGTGTACATTATTACTGAATGTCCTGCAGTAAAAACATCCCGCATGCTGCATCTTTAGTGCACTTCCAGAAAATGCAGCAATAGTGTGCAACCTAAAAAAAGTCTGAGGGACTATGGTTATGGAAAGCTGCCAGTACACCAGTGTGAGCCCAAAGGCTTGTATTCAATTGCAGCAGGCACTGCCACTCCTCTGAAAAGTAACAGACAGAGGAGGTGATATCACATTTCCTCCCTGCTTGTTTTTACCCCCTAAATGCCAGTCCTCCAGGTAATGGCACAGTTCACTTTAAACTCCACCTTATTTCCATTACTCTCTGTAGGTATTAGATGTGGTTTGCACATCTAATACCTAAAGAGTTCTGGAAATAAGGTGGAGTTCAAAGTGAATTTCTACACCTATATGGAGCACCCCTTTCAGAAATTTGAGGATATTATTAAACCCAGAGACTGGTGAACTTACGCCACCATAGACAGATTAAATTTTCTGCTGAACCAGCAGAATTTCGATCTATTTATGTGCAGACTGGTTGTACAGAATTCAATCTATCAACTGACTTCCGTACAGCCAGCGCGTCTTTCTTCTTTTTTTGGCGATCACTGCTGGCTGCTATAGCTGCCGGCAGTGATCACTGTATTCTGATGGCTGGGAAACTTTTATCCCCACAGAGAGTGACCCTTTCTCACTGCCCCCACAGAAAGTGATACTTTCTCACTGCCCCCACAGAGAGTGATACTTTCTCACTGCCCCCACAGAGAGTGACCGCTTCGCACTGCAGGCAGTGTCAAGCGGTCTCTCTCTCGGTGCAGGCAGTGTCAAGCAGTCTCTCTCTGTGCAGGCAGTGTCAAGTGGTCTCTCTCTCTGTGCAGGCAGTGTCAAGCAGTCTCTCTCTGTGCAGGCAGTGTCAAGTGGTCTCTCTCTCTGTGCAGGCAGTGTCAAGCGGTCTCTCTCTGTGCAGGCAGTGTCAAGTGGTCTCTTGCTCTCTGTGCAAACAGTGTCAAGTGGTCTCTCTCTCTCTCTCTGTGCAGGCAGTGTCAAGTGGTATCTCTCTCTGTGCAGGCAGTGTCAAGTGGTCTCTCTCTCTCTCTGTGCAGGCAGTGTCAAGTGGTATCTCTCTCTATGCAGGCAGTGTCAAGTGGTCTCTCTCACAGCCTATTGGCAGCAATGGCACTGTTCCAAATGATGCGACACAGATTTTGTGGTGCCGCACCAATTTGCAAAAGTAGTTCCTGCACTACACACTTTTGCTGATTTCAGGTGTGACTTCAATAGATCTGAAAAGGGAAATAAGGCCAGACGGCCTTACGAATGCTCATAATGGACAAAGAAAGCAACAAAAAAAGTGAATGAAAGAGATATGTGAACTTTATTGATACAAATCCCGCACTCATCAAACGACAAAGGAGGGATATCCCACAGCTGAATAACGGAATGCAGGCTGGGGGTTCCTGTCCCAATACATTACCGCATGGAAAAATACATAAGATAATTTCAATTTTTGGTAGACTTTGTGAGTGGTTTCATATGCATCTTTTTTCCTTGTACTAGTGACTTCAATAGACATCTGTGTATGAAGCCACAAAGATGTCCATCAAGTAACACCTGAAATCACGCTGACCTTGCTACTTTGAAATTGTGCTACTTCAAGTGAAATAGCGCAATTTCAAAGTAGCACCAATGTGAATCAGGGAGAAGAGACTCGTTTTTTTGGTGCACAAATACATATAAAACCTATAAAATATAAAAAGATATTGCACTTCCCCAAAACCACCACCCCCAAAACTAATTAAAAGAAAGAAAAGAGAGAAAAAAAAGGAAAAAACACCACAAGTTCAATAATGTACTTTTATTTTGCCAGCAGAAACAAAATTATATACATTTACTGGCTTCAAAATAGAATTTCTACAGGATATATGGTGCTACATTTAGCAAAACAGTTAGCAATTGGATTTTAAAGAGGAAGTAAACCCTGATGGGTTTTACTTACTCTTTAGCTCCCTGTATAGCCTGCAAATGAAAAGCATACTGGGCTAGTATGCATCGCATACTAGCCCATTATGTACCACTTACCTGCAAAAGAATCCAGTGACGTGTGGGCAGCGTCCATCTTCTTGCCCTCTTCCTTCGGGGCCGCGGACTCCGACTCTGTGATTTGCCGGAGCCGCGTGACGTCACTCCCGCGCATGCGCACGGGATCCGCGACCTTTGGCATATGTAGAATGTGATACAATATTAATAACTAATATTATATCATTTATGTATAATTTGTTTAGTCCCTATAATTTGGTTAGTCTGTTGAAACTATGAGCAATAATGCAACCAAACACACGGTTTAAGACCAATCAAATCTCATTTATTTCCCAAGGAAATAAGAAAGCTTATATAAGCTTATTATTAGAAGTTACAAGATTACATAGTATACAATCACAATACAATACAATCGTATACTTATCACATCCAGGGCTGGTGCAAGGATTTTTGACACCCTAGGCGAAACACCATTTTGCCGCCCCCTTGGCTCCACCCCTTACTCGACCCCCTTTGCCCTGCCCATGTATACCCTACCTTTTTATAGACTGCTAACATTTTGGGGGTGGAGTCAGTGACTGGCCCGGCGCATGATACGCATGCAGCGTATGTAGGAGCCTGGAGGTGGTGGTTGGGGGGCACTGGCGTGACGCCCCTGACTGATGTGCACTCTAGGCTGGTGCCTACCTTGTCTATAGGTATCGCTGGCCCTGTACACGGAAAATGTACACAGATAATCAAGGCACTGATGATCAGTGCAGGCCCATCAGTGCTGTCTATCAGTGCCCATTAGAGCTATCAGTGCCGCCCATCAGTGGGCACTGAGTGCCACCTATAAGTCTCCATCAGTGCCACTTATTAGTACATCCTATCAGTGCCCATCAGTACAGACTAATCAGTGGGGAACCCCTCATAATGGGCACAGCAGGAGTACAGACCCAGGAACTCAGCACAGAGATGGTGGGAACCTCTCATAATGGGCACAGCGGGTGTATAGACCCGGGAACTCAGCACAGGGATGATGGGAACCCCTCATAATGGGCATATTGGGTGTACAGACCCGGTAACTCAGCACAGGGATGGTGGGAACCCCTCAATGGGCACAGCGGGTGTACAGACCCTGGAACTCAGCACAGGGATGGTGGGAACCCCTCAATGGGCACAGTGGGTGTACAGACCCAGGAATTTGCCACAGGGATGGTGGGAACCCCTCATAATGGGCTTATCGGGTGTACAGACCTGGGAACTCAGCACAGGGATAGTGGGAACCCCTCAATGGGCACAGTGGGTGTACAGACCCGGAAACTCAGCACAGGGATGGTGGGAACCCCTCATGGGCACAGTGGGTGTACAGACCCTGGAACTCAGCACAGGGATGGTGGGAACCCCTCAATGGGCACAGTGGGTGTACAGACCCTGGAACTCAGCACAGGGATGGTGGGAACCCCTCAATGGGCACAGTGGGTGTACAGACCCGGGAACTCAGCACAGGGATGGTGGGAACCCCTCAATGGGCACAGTGGGTGTACAGACCCAGGAATTTGGCACAGGGATGGTGGGAACCCCTCATAATGGGCTTATCGGGTGTACAGACCCTGGAACTCAGCACAGGGATGGTGGGAACCCCTCAATGGGCACAGTGGGTGTACAGACCCTGGAACTCAGCACAGGGATGGTGGGAACCCCTCAATGGGCACAGTGGGTGTACAGACCCGGGAACTCAGCACAGGGATGGTGGGAACCCCTCAATGGGCACAGTGGGTGTACAGACCCAGGAATTTGGCACAGGGATGGTGGGAACCCCTCATAATGGGCTTATCGGGTGTACAGACCCTGGAACTCAGCACAGGGATAGTGGGAACCCCTCAATGGGCACAGTGGGTGTACAGACCCGGAAACTCAGCACAGGGATGGTGGGAACCCCTCAATGGGCACAGTGGGTGTACAGACCCGGGAACTCAGCACAGGGATGGTGGGAACCTCTCATAATGGGCACAGCGGGTGTACAGACCCGGGAACTCAGCACAGGGATGGTGGGAACCTCTCATAATGGGCACAGCGGGTGTACAGACCCGGGAACTCAGCACAGGGATGGTGGGAACCTCTCACAATGGGCACAGCGGGGGTACAGACCCGGGAACTCAGCACAAGGATGGTGGGAACCTCTCACAATGGGCACAGCGGGTGTACGGACCACGGGAATTTGGCACAGGGATGGTGGGAACCCCTCAATGGGCACAGCGGGTGTACAGACTCCTGGATAGGAGGGGGGCAGCATTTACTTGAACGTATTGGCTGTATTTTCTTTTTGCAATCACTGACTGCTGGTGGAAGGGAGAGGAGGAGAAGACCCATTTTAGATGCTACAAGTGAAGGAAAATACAGCCCAGTTCTAGTAAATTCTGCACCCCCAGGCTGCACTATTATCAGCAGTAACCAGGAGAATACATAGGGACTAGTGGGCAGCAGCCTGACTTGTAGGCAGTGTTTTCTATGGGTGGTCACCAGCAGAAAAGATAAACATAACGAGAGCCAACACACACTGAGCACCCTGTACAGCACTAATTTCAGCTCCAGTAACAGCGTGTTGTGTACCAGGACTGAGCACTCACCGACATCCTCTGCTTCCCACCTGCCATGCTGTGACCTGTGTATTGTGATCGGGGGAGGGGGAACATGCCGAAGGAAATGTTTACTGTCCTATAATGGGGGCGGCTGAGTGAATTCAGAGTGCAGTATGCAGAGCAGTCAGTGTTGTGAATAGGGCGGCATTTACAAGCATCAGTCGGCTGTATTTCCCTCCTCTGATGTCTCCCTATACACGGAATGTGCGGCTCCCCAGAGGACTTTATCAGTGTGTGTGTCATGTGCCCAGGACCAGTGTCGGGAGCTGCTGAAGACACTTCCAGGCCAGGCTGCTCTGTGTATTGCTGGTAGGAGGGGAGCGCAGATCACTCCCATACAGTGCGGAGCGGCTCAAACAAAAATCTCCTTTCCCCAGTGACTGAGCCGAGCAGCGCTGTCTCTGCAATCCTCCCCCCTCCTTGTATTTGTCAGTCCTCTCAGACTGACACAAGGCTCTGTCCTCTCCTCACCAGAGAGCTGTGTACGCAGCAGCCGCAGTTGCGCCCTAGGTGGCAGTGCGCCCTAGGCGGCTGCCTAGTCCGCCTAGTGGTAGCACCGGCCCTGATCACATCCTAGTAGCTGAGATGGAATGGGAGAAATGTCCACATGGTTAGGCCTCAAGATGGCCAAATCATCAGGTTGTCAGAGACACAGCCTCATGTCAGGGCTTCCCAGCAAAAAGAGACTGAATCTCCTGTGTGTGTGAACCTTTCATCCAAACATACACGCCCACTCATAGCCACCCCCATTTGCCTTCCATCCAATAGATATCCATAGCAGTGGTCTCTTTGAAGCTTGTAATCACACATATCACAGCAGGTGGGCTTGAGCCAAGCCATTGTTCCTCTGATTACAAAGTTTGATATGCTTCATTCCAACTGAGGCAACCTGGCTTATAGCAAACAGGAAGTGAATCGCAGAAATATTACATGAGTTCATATTGAATCCACCATATGCCGCCTAAAAGACGCATACCACCCTTCTTCAGACACGGCTCCTATTGAGCAGTCCATAACTGTTTTGTCCCCAACATGTGTTTCCGAACCAGTACCTATAGAACAGTCCTTAAACGTCTTAACGTGTTGTGTTTTTACAACATGTGCAGAAACAGCTCCTATGGAACAGTCCATAATGGTCTTACCGTGTTGTGCTTCCCAACACGTGCCACTTTGCCACTGAGTAACACACCACCATCCTTCTTCAGCGACAGCTTCCATGTCACCATTATGTTTCTTTGGTATCTTCTCCTTTCCGGTATCTTCAGGACGGATGCAGTACAGGCAAGGGGTGTCCATTCATTCACCAGCACACATTCAGAGCAACATGTCAAACAGCTCTCGAATACCGATCTAGTATTTAGATAAGTCTCGAGGAGGGCCTTATTCACCCATATTATTAACCTACAATACGCATAGGTCACACTATACCATAACATAAATCAACTTATTACCATACTATATACATATATCTGTATCCCATCCATTTACGCACCCCACTCCCAACCCTATAGCCCTTTACTGTAAATATGGGTCGGGATTAGGCAGGCTTGCTCACAGCGGTATTGGAGGGCTCTGACTTGGCAGCAAAGTCTCAAATTTGTACACAGAGACCCTACCGTCAATTCATCCCTCAACTTGCATAGACAAATGGGAGACCCTTCTATATAAATATCGAGTCTAATCACACCTATAAATCTGCAAAAATGACAAAAAACACACAATTCCATCCCTGTGCCTGGATTTCAGAGACCATGCCCAGGGTATACCATGCACCTCTACCTATGGTTCATAAAAATGTGGAAAGTGTCACACAGGACACATGGAAGTCTCCTCAAATCCTGCTTATCCAGTTTGGACTGTGTCACTCTGGTCGAAACAATATTAACCTATAAACGAAAAAACCTGGTATGCTCCTGTCAAGACTGGCAGGAACCAGAAGACCAAATGAGTGACACAACATACAAGAATGAAGGCCTAAATATAAAAAAAAAGGTGTTCTTTTATTGTGAATACAAAAAAGAGGAATGATATGGATCAATACAAGTACACTTGACATGTGCAGCTATATACACACCATACGATATATCCTGTCAACTGATAAATCTACGGTGCAGCAACAAATAGGACAAAAACAAACACTAAACAAGGTGTATACAAACAACATAAGACAATGCGTCCGGACGCCGGCAATCTATGTGTGGATGACCTGCACTCTGCAATCATGAGTGTGCGCAGTAACCAATGACTGCCTGTGGGTCAGGGGATCCACACAGAGATCCCAGGAAGGCTCGAGCCCGCAATGGGGACGGGGAGGAAGGGATGGAGGGGAGGAGAGGTGTGGAGAATGTGGATGGAGAGGGAAATGCAAATGCACACTGTTGGTGACAGTGCAGATGGCAATGATGATATGTCCTTGCTGGATTAGTGGCTGAGACAGATATAAGTCCTCAGTTCAGGAAAAAAGTTCATCCCTTAACATTTATCATGAATGCTAATATTCAAGCAGGGAGATACGGATAACTTCTGGCATTGGTATAGATGAGTAACAATATGATGATGTCAAACAGTGCAGTTCATAACTCTCCTGCTTATAATATACTTAGTGCTGGACCAAACATGCATTGGCATCCATACATGGACCGGTGGCTGAATCAGGGTTCAAAGTACATTACTGTTAGATGTCCATTGCAGATAGACTGCCTATATAGAGTCCTGCTAGGTGTTCTCTCATGGAAGTTTGGGCTGCAGTCAGCTCTCAAACAAAAAAGTATAAGGGTAGATTTCCCATATGTACAGGAGAGTCCCAGAAAATGGGTATATTAGCGGTACCTGACAGCGTCCCGGTGTTTGTGTGGATGCTGGTGGATTTGTATTGATGCTGGTGCCTGTTATCCTCGTGTCTCCTGTTCTCCGTTGGATTCCATAGTGTTTCTCGGGGTCTCCTCCGTCTCTGACCCGGCCCGGGCTGACTTCCGGGAGGTATGACGGTGTCTCAGGACGTGATGACGTCAACGCGTTTCGCTATTGGAGTAGCGTAGCTTCGTCTGGACGAGTCTAATCACACCTATAAATCTGCAAAAATGACAAAAAACACACAATTCCATCCCTGTGCCTGGATTTCAGAGACCATGCCCAGGGTATACCATGCACCTCTACCTATGGTTAGGTTCAAGGAACCTTCTAGTTTTATGACTAGCGTTACATCGGTATTCTTTAGGACAAAGAAACAAACTCGTCTATGTCCCAAATGATACCCAGGTGCTTCCTTCCCAGCAATGATCCCTGAAATAACTTCCCAACATTTTTACGTTCACCACCATGTATTGACCTGGCATACAAAGGACATCATGGTCATGCTTCCGACCGAGGGAAGTATCAACCTGCTTCCATCTCCTCTGATCACATGTGGGTGATTTAGCCTTGAATGTAGACATGTGCGATTCGTTTCGTACGAATTCGTAATTCGTACGAATTTTCCGAAATTCGTACGAATTTTTTCGAAATTCGTACGAATTTACGATTCTGTAGTACGAATTTTTTTTAATACGAATTCCGTACGGAATACGAAATTCCGTTTACGAATTTTGTCGCCGAATGATTCGAATGAATTCGAATGAATTCGAATGACAAAGTGTCATTTTTGCAGGAAAAATTCCGTTTACGAATTTCAGCTCCAAATTATTCGAATCCAACTACCAATATCAAATTTCAACTAATTCAAACGAAATTATTATAGCAGATATAACAAATGAATTCGAATGAATTCGAATGATTGGAATGACAAAGTGTCATTTTTGCAGAAAAAAAAGCTATTTAAAATCAAATGAATTGTCGGCTCCATAACACAGAGAACAGTCATTCATTGATATAAAAAAAAAAAAAAAAGCGTAGGGGCTCCCCCAAATTCAATAACCAGGCCCTTCAGGTCTGGTATGGATATTAAGGGGGACCCCAGCCAAAAAAAAAATGGCGTGGGGTCCCCCCCAAATATCCATACCAGACCCTTCAGGTCTGGGATGGATTTTAAGGGGAACCCCGGCCAAAAAAAAAAAAATGGCGTAGGGTCCCCCTCAAAATCCATACCAGACCCTTTATCCGAGTACGCAACCTGGCAGGCTGCAGGAAAAGAGGGGGGGACGAGAGCGGCCCCCCCTCCCGCCTGAACCGTACCAGGCCACATGCCCTCAACATTGGGAGGATGCTTTGGGGTCCCCCCCAAAGCACCTTGTCCCCATGTTGATGAGGACAAGGGCCTCATCCCCACAACCCTGGCCGGTGGTTGTGGGGGTCTGCGGGCGGGGGGCTTATCGGAATCTGGAAGCCCCCTTTAACAAGGGGACCCCCAGATCCCGCCCCCCCCTGTGTGAAATGGTAAGGGGGTACTTACCATTTCACCAAAAAAGTGTCAAAAATGGTAAAAATGACAGGAGACAGTCTTTGACAATTCCTTTATTAAAATCTTCTTTCTTCTTTCTTCATCCTTCCTTTATTCATCCTTCGGTTTCTTCATCTTCTCCTTCCGTCATCTTCTTCCATCTTCTTCCATCTTCTTCTTCCTTCGATTCGCTTCTTCTTGCTCCGGTCTTCTCGTCCGGCATCGGTGTCTCTTCTCGCAGGCCGCTCCTCGCAATGGGAGGCTGACAGGTCTTTTATAACGGAGGGCACCTGGTAACCCCGCCCCCTCTGACGCACGGGGACGTCATGTGGACTTCCCTATGGCTTTCCCCATGACGTCAGAGGGGGGGCGGGGTCACCAGGTGCCCTCCGTTATAAAAGACCTGTCAGCCGGAGCGAAGCCTCACACAGCGGGAGCCTCCCATTGCGAGGAGCGGCCTTTGAGAACAGACGCCGATGCCGGACGAGAAGGACGAGAAGACCGGAGCAAGAAGAAGCGAATCGAAGGAAGAAGAAGATGGAAGAAGATGGAAGAAGATGACGGAAGGAGAAGATGAAGAAACCGAAGGATGAAGAAAGAAGAAAGAAGATTTTAATAAAGGAATTGTCAAAGACTGTCTCCTGTCATTTTTACAATTTTTGCCACTTTTTTGGTGAAATGGTAGGGGTACTTTTGTACCCCCTTACCATTTCACACAGGGGGGGGCTGGGATCTGGGGGTCCCCTTGTTAAAGGGGGCTTCCAGATTCCGATAAGCCCCCCGCCCGCAGACCCCCACAACCACCGGCCAGGGTTGTGGGGATGAGGCCCTTGTCCTCATCAACATGGGGACAAGGTGCTTTGGGGGGGACCCCAAAGCATCCTCCCAATGTTGAGGGCATGTGGCCTGGTACGGTTGAGGCGGGAGGGGGGGCGCTCTCGTCCCCCCCTCTTTTCCTGCGGCCTGCCAGGTTGCGTGCTCGGATAAAGGGTCTGGTATGGATTTTAAAGGGGGACCCTACGCCATTTTTTTTTTTTTTTTTGGCCGGGGTTCCCCTTAAAATCCATCCCAGACCTGAAGGGTCTGGTATGGATATTTGGGGGGACCCCACGCCATTTTTTTTTTGGCTGGGGTTCCCCTTAATATCCATACCAGACTTGAAGGGCCTGGTTATTGAATTTGGGGGGACCCCCACGCTTTTTTTTTTTTTTATCAATGAATGACTGTTCTCGATATTTGTAGTTGGATTTACTAACCATTCGTAATGATTCGTAACTATTCGTAACGATTCGTAACTTGAAATTGAAATTCGATATTTGTAGTTGGATTTGAATTGTTCTCTGTGTTATGAGAACCGACAATTCATTAGCCGCTAACGATTCGTAACGATTCGTAACTTTACTAACGATTCGTAATTTTTTTTACGATTCGTACGAAATTCGTATTTCGTACGAATTTGAACGGAATTTCGTACACGAATTACGAATCTTTTTATATACGAAACGGGACGAAACGAAACAAATTTTTTGACAGTTCCCATGTCTACTTGAATGCGACAAGATAGAATCCCCAATCAATAAGCCCATTGATGCCACCAAATAAACAGACCAAGTCCGCACTTCTGTATCTGGGATCATACAGCCTAACACCTTTCACAATCCAAACTGGTACAGCCCATCCAGGCATTAGACCACCACTTTGGATTAGTGTAAGCGACGTGTTTTGGCAAAGTCTAACTGAGCGGTGATGCTAACTCATCAGGCCACTGCCCATCATGCACTGCCCATCATGAATCATTTGCTGGATTTCACAGGACTTATTTTTTAGAGCACTTTTACTTGGACTGTCACTTTTGTACATTTATTATCATCATATCGTTCAATATTTTGCTGGTTTGCACAATTTTTGCTTCTTTTTGCACAGGCTCAGTTGCAATTTATTTGCATACTGGTTTGCTTATTTGCACACGTTTGCTACTTATTTATTGTTTGCACGGATCAATATTTACTATTGCACGGATTATTATTGCACGGACTAGCACTTATGTATTTATTTATTGCTGCTTATTTATTATATCCTGTACTGTATTGATTATTATTGGCTGTTTAATATTTTTCGCACGTATTGCACATTTTTTGGAATGAATTTACACTTCTAGATTTGGATACATTGGTTTTATGTCAGTTGTATAGCACTGCTCGTTTACCTGCTGCTGATATACGTTTATTATCTGTTCATTAACCTTCGGACGCTGTGCTTGGAGCCATCCTTGTTGGACCATCCCCTTGGAGTGGCGTCCTTGAGTATTTGCAAGCGCCACACTTTTTGATCATTCAACAGTTACTTTGAGTACCTTTATTACACTCTTTAGTTTTATTTTTTATATTTTTATACTAATTTTTAATGCTAGCGCCCCATTTTTATATAACCATCTTTATATAAGCTATCTATACTAATTAATGAGCTCATGGTACCATGTGATAATCGATTATGCATTTACAATAACCTAACCCCCGTGTTGGTCTCTCTTTGACGGACCTGCAAACAAAACACAAATGTTTAGTATCCAAACCTGTTTACTCTTCCCTGATCTCTGGAAAAGGAACACAAAGACAATGATTACGCATGATTATCATGACAATTGATCTTTTAGGTGCCCCAAGCCTTTTCCCATTAATTGTACTGCTAGGGGAACACATACAAGCCAGAATGGTAGAATAAACACCTAAACTAAAATAAAAATGAAAAATATTAAAAATTAAAAAAAATAATAAAAAATGAAAAATAAAAACATTAAAAATTAAAAAAAATTAAAAAAAAATAAAAAAAATTAATAAAAAAATAAAATAAAATAAATTAATAAAAAATATTAAAAAAAAACAATAAAAAAATTTAAAAAAATAATAAAATATTAAACCTTATAAAAAAAATTACAAAAATACTTAAAAATAAGAGGAAAAAAAACAATAATCATAACAGAGTTATTCAATTCAGAGGCTCATCCTTGAAAATAATAAAACTATATATCAAGGTCCTCTATCATATTCCAAACCTGAAAGTCACATCAAACCTTATTCATAGAAAGGAAACTTTGATCAGAATATTTTTAACATACTTGCAGCTAAGTGCTGCTAACATTGCTTCCCCCAGTGCTATGTCTGAATAACCATGCGGCTACCTCCATTTTGATTTTACGCAACTGTCCTACATATTGCTTTTCAGTTTGTAGACTCCGTAATTGGGTCTTAACCGGGAACTGGGTTTGCTTACTATGGGCTCCATGCTTTGGATTGCTACCCCACCTGGCCGAATAACATTCATAATGCCTTGGGGTCGTTTTCGGGTATGATCTTCTTTTGATATCGTTATTCGCCCAACAATACTTTGCGATGTGACCTCCCCTTTTACACAAACAACATTTTAGCTCTGGTTTCCCTGCATAGGCCCTTTTTTGAACATCTGGTGCTGGAAATTCACATTGCTGGATAATATTACTACGATTGGAATGAACAGACTTTACACTTTCATCGTCTGAGGAGTCATCAGAAGTTTCCATTTCAACTCCTGAATCAATTTCAAGCGCAGTTATCACGTTTTTATTTACGTCTCCAACATTGATTCCCATCATAGTAATATGATTTGCAGCAACAATAGCATACAGGTTTTCTTCATGTTCCACTTCTATTTTTTTTGTACACTGAGCATGTGCGGAGGGTACCTCCACCATTGCACATTCGGCTATTGCATGTTTGGAGGATAAATCCATTATGGCTGCCTGTGCACCCTGTAATTCCTCCTTAAGCAGTGTGATAACCTGCAAATTTTCAGCCTCCCTTTGATTCAAAAAGGCGATGCAACCTTCTCTTAACTCACACGTTTCCCCTAATTCATCTAATCTCTGTTCCAATTCACATTTTTCCGTCACTAATTGTTCATTCTGACTACGCGCTTGTGCATCTGCGTTTTCAACCCTAATTAATATATTTTTTGTTATACTTTGTAGCTGTTGCATGAATTGCTTTCTTTCAGCAACCCATTGTAAGCATTTTTGTTCGGCAATTTCCTTCATCCTCATTAACATGCATAAGGCATTGCACATTCTCTGTTTTTTGCCACATTTTGATTTATTACTTATAAGACTGTTATGTGTATTACATTGATACATCGATATGCTAATTAGCAAGCCCTCTACACTGAAGCTGTGAAGCCTGTTTTTGCAACAGTTGGTTCCAATGCAACACAGCTAAACAGATAAGGCTATTCAAAGAACACACTCTTAATGCTCTCCTCTCTTAAATTGCAGGCCACATTAAACCCCTATTGGAACATAGAGCTATTTCACACTCACGTGGGGAAAACTAAATATAAACTAAATAAAAAAATAAAAATAAAAAAAATATATACATTTTTTTTTTAAAAATTAAAATATATACAAAAAATAAAATAAAAATAAAAATATATATTCCCACTTTTTCCTCAGTGCTGTGTGGTTTATCCTGTCAATCTACCGGTTATCATATAACCAAGGGTGATCAATCCCTAACTCGCCAGTCTCGTTGACTGGTTACCAGACTAACGCACAAAACATTTAACGTACATACATATATCAGCCACAGCTCTCACCAGGTTCTACGCATCCGTTTCACTGATGAGATCTTTCACAGAATTTTCATGACCATCCCAGTGTGGTTTCAGAATTCGTGAGCCAGCGCCAATCTTGTCCACACTAGAGACGATTTTCCATTCTGGATGTCAGAGCATTAGGGACTCAAAACAACAAATGCCTTAGGGTTTGTGAATCCTGTGCAGAACGTCTAAATCTTGGGGTGCCAAATATAGAATGTGATACAATATTAATAACTAATATTATATCATCTATGTATAATTTGTTTAGTCCCTATAATTTGGTTAGTCTGTTGAAACTATGAGCGCATGCTACTGTTAACATCACAATAATGCAAGTTAATTATGCAACCAAACACACGGTTTAAGATCAATCAAATCTCATTTATTTCCCAAGGAAATAAGAAAGCTTATATAAGCTTATTATTAGAAGTTACAAGATTACATAGCATACAATCACAATACAATACAATCGTATACTTAGCACATCATAGTAGCTGAGATGGAATGGGAGAAATGTCCACATGG
>CM053031.1:271213456-271398456 GCA_028564925.1 Lithobates sylvaticus
CTGGAATGGGGAAGGAGTTGGAAACAATATGATCGTGTTATTGATAAGATATATCAGAAAAAATAACATATGAAAAAGAACAAATGCACAGGTATTACTGGTGCAACAATATAATAAGAAGTTTTCTGGTGTAAGGGCATGCTTTTTTTTTTTAACAAAGGTAAACTTTATTCAAAGTCAGTATTCACATGTCAGTTTACAGTGCAGTGCAAATGAAATGAAAGTATTGATATGGTTACAGAAATATTATTATCCAGTTAGTTGTACTATCAATAGCCGACAAGCATTCAACCTAATTTGGAAAAAAAAGAGGGTTAGTAGATCTTTACCAGGAGAACTCCCTCACCCGAACCAGTGAGTTCTGAATAATTGCTGTAAAAGGGGGATTCCCAAAGGAGGGGGGGCAGGATGAGAGGGAGAGGAGAAGCATGGGGGAGGGGAGGGGAGAAGGAAGGGAAAGCATGTGCAAACGGTGCCTGGTTCGTGGTCCGCCCCACCCCAATAGGGCCAGGCTAGGAGTCTGCATCTGGGCTGGGTGGAGATATCTCCAGTGGTAGGGATCCCCAGGAGTCTATTCAGGGGGACCATATCTTGTTGAACTTACTTGGACAGTTTTTATTAATATACGTTATCTTATATAGAGGCAATACAGCATTCGGGGTATTCCTCCAGGTGGTGATGATGGGCGGCTCATCCATCTCAACAAAATCTCCCTACGGGCATAGTAGGTGTCATATGCTATGAACAATTTTGTGTATTTTCCCACACTAGGGTCAATAGTCACATTTAACAACATAGTTTCTGGGCGCAGTGGGATAGAGGTTCCTGCTACCTGATTAACATCCACCAGGACCTGTTCCCAGAACCCCTGCAATAGAGGACATGACCATGTCATTAGTATAAAGGAGGCCTCTGGGTCTCCACATCTAGGGAAGGCTAGGTACCTGTCCAGGTAGATAACAGCCAACCTCTGTGGCCCAGTTGTAAGAACTTTAACTGTAGGAAGCGGTCCCTAGCTGAAATCATGTTCGAAACATAGGCAGAGACACAGTTCTCCAAATCCTCCTCCTCAAAGGATGGCACATCCCGTTTCCATCTCGCAAACACTTTAGTTAATTTAGTGGGTATGAAAGCTGATATGTGAAAATATATCACTGACAGGGTGGCGGTTAGGACTTCGGTGGTCAGCAGTCGCTCCACCGGGTTCGTAGGTTAGCCCATTTTAAGGGTGAGGAAAGAGGAATAAGGCCAGAATGTTTTGGGCAATTTTCATAACCAAACAAAAGAAGAGGATCATGAGGGAGTAGAGCTTGGTCAACCAACAAATTTTTTTATTCTCACTTGGTTAGAAAAACTGCCAATGGACAAGTCCCAAAGCAATGGACCAGAGATGGTTTTGATTGACCACATTTCAGGCATGTAGAAATAGGCAGAAGAGCTTGTGTTAGCGTCTCTATTGAGGAATTATATAGTGTAAGCCCGGTGCATAATTTTGAATTGGGTTTCTTTTCATGATTCGCTAGAGACAACTGAAGTAGAGGTGTGGTAGCCTTTTAGGAGCTTGTTGAGATAGTGGTGGAACTTGGAAGTGTCAGATGCTCATAAAGTTAGAATGCAAGTCCTTATTGATGTTTCTGGCAAGGGATTTCCAGTGGCAGGTGATTTGATGGAAATGGAAAGCTTTGCTTGGCGGGAGGTCATACTCCTTGGATAGGGTTTGAAAAGACTGGATGTAGACTGTTGTCTTTAAACAAGTTGCTTAAGGATTTCAACCCCTGTTGGTGCCAAGAGATACTGTAAATGCTTGATGTTCGGAGCTGGGTAGAATTATCGAATTCTGCAGGATTGGAGTAAAACAGAAGATGTGAGGAGAAAGGCCTAGGATTTCCTTGACATCTCTCTGAAGAGATAATTGTGTCTCTTAGCAAGATATTATTACGCATCTCAGAAGGTAAATCGCTTAACTTGAAGAATCCTCAATGGGGACTAGGGGGTCATCATCTCAGATCCAAGGCCAGTATTGGAATATTTAGGGTGATTTGAGAGCCAGTCCAGAGCATGTCTGAGGAGGCATGCTATATTGTAGACCCTATGGTCTGGGATACCCAAACCTCCATTGCTCCTTCGGAGGTGCAATTTCATTAAAGCAATAAGAGACTATTTGCCTTGGCAAGTGAAGATAGTTAACGCCTTTTGTAAGGTTATTATATCAGAGAACCCCGTCTTAAATACTACCATCTCCAGCTCATGGCACATTTGCATGTAAGTTGTAAAGTTGTAAAAATTATAATACATTAAATAATTTGGTGTATCTAGCATATTTGCCACCCAGGGTAGACAGATTTTTATCACTTTAGCACTTGTTCCACAAGAAAAAAATGTTTCAGTAACAAACATAAAATAAAACAAATAAACAATAATGACCAGAAAAGAAACACTGAAATGTGCCTTCTTATATTGGCAGTCAGTGTAGTTGTCCCATGCATTGGAGGCCAATGGTGGCCTTATATTAAAGTCGATCTTCACCCTCCGGAAAGAGTTCCTTTCTATCGAGTTAATGACTTGCATGGCCATACATGTAATCGCCATTATCGCCATCATCCCTTGAATGGAACATAAGAATAAATCTCAAAGAGTGGGAATTAGGAGACAGGATAATTCAACAACTGTCTGCTCAAGAGACTTCTAGTCCCACAATCCTCCTTGCTTGGCTCAGAGCTAGGGTTGCCACCTGGACAGCGTGTTTTGAATCATGTGTCTGGGTTTCAGGTGGACTGAAACACGAACACATTATTCAGACTGGGCTGTGGCTCCCCAAGTAACCAAGATAGTCACACACAAATCTGTTGCCATCCGGGAGCTGCGGGCAGCTGTCTGGGAGCAGGTTCGGCATCACTGGGGGGGGCAGGGTGATGATGTCAGCAAAAGCAATTTGGCCACAGCCATATTTTGCTGTGGCACGCTATGCGCACCACATTTCTACTCTCCTTGGGGCACCCAAAGTGTTCAGGTTTGGCTTGAAGAATAGGTGGCAACTATGATGTCTGTCACTAGAGCCCAACAATAGAGGGACACAGGAACAAAGGGAGAAGGACAAGGGTGGTCTGCAGAACCAGGTAACGGTACTCCACTGTCGACTATACTTAAAATACAGGTAGTATTTAGTTCCTCCATATGTTCATAATTTAGTGTTTGCAGAGCATGATTTGTTTTCTAGATAGAAAGGCCAGCGGTGATTGCTCACCTTTTGACTGCCTCTCTCTAACTGAAAATCCAAATGGATTTTTAATCATAAACCACAAACAAGACGGGTGGGGGTTGCTTTGTCTGTGTTGAACAGAGAACAACAGGAGATCAACTGACAATTAAATGTTTAGGCTATTCAAATCAAATTAATAAAATAACTCAGTAGAAGTGTAGCAAACCTCCGCTAGCAGTAGGTGATAAAAATAAAGAGACATCTAAACCAATAAAATCTTATTCTGCAGACCTACACATTTAGATTGTAAGCTCTCACGAGCAAGGCCCTCTGAACTCTCTTGTATTGGTTTGTATTGTAACTGTACTGCCTCAATTCTTTCATACAGGGCTGCACAAACTGTTTGCGCTATATAAATCCTGTATAATAATAATATAGCTATATATGATAAACAAAATTGTAGATACCCTAAAAACCTCCCTCTACAAATTTTAAGCGCTTATGGAGCTAGTGAAACCAATGAAACGCGTATTCAAATGATCAATTTAAAGCTGTGTTTCACCTTAAAAATTTTTTTTTAAAAAAGTCAGCAGCTAAAAACAAAGTCGCTGCTGACTTTTAATAAGTACACTTACCCTCCCAGGGCTGTGGAGGAGGGGGGGTTACAGAGAGGTGGCTGTGGAGGAGGGGGGGGGTTACAGAGAGGTGGCTGTGGAGGAGGGGGGGTTACAGAGAGGTGGCGGTAGAGGAGGGGGGGGGTTACAGAGAGGTGGCGGTGGAGGAGGGGGGCTTACAGAGAGGTGGCGGTGGAGGAGGGGGGCTTACAGAGAGGTGGCGGTGGAGAAGGGGGGGTTACAGAGGTGGCGGTGGAGGAGGGGGGGTACAGAGAGGTGTGATACAGAGAGGTGGCTGTGGAGGAGGGGGTACAGAGAGGTGGCTGTGGAGGAGGGGGGGTACAGAGGTGGCTGTGGAGGAGGGGGGGTACAGAGAGGTGTGATACAGAGAGGTGGCTGTGGAGGAGGGGGGTACAGAGAGGTGGCTGTGGAGGAGGGGGGTACAGAGAGGTGGCGGTGGAGGAGGGGGGGGGGTTATAGAGAGGTGGCGGGGGAGGAGGGGGGGTACAGAGGTGGCTGTGGAGGAGGGGGCACAGAGGTGGCAGTGGAGGAGGGGGGCACAGAGAGGTGGCTGAGGGGGAGGGGGGTACAGAGGTGGCTGTGGAGGAGGGGGGGTACAGAGGTGGCTGTGGAGGAGGGGGGGTACAAAGAGGTGGCTGTGGAGGAGGGGGGTACAAAGAGGTGGCTGTGGAGGAGGGGGGTACAGAGAGGTAGCTGTGGAGGAGGGGGGTACAGAGAGGTGACTGTGGAGGAGGGGGGGTACAGAGAGGTGACTGTGGAGGAGGGGGGTACAGAGAGGTGACTGTGGAGGAGGGCGGGTACAGAGAGGTGACTGTGGAGGAGGGGGGTACAGAGAGGTGACTGTGGAGGAGGGGGTACAGAGAGGTGACTGTGGAGGAGGGGGGTACAGAGAGGTGACTGTGGAGGAGGAGGGGTACAGAAGTGGCTGTGGAGGACATTAAATAAAGTCTGCAGGGGGGCACAGTAGCACACACTTTTTCTGACTTACCCTCCGTACATGCTGGTATCTATCTGCATGCACCTGATAGGGCTAGGTGCATGCAGATAAACGCGAAGCAGCCAACCACAACCCTTGCCCGGTGGTTGTTGGGGTCTGCGGGTGGGGGGCTTATCGGAATCTGGAAGCCCCCATTAACAAGGGGACCCCCAGATCCCGGCCTCCCCCCTTTGTGAAGTGGTAAAGGGTACAAGTACTCCTACCATTTCACAAAAAAAGTTGCAAGATGTTAAAACGACAAGACAGCTTGGGGACAAGTCCTTTCATCTTCTCTCACGTGCCTGGAAAAAGAACAAAAAAAAAACTAGACCGATCCGCCTCTATGGGATGCACCCGCCGTATGACGCTTAGCACAGATAACAGTTCTTTTATAACTGAGGGGAAGCCATTGGGAAGTCCCCATGCGTCAGAGGGGGTGGGGTCCCGGGGAAGTCCCCATGCATCAGAGGTGGGCAGGGTCCGTGTGGCCCCACCCTCAGCTATAAAAGAACAGTCATCCGCGCTAAGCGTCATACGGCAGGTGCATCCCATGGAGGCGGATCGGTCTCTGTTTTTTTTTTTCGGTCCGAGCGCGTGAGAGAAGAAGATGAATGGATTTCGTGGGACATTTTTATTTTTTTATTTTTTAATAAAGGACTTGTCCCCAAGCAGTCTTGTTGCTTTTAACACTTTTTATGACAATAACTTTAACCACTTGACCACTGGGCACCTAAACCCCCTTCCTAACCAGACCAATTTTCAGCTTTCGGTGGTCTCACACTTTGAATTACAATTACTCAGTCATACAAAACTGTACCCAAATAAATTTTTTGTCCTTTTTTTCACACAAATAGAGATTTCTTTTGGTGGTATTTAATCACTGCTGGGTTAAATTAAAAATAAAATTCTGTTTCTATTAAAATGTATTGAAGAGTATTGGCAGAGTATTGGCGGGTATTGGCAGAGTATTGGCGAGTATTGGCAGAGTTTTGGCGAGTATTGGCAGTGTTGCAGAATATTGGCAGTGTTGGCAGAGTATTGCACAGTGTTGGCAGAGTATTGCACAGTGTTGGCAGACTATTGCAGTGTTGGCAGACTATTGCACAGTATTGCAGTGTCATTGAGCAGCGCTGTGGGCACTACACATCCAGCCCACAGCGCTGCTAACATCTCTCCCCCTCTCCGCTTCTTCCCTCTCACTGTACCGATCGGTACAGAGAGGGGAGGGAGGAACCGGCGTCATGACGTGACGCCGGTTTGTGTACATGTGATCGCTCCGTCATTTGACGGAACGATCACAAGGTAAACAGCCGCTATCAGTGGCCGTTTACTGTGATCCGTGATGCGCCGGGTCCTCTTATTTAGACCAGCTAACGCAAAACACATACAGTATACTGCCGCAGCCCAGGAGTCCATTTCAATCCCCCTTGAGATGCATCGTCTGGACTCCAGCTTTGACCAGCTATCAATGCCCTGTAAAAGAAGCTCATTGTTCTCAGAGTTGCATGCAACAAACTGGGGTTTTGTACATCCACATAAGACTTGTGCAAAAGACTTCAGGGACTTATATGGTATGTGTTGACGATCATTGCTTCGTGAAACTGCTTCTTTATCATTTTTTTTGCTTCCTTGTAACATCCTCCGCAAGCTCCCAAACCTCTCTGTCTCCCTCTCACTTCCATGTGTTTGGAACAAGCAGTGCACGTAAGCTTAGTTATGTGCACTGCTCTATGCACTGTACACATCCCATAGCCCATCTCAGTAGTGAACAAGAGAGGATGACTAAATTCCGACACACAGTGGGATCATGGGGAATGATCGCAGTCACCCTCTAACAGTAAGTTGGATCATAGCAACAAAAAAAAAAAAAGGAATTTGTAGATTTGGAGGAGGCTGAGAGCAATGGACGGGACTTTTTTGAGTTAAATCGGAGTTTCGGACTTTTTTTCTTTTTAAATAACCCCTGTGATAGTCACCACTTCCTATGACAGATCTCCTAAATTACATTGTGGAGCAGTGTAATCTATACACCAGCCAACATATAGCAAACAATCCAAATTCTTCATATGCCCGTCCTTTTGTTTGGAAACCCCTCACCGTGGAAGAAGTAAAAATTTTCCTTGGCCTAACCCTCAACATGGGGCTGACCAAAAAAATGAACGCCATGCCTACTGGTCTACCCAACCTATCCACCACATGCCAGTCTATTCGTCTTTGATACCCAGAACCCTTAAGAGATGATTATGAGGTTTTTACATTTCAACAACAATGCCCAATGCCTCCCTCGAAATCATCCCAATTATGATAAATTATAAAAAATTCGGCCCCTAATCAATTTTTTTTTTTTGCGCCAGCTTCAAGCAGATGTTTACCCCTGATATAAATATTTGTGTAGATGAATCTGTGGCCTGTGGGACAGCACGGACCAACCGCAAAGGCTTCCCACAGAGATTGGTCACCAAGAAATTGAAACGGGGTAATGGCCAGTATGTGGACTGAAGAGGTACTAGCACTCAAGTGGAGAGATAAAAGAAGAGATGTCTACATCCTTTCCACAATGCATGATGACACCTTGGTGGAACTGCGGAGAAGAAGAGGCCCGGTCCACAAGCCAAAATGTGTGCATGAATATAACTTTTACATGGGAGGGTGGATATGAACGACCAGCTGATGCAGCCCTACTTGGCCACCAGGAGATCACTGTTTTGGTACAAGAAAGTCTCCATTTATTTGATGCAACTAGCCCTGTTCAATTCGTATATTATTTTTTCTAAGTGCACCCAAATTTCCCTAATCTAAAATTCCAAGAAGAGGTTATCACAGCCCTTCTCTATCCCATGGCCAAGCCCCTCAACTAATTCGCTCTGATACATTAGCCAGACTCCATGAAAGGCACTTTCCTGAAATCCTCCCTCTTACCCAAACATGTCGCATACCCCCCAAAAAATGTAAAGTGAAGATGATCTGCCATTTCTGTGAATTCCTAAGGACTGTTAACGACTATGCCTCTCCCAAACATGTTTCTGCCTTAAACGTGAATTGACCTCGGCCTGTTAAATGACCATGCTTTTTGCTTGCCTCCTGAACTGATCATTTGCCCTGCCACTGTACAGCCCAGGGGTCTCACATATGTGAGGGGCTCCAGAAAAGATTTTCCGAGTGGAGAAAACTTTTTTTCTCCGGGTTTTTGTTTTCTCGGATTAGGGTCTGGAGACTCTGAGGCTTTGTAGAGATTTGGGTGGGAAGAAGCCTCTACCCCTATCCTCGGGTCTTACCTGACCAAGGCCTAAATGTTATAGTGCTGCCTGCTGCCACCTGAACTGGTCATGCCTTTGCTTGCCACCTGAACTGCCCATGCTTTTGCCTGCCACCTGAACTGGCCATGCCTTTGCCTGCCCCTTGAATTTTCCATGCCTCTGCCTGCCACCTGAACTGGCCATGCCTCTGCCTGTTACCTGAACTGCCTACTAAACCATGGACCATGTTCATACTTTTCCATATCTGTCTGCTGCCTGGACAATTCCTGGACATTTCGTTTGGCTGTCTGGACCAATGATTTGACTGCTCTGGAATCGTATTCCTGCCTGCTAAAACCACGGGTGATCTTATTTTTTTTACCATTTGCTCAGCAGAATGAATTTTGGGGTGTCATTTTGGCTTGTACATGCTATGTGTTAGAAAGATCTTCTAAATTGACAACTTTGTGAGAAAAAAAATATGTTTTTATTTTCTTTCCACATTTTCCAAAAACTTTTGGAATGAAATGACATCTTCAAAAGACTCATTATGTCTCATAGAATATACATTGGGGTGTTTTCTTTCCAAAATGGGGTCATTTTGTGGGTAATTCCATTGTCCGGGAGCTCCAGGGCCTTCAAAAATGTGATAGGTACTCAGGAAATGAAATGTGCAATTTATGCCTTTAGAACATCTGATGGTGCTACTTGGATGTTGGGCCTCTGTATGTGTCTAGGCTGGGGAAAAGTCTCACACATGGGATATCACCATACTCAGGAGGAATAGCAGAATGTATTTTGGGGTGTAATTGCAGTTATGCCTGTACCGTGTGTGAGAAATAACTTGAGAAATATGAACATTTTGTGAAGAAAAAGAAAATATATATATTTCTTAATTTTCCTAAGCATTGTAGGAAAAAAATTGCAACTTCAAAAACTTCACTATGCCTCTTACTAAATATCTCAGACTGTCTTCTTTCCAAAAATGGGTAATTTGGGGGGTATTTGTACTGTCCTGACATTTTAGGGCCTCAAGAAATTAGATAGGCCATCAGTGCATTAGGATTGGTCAATTTTCAATAATGCGTAGAATAGCTTGTAGACCCTATAACTTTCACACAAACCAATTATCATACACTTATCAGGATTTTTTTACCAAAGACATGTAGCAGGATACATTTTGGCCTAAATTTTCAACGAATTAGATTTATTTGGGTTTCTTTTAAAACAGAAAGTAGAAAATTCAGTTTTTTTTTCAAAATATATTCGCTCTTTTTTCGCTTATATCGCAAAAAAATTTAAAATAAAGTGGTGAATAAATACCACCAAAAGAAAGCTGTGTGAACAAAATGATAAAAATTTAATTTGATTACAGTATTGAGGTGGTTAAGAACAGAAAGTGAAAGGATTTTTTTCCTGCACATTATTGTGTACATCTTGTTACACTTAAACTTTAGCACAAAGTACAATGTTTGGTTGCAGTATACTTTCTGCAAACTGAAGATAACTAAGAATAGTTGAGAAAGGTGCAAGCGGTGGTTACAAATGGTTTACAGGAGGACAGTTCTGCCTTTGTTTCTTCTATATTACACAGGTCAGTTTAATTTAAGTTTTTTTTTTCTATTGGGGAAAATAGAGCTAGATACAGTATGCTTAAAGTGTAAGCATACAGGGAAAAAAATGGTCTGAGGGACAAGGGGGACATTTTCCCCCTGGGCATAGGTGTGCGTAGCCTATTGCAACAGGGTGTGCACACCAATACTCAAACACATTGAAGAATAGTAAACTATGTTTACTATGCTACAGTTTGTGAATGAACACAGTGAGTGTGTTCACTGTGTTCATTAAGAAAAGGAAGGGGTCCACAAATGATATATTGACTAGTCCTTTCCCCGCTCTCCGTCCTGAAACATCCCCCCGCAGCAGCCAAGGGGAGAGGAGAGAAGGGGGGGGGCTAACATGGGGGGAAGCCCAGGCAATAGGAGGGAGTCGGCACTGCACAGAGTGATTAGGGTGTGCCCAGGCACACCTAGCGCACCCCCTGCGCATGCCTATGCCCCTGGGCCAGTACTAATAATATATCGTATTTATCGGCGTATAACACGCACCGGCGTATAACACGCACCCCAAGTTTAGGAGGTCATTTTAAGGAAAAAACGTTTTAGGAGGGAAGTTTAGAGAAAAAAAAACTTACATTTAAGCGTCATTTGCAGCTTGCCCAGCGTCATTTGCAGCTTGCCTAGCGCCATTTGCAGCCTTGCCCAGTGTCATTTGCAGCTTGCCTAGCGCCATTTGCAGCCTTGCCCAGTGTCATTTGCAGCTTGCCCAGCGCCATTTGCAGCCTTGCCCAGCGTCATTTGCAGCTCGCCCAGTGTCATTTGCAGCTTGCCCAGTGTCATTTGCAGCTTGCCCAGTGTCATTTGCAGCTTGCCAGCGTCATTTGCAGCCCTGCCCACGTTTAAATTTTCCTTGATTGTCTACACGTTTGCAGAGTCTACACCTGAAGGTTTGCGTGGGCTTGCGTTTATTTGGGATACCATGCCTAGAGTGGCATCACTCCTCATTACATGAATGAGTAGTTTGTTAATGTGTCTGAAGCTGCCTCTTATACCCAAATGGCCTGGTATGGACTGGGGTTTTTTTCTATGTTTTTTATCTATATTGCCAAGAGCTGGCAATACATTACAGCCGAAAGCAATTTTAAATTAAATTTTTTCCTTTAGAATTGTAATTTTGCTGTGGTACTGTAATAAATATCGAAAAGATGCAATACTTTACAGGCAGACTATGGGGACCCCCGGGCACGATATTTAAAGGAATATTTCATTTTTATTGTTTCACTTTAAGCATTATAAAATCACTGCTTCTGAAAAAAATGTAGTTTTAAAAACTTTTTTTGCATTGATACATGTCCCCTGGGACAGTACCCGGGTCCCCATACACTTTTTATGGCAATAACTTGGATATAAGCCTTTAAAATTAGCATTGATTTTTCATGTTCTTGTCCCATAGACTTTAATGGTGTTCGCATGTTTGCACAAATTTTTTGCATGTTCTGGTGCAAACCGAACCGGGGGGTGTTCGGCTCATCCCTAGTCACAACAGGCCAGGGTCCTTTTATTTTTGCACAGTAGTACTCAATTACATGTATGTCATTGTACATAGAATGTGTATTTTCCACACAAATGTGCATTGCTTTTTTTCTTCTCATTCAGGTGCTGCTCTAAAAATAACGGGACCTTCAACACACAAAGTCATGCTGGGATCCGACACGCAAATTCCCTGCAAGTTTACAGCAGATAAACTTCCTGTGGATCCCAAATTGTTTGCAGTTATTTGGTATCATGCAAAAAATAGTATTTTAAGCTATGAAAACACAGTGACGAGAAGTGATCCTAGATATTCAATTAATACACATCAAGCTTTAAATGGCATTGCTGATCTGATTATATCAAACACATCAATATCAGACGGTGGAGTCTACATATGTTCAGTGACTGACAGTCCTTTCCGAATGGAGCATGAAGTGACAGTAAGCATTCAAGGTATTGAAATTAAAATTTGATTTATCATTAAAGGATATTTTCTGCTGTTCTACATAAAATGTTTTAGGCCTTTTCTTCCTTACTTCTACATCAGCAACAACCTAAAAAAAAGTCTATCTTTGGAATGTATGTAAAGCTTAACTCGGTCTGGCCAGTACTACTCATGCCTCCTGCTGACTCTGCCTGCTCCTAACACGCTCTTGCCTGCCTTGACCTCATCCTGGATATTGACCATGCTCTAGCTTGCCACCTGCCATAGACTCCATCTGGACACTGATTATGCACTAGCCTGCTGCCTGCCCCAACCTTAGCAACTTAAAAGAAATATGTGACACTCCAGGTCACTCCACCACTTACTGTCCAGACACAACACAGGGTGCAGGTCCGGTTCGTGCAGCAGATTCTTCAAAAAGAAAGAATGGAGGACCGCACACCTCAAGTCGTACCTAAAAATCTATTTTTTTTTTATTTCCATCAGTTAAAAACAGGACAGAAGCACACACAGACAGCAAGGTTGACGAGTTTCATGTCTTATGCCGCATACACACGATCAGAATTTCCGTCAGACTTGGTCCAGCGGACAATCTGCCGGACTTTGCAGCGGAGGTCCACCGGACTTTCCAAACAAGCGGACTTGCACACACACGAATGGACTTTCCAGCAGACTTGGTCCGGCGGACAATCCGCCGGACTTTCAGTGGAGGTCCGACGGATATTCCAAATGAACGGACTTGCCCACACACGGACTAAAGTCCGTTCATTTTGAATGTGACTCCAGGTACGACGGGACTAGAGAAGAATATCAATCTCGCCGGTGAGATTGACACCTTGTGAGCCCCGTCGCCTAGTATGGATTTTGAGGGTAACCCCCTACGCTGAAAAAACGGCGAGGTGTTCCCCCCAAAGTCCATACCAGACCCTTATCCGAGCATGCAGCCCGGCCGGTCAGGTAAGGGGGTGGGGATGAGCAAGCGCCCCCCCTTCCTGAGCCGTACCAGGCGGCATGCCCTCAACATGGGGGTGTGGGTGCTTTGGGTAAGGGGGGCGCCCCCCCCACCCCCAAAGGACCTTGTCCCCATGTTGATGAGGATAAGGGCCTCCTTCCGACAACCCTGGCCGTTGTTTGTCGGGGTCTGCCGGTGGGGGGCTTATCGGAATCCTGGAGCCCCTTTAATAAGGGGGCCATCAGATCCCGGCCCCCCACCCTATGTGAATGAGTATGGGGTACATGGTACCCCTACCCATTCACCTAGGGAAAAAAAATCAATAAAAAACACACTAGACAAGCTTTTAAAGTAGCTTATTAGGCAGCTCCGGGGGTCTTCTTCCGACTTTGGGGGTTCTTCTCCACGCTTTTTGGCCTCTCTTCACGCTCTCCGGTTCTTCTGCCGGGCTCCTCTGCTATCTTCTTCCAGCTCTTTTACTAGCGTTGGCCCGGTATTCTCGTTCGTCGCCACCGCCGTCTTCTTCCTTCTTCTCTTCTTTCGATGTTGACACAACGCTCTCTCCCGCTGTAATGCGGTGGACACGCTGCTTATCGACTTATATAGGCATAAGGGGCAGGGTCCCCGTTGAGCCCACCCGTTATGGCGTCACAGTCCCAGCATGCCCCGGGACTGTGACGCCATAAGGGGCGGGGTCACCGGGTGACACCACACGGTGACCCTGCCCCTTATGCCTATATAACTCGATACGCATTACAGCGGGAGAGAACGTTGTGTCAACATCGGAAAAAGAGAAGAAGAAGAAGACAACGACGACGAACGAGAAGACTGGGCCAAAGCTAGTTAAAGAGTTGGAAGAAGATAGCAGTGGAGCCCGGCAGAAGAACCAGAGAGCGAGAGAAGAGTCCGAAAAGCGCAGAGAAGTCGGAAGAGACCCCCGAAGTCAGAAGAAGACCCCCGGAGCTGCCTAATAAACTACTTTAAAAACCTGTCTAGTGTGTTTTATTTTTTAATTGACTTTTTTTCCCCTAGGTGAATGGGTAGGGGTACCATGTACCCCATACTCATTCACATAGGGGGGGGGGGGCTCCCGGATTCCGATAAGCCCCCCGCCTGCAGACCCTGACAACCAACTGACGGGGTTGTCGGGAAGAGGCCCTTGTCCTCATCAACATGGGGACAAGGTGCGGCCTGGTACGGTGCGCTCGTCCACACCCCCTTTCCTGACCGGCCGGGCTGCGTGCTCGGATAAGGGTTTGGTATGGACTTTGGGGGGCCGCAGGGTGCCCCCCTTCCCCAAAACACCCAGACCTCTAGAGGAATATGGAGGTTTCTGACCTCTTTTTGCAAATATTTATGATGTTGTGCTGACTCATTGGTTTTAATATTTTTTGTAGAAGTAGTTTGTAGCTCCAGAAAAACAAAAAAAGTCCTTACTGACATATGTATTTGGTTGGGATCAGTGACTGAAAGCATTGAAGCCAGGGCCTGCCAGGCATTTTTGGAAGGAAAAATCAGTGACGTCAACCTCCATATTTCTTGTAAGAGGTTTCTTTTAAGAAAGTAGTGTTCAATTAAAATCCCATTTTATACTGTTAATAAGAAGACTTTTTGCTCCCCACCATAAAGCCCCCAGTGCAACAAGTTATCAAGCAAAATCTATCCGAATTCTCCCAATATATTTATTAGTAGGTGGAAATAGCTTTTTGTCTTATGGTGATCCCCTCATCGAATCAATAGCAAGCTAACAGCTGGGTGGAACTGGCAGAGTGGTTTGTCAGAGAACATCCTAAAACCACTGTGCCAATATAGAGGAGACACCTCTGAGCATTCATCTCCTGTTGGCTAAAATTATGCTTGCCCTGGCAAGGAGGTTAATGTGCTCATGTGCTAATAAGGAATATTTAGAGAAACCAGATTGACAGAGGGGAGCTTATGAATAGGATGCTTCTCCTTTTATTGCCCAGTCACAGGGAGAGGGAGGGGCAAGACCCGTAAGTGTCACTTAAATGCAGCAGGAAATTCATGTGTAATTCATAGGACTAGATGGATAGAAAAATAAATTTGTGGCAGGTAAACAGCTCCAATACATGCATTTCATTAGTGTTTTTAGCTGTTTGCCTGGAGTCCAAGCTTTGAATGATTAGTGCTAAGTACACAAATAGACCACAGGCTTATGTATCTGTGTTTAATTTGTATTCATGTGATTATATATTCTCTATTCTCAAATTATAAAAGTGTAGTAATACCTATTTTTTAAGTTGCTTTACTGTTTACTGTATTTTCTTATTTGCCAGCTATTCCAAATATTACAATTACAAATAAAGTTGTAACAACAAATGAGAGCGCCCTGCGTAGTGTCATCTCTGGTTTCTACCCGGTGGACATTGATATTAAATGGCTCCGGGATGGAGAGATACTGGACAAAGTTAGCGTGGAGAAACCTCAAAGAGACCCGGATGGGGCGTACAGTCTGAGGAGCTCAGTAACAATAACACCCACCGAGAAGGACAGAAAGCGGATCTTCTCCTGTAGAGTCCAACACGAGTCTCTTACTGCACCTCTCCAGGAAGACTTCCAGCTGGTGTATGGAGGTAAAGACACTAGTTATTCTAAGAAATACAAATCACCCCCTCAAAGAACCCCAATATGGACTCAACGCCCTTAGCTAACAACCTTAATTATATACTGTATCAATTTTTTTTTTTAAACAGTCCCAATTGCTATGTCTAGTTACATATGTGGCATAACTATCATTCATGACTTACAGTATATTCTGTACCCTAGGAAGTAAATAACTATCAACAGGGCAGGCGCTACCACTCGGTAAACCAGGCAGCCTCCCTAGGGCGTACAGCCACCTAGAGGGCAGCCAGTGAAGCCCCAGGCGTGTATTGACCTGTATGAAGGCTGGAAGGACACATGTGTGGGGTGAGAGTGCAACACTGGGGGGACTGGAGGAGGAAACATGGATGATGGAGTCCCAGCAATCCCCATTCAGTTTTTCTGGGAGACATAAATTATCTGCCATATATTTAGAATATATAATATTATGTTATATTATGTAAATATATTGTATTAAGGGATATTACTATCATTAATATATTCTATATACTATGAATATATATTTATATAATGTTATATTGTGTGTGTGTGTGTGTATATATATAGATAGATAGATAGATAGATAGATAGATAGATAGATAGATAGATAGATAGATAGATAGATAGATATAGATATTGCTATTATTATTTTGAATATATTATGAATATGGTTTTATAGTATTATCCACATGTTATAAATAAATATGTAATACATTATTATAATGTTTACCAATCTCAACCAGCATTGGAATAGAGAAATAATGGCAGAAATGTTGAAAATGTCATCAGCAGCCCCCTTACATCAGAGTGTCCCATCAGCAGCCCCCTTACATCAGAGTGTCCCATCAGCAGCCCCTTTGCATCAGAGTGTCCCATCAGCAGCCCCCTTGCATCAGAGTGTCCCCCTCCCACTTGTACTCACAGTTCTGAAGGCAGCTTCTCTTCTTCCTCTCTCCAGTCATGTGATAACAAGTGATAGGGGAGAGAGGAAGGAAAGTTGGCCGGCTGTCTATCACCCCCTGCAGGCTGGAGGGAGCATAACGCCTAATGCTCTCTCCAGCATATGACGGAAGCTGCTCCTCCTGACAGGAGTGAAATCGCAATCACTCACTGTCAGAGAGGAGCGGCTCCAGGTCTGCAAAAGACTGGCCCACTGAGCCATCGGCCCACCGGGAATCTCCCGGTAGTCCCGTTGGCCAGTACATGCCTGTATGTAGATCAACTTGTGAACACCCAAATGTGATCCTCCACCAGTCGTGCCAAACTGACTCACCGACTGAAGTGGCTGGTAAACTTATAAACCAGCTGCACCTTAATGCAATCAATGCTAGGATCCAGAGAGCCGTTTAGGCCATACACAAAGTCTTCTTGAAAACTCAAGCCACAGTCCCCACATATATAGAAGAGGAGGAAGGAAGCTCCAATAGTGTGATATAGTTTTTCAAAGGTATATTTAAAAACATATACAATCAATAAACTCACATTTAACCAATTTCGGACCAGCCACCGCAGTTATACTGCTGCAGGTTGGCTTCCCTGCGTGAGCCGTCGTAGCTGTACGTTGGCACTTTAACCACTTAAACCCTGGACCATTTGGCTGGCCAAAGACCAGAGCACTTTTTGCGAGTTCGGAACTGTGTCGCTTTAACTGACATTTGCGTGGTTGTGCGGCGTGGCTCCCAAACAAAATTGACGTCCTTTTTTCCCCACAAATAGAGCTTTCTTTTGGTGGTATTTGATCACCTCCGGGGGTTATATTGTGCTATAAACAAAAAAAGAGCGACAATTTTGAAAACAAATGCATTATTTTTTACTTTCTGCTATAAAATATATCCCCAAAAAATATATAAAAAAACATATTTTTTTTCCTCAGTTTAGGCCGATATGTATTCTTCTACATATTTTTGGTAAAAAAAATCTCAATAAGCATTTATTGATTGGTTTGCACAAAACTTATAGTGTCTACTAAATAGGGGATAGTTTTATGACATTTTTATTAATAATTTTTTTTTTTACTAGTAACGGCGGCGATCAGAGGTTTTTATCGGGACTGTGATATTATGGCGGACACATCGGACAATTTTGACAAATTTTTGGGACCATTGGCATTAATACAGCGATCAATGCTATAAAATTGCATTGATTACTGTAAAAATGTCACTGGCAGTGAAGGAGTTAACCACTAGGGGGAGGGGTTAAGTGTGTCCAAGGGAGTGAGTCGAACTACCTGGGGGATGGGCTAGCAGTGACACGACATTGATCACTGCTCCCGATGAGAGGGAGCAGACGATCAGTGTCCTGTCACTAGGCACAACGGGGAGATGCTGAGTTTACACTGGCATCTCCCCGTTCTTCAGCTCCATGACACGATCGCGGGCACCCGGCAGACATTGAGTGCGCTCGCACGGCGGGAAATTCAAAGTAACGTACAGGTACGTTACTTTGCCCAGCCGTGCCATTCTGCCGACGTATATGTAAAGGAAGCAGTTGGCAAGCGGTTAAGATGTCTCCGGAGCCGGTGCGAGTGCCGGTTCTCTCAGGGGAGAGGAGAGAGATTGTGTGTTCATACTAAGTATGAACACCGAGGTCTGCCGGACTTTCTGAACTTGTGGACTTGCCCACACACGCCCGGACTTTTCTGGCGGACAATCCACCGGAGTTTTGGCGTAAGTCCGCGGGACTTTTGAAATGAACTTGCCTCACACACGGAGTAAAGTCCGTTCATTTAGAGCATGACTCCAGGTAGACGAGACTAGCGAAGGAAGTCAATGCCGCCGCCCCGCTCGGCGAGATTGACACCTCAATAGCCCTGTCACCTGGTATGGATTTAAAGGGGAATCCCTACGCCAAAAAACGGCGTGGGGGTCCCCCCCAAATCCATATAAGACCCTTATCCGAGCACGCAGCCCAGCTGGTCAGGAAAGGGGGTGGGGACGAGCGAGCGCCCCTCCTCCTGAGCTGTACCAGGCCGCGTGCCCTCAACATGGGGGGTGCCCTGGGGAAAGGGGGGCCCTGCGGCCCCCCACCCCAAAGCACCTTGTCCCCATGTTGATGAGGACAAGGGCCTCTTCCCGACAACCCTGGCTGTTGGTTGTCGGGGTCTGCGGGCGGGGGGCTTATCAGAATCCGGGAGCCCCCTTTAATAAGGGGGCCCCCACATACCGGCCCCCCACCCTTTGTGAATGAGTATGGGGTACGATGTACCCCTACCCATTCACCTAAGGGAAAAAAGTGTAAATAAAAAACACAACACAAGTTTTTAAAATACTTTATTACACAGCTCCGGGGGTCTTCTTCTGTCTTGGGGGGTCTTCTCGCCGAACTCCTCCGCTATCTTCTGCTAGATCTTTTACTAGCGGAGGAGCCTGGCTTTCGCCTTCGTAGCCGTCTGGGGGTCTTGTTCCGACTTCGGGGGTTTTGTCCCGCTCTTCTGTTCTTCTTGCCGGGCTATCCGCTATCTTCTTCCAGCTCTTTTACTAGCGGTGGCCCAGGCTTCTGTTGCTATCCCCGCTGCCTTCTGCCGTCTACCTGGAGTCACGTTCTAAATGAACGGACTTTACTCCGTGTGTGAGGCAAGTCCGTTCATATCAAAAGTCCCTGCTGAGTCCAGCGGAGAATTTTGAGTCAAAACTTCTTACTAAGTCCGCCGGACTTTTGAGGAGAAAATCCCGCAGATAGTCCGATCGTGTGTACGGGGCATAACTCTGTATATATAGCCAGAGGAGCCCTGAGCAAAACAGGGCAAATATGCAGGCAAAATGGCCACATGACAGGGTAGATAGGGTGCAGTTAGAGAGTCGAAGCCCCATTCCAGGCCACATTTCAATCCCCACTCACCTCTAATTGATCCAGTTATTAAAAAACAATAGCTAAATTATTATTTAGTTAGTTATGGTAAATTGTTTCTGAACAATGGATATCCAGCTATATTAACTGTATTTGTGTTCTCTGCAGCCAGACCTCTGCTCTCCATACTTAGCACAAAGGTCCATAGAAATACAGAGAACACTCTGACCTGTAGGGCTACAGGATTCTTCCCTCCAGAGATCAAAATAACATGGTACAGAGATGGAGAGGTCTTAAAGAAACAGTTTATGGAAAAGCCACAAGAGTATGTAAAAGAAACCTACCAAGTCACCAGCACCATGACCATCACCCCTACCGATGATGATCAAAAGATCTTTTCCTGTAGAGTCCAACATGGCTCTTTACAAGAGCCTATGCAGACAGACTTCCAGCTTGACTATGAAGGTATCAGTGATTATCAATTGTGTCAGGTTTCTTTAAATGATGATGTAATTCCTCCACTGAGGCTGTGCTAGGAAAACGCTGTCTCTTTAACCCTGTTGTCTTCTTTTTCCATAGAAAAATCACATATTTTGGTCATTGTGATCTGTGGTATCCTGGCAGGTTTGGTCATAATTGCTATAGCAGTGAGTTTCTTTTGCTGGAGACATAAATGCAGGAGATCAAGTAAGACATTTGCATTAAAATTCATTAAAGAAAATAGATACAAGTTTAAAAAAGCATAGCAATGCTTCTCATAGATTTAAAATGTTTGTGAAGCCAAAAATATGATTTCTAGTTTTGGATAGGGTTGGAAAGAAAAAGAACCCCTGTTAGGTTTTTATTGCTCTCCCAGGCTCTGAAGAAGGAACTAATTTGCTTTTGGAACCAAGTCTCTCTGCCCCCCTTTTCTTTCCAGTTGCCCTTCACGTTGGACAGATGTGTAGGCCTTTGAAATAAATTCAATACCTAAAGTGGTCCTAAAGGCTGAAGGTTTTATTACCTGCATGCATCCTATGCATGCAGGTAAAAAACCTTCTGTGTGCAGAGCCCCGGCCCCCCCAATCCTTATCTGAGCTCCCTCCAATCCAGCGATGTTCATGATAGCCTCAGCTGTATGGGGACTCTCCCTCCTCGATGGTTGAGACAGCAGCGGGAGCCCACTGGCTCCCACTGCTGTCAATCACAGCCAGTAAACTTCCCTGGTTTGTTTGTACATATAGATAAGCCTATAGTAAGGCTTACATATAGGTATTGTAAATATCTCCTAAACTTGCCCCGTTTAGGAGATATTTACTGCATACACCACCGCTCTGAAGGAATAGCTGCCCATGCTGTTTTTTCAGTGCCCTGTGCCATGACCAGTGGCTCCCACTCACAGCACTGGCGCCCGCAAACCCGGAAGAAACCCCGGGGAAGATGTCAGCCGTCTCAGCGGTGTGTGGGCACCACTGGAGGGCTTTGTTCTAGCTCATTATGCGTTTGTCTTACAGGTTTTTTCTTTGTTTGTTTTTTGTTTCCCGAGGGTTTACAACCTCTTTAAGGGTATTTTTATAGTTTGTTGGTTTAGGCGAGTTAGTAGAGTTTAGCATTTTTTCTGCCAGAAAGCTCCAATCAGAAACGCAAAACCAGAAGTATTTTCTTTTATGCCTCTAATCACTGAGCTCAAAATATGCCTCTAATCGTGCATGGACATATAGGATAACACTCAGCTGCTTCTACAGACAAACCACACAACTCCTGTAGAAGCAGCGATTTTTAAGCCAGTGTGCATGGAGCCTTAGGCACAACAAGTTTTATTATGCAAGCCACAAGTTTGCTTTTAATAATACAAAACTTTAGTTTACCACTTCAGGTCCAGACACTTTTATCCCCTTCCAGTCCAGGCCAATTTTCAGCTTTCAGCGCTGTCACACTTTGAGTGACAATTACTCAAGCATGCAACACTGTATCCAAATGAAATTTTTGCCATTTTTTAAGACAGAGCTTTCTTTTGGCCCTGGGTTTTTAATTTTTTGCTATATAAACTAAAAAAATACTAAACATTTTGAAGAAAAAAAATACTTTTTTCTTTGTTTTTGTTATAAAATTTTGCAAATAATCTTTCTTCATAAAATTAGGCCAAATGTTTTCTGCTACAGTATTTTTATTAAATAAGAAAACAGTGTGTATTTAGTCTGTGTAAAAGTGGGGCCCAAATCTAAGGAGCACCTTCAGGCTTTCTATGGGCAACAATTACATAATTTCCTGACTACCTACTTATGCAAAAAGTAATATATAATGAAAAATTTAATATTAGAGAAAAAATCGAAAAGGCGGTTATTGATTCTGGAGAATGATTATCAATATTAGAATATTTAATACATCAATAGTTAAGAGAGCATACCAGATAAAATCAACATGGCATATTTACCCATTCCAAAATGGCTATTAGTCTGGATTGCTGGTTACCAGGATTCTTAAGATGGCTGCCGGGTTCAGGAATCTTCTTGAATGTCACAAGATATATTCATGCATGGTGCATGGGTGTCAGTCTATCTGGGAAGATGTTTTTCTCCCAGTGTCCCTTCCCTCAGGGCGTATCCCTGAGCTCTCCCAGGTTGGATCCCCTGAGCTCTCTTCCCAATGGTATCTTTCTTGTCTCTTAAATACCCCTCAAACAATAAGCTAATAAAACTTGTAATATGTTCAGCCCAAAAGGTATGTGTCCCTTTCCTATTGGCAGGCAGACTTTATGATCACCCTTCCTAGCTTAAGGTAATAGCACCTTGAACCACCAGGTGTCTCACATGTGTTTTGGGGTTTATCTCTATAAGTGATATATTTAATTTTATATTGTGTATTTTTTTTTGTATCTTAGTGAAAAGAATCTATATCTTTAGTATATGGGGATCCTACTAACCAGCATACTATGAAATATGTTTAGCATAATTATTGATTAATCACTTGCCTAAAATGGTTATATATATATATATATATATATGTATATCAATGTATATCTATAAAAATTTTGTCCATTTAAAAAGGACACAGGTTATCTATATTAATCAAACTCACATACAATTATTCTCTATATGGATACATGTATAATTTGGGTATCCAATCAATATTTGTTTATCTAAACATAGGTTAAATTCTTATACAATTATATCATGATCATATGTTTTTCATAATATTAATTTGTTCCTAAAATGCTCCTACTTATAATCACACTTTCATATATATTTTCCTGATTACACAGTTCTTCAACACATCAGATATGAGAATTATAATGTCTCTTTTGTGACCTACAAATATTACATATAATTCGGATGACTTGTAACATCATGTTTTAAAACTGACTTTGGATAGTCCAATAAATGTTTAGATAGCTTAGCTGTGTCCACAAGTTCCTAAAAACTTCACACAATAGGTTTTGTTGGACAAGGTGTCAGCTATTGAATTTTGTCTTCATGGTTGTAAATTGTCCAAACAGTCTTTACTTGAGCACAATGGGTTTTCCTTGTCACGGAATACTTCCAGGTGATGATACCTAGTAAGTTTGGTCTTCTCAAACTAATCAACAAAATAAGTACACACCTTTTTTGTTTGGTGACAACAGGGTACCATTGTTTCTATTTTCTTTCTGGCTCAACACCTACTTGTAAAAAACCTTGAAGTTTAGTTGTAGCAATTTAGAATACATGAATTCTACTGTGTCTTAAAGGTCTCAAATAGTTCAGTTATTGTGACCTCACAGTTCACGTGTCTTTTTGAGGCCTTTTTGGAATTATGTCATTTCTGCCAGTGAATAGTAAATGTATTTCTTCATAAATTCACAACAGAGCCCCCCTTGTGAAGGGTTCAAATGCCGGAAGTCATTTGAAAGACTTTACCAATGCAACTTGTTGAAGAAATATGGCTTTGCTCGGGCCTTGTAAGTCGATTTGTGAAAATGGACCCGGATTGTGGATATATCGAAAAGGTATAGACACCTGCAGATGGGTGTAATTCTTTGAAAAACAAAATGGGTTTGTGATCGATGTGTGCATCTCAGGGCCGTCATCCGTTCTTTGGTGGGAAATGGATCATTTCGGGCACCTTTGGGTCTTGGCTGTCCTGGAGGGTTTTGTGCCTGTAGACTGGCCATCAATGATGTCCCTGTATTCCCCATACGGTTCCTTCTCTGGATGTTTCACACATGTTGGACTCTCGGTTCTGTTGACCGGCTCATGGACATCTTGGTTCTGTAAAGGAAAATAGATTCCATGAGAAAAGCATATGTCCTTTTTTTTTTATATGATTTATGTTTGAGATCTCCATGTCAAGCTGGTATCCCAGGCTTCCTCAGAGCCCCCCCTCTTTCCCATTGTGTTATCAGTCCTTTAACTAAACACTCTGGATATCAAGACAATGTATGACACATTTGCTATGGGAGACCAAGCTCCAGGGCTCACTATCATGAGGACATTTATTAATATCTGTGGATACCAGACATTTATGACTGACTTATGTTCTTCAGAACCATTTTTTTTTTTTAGCTTAATTGTAGCGGTTCTGGAATAATGACAATAAACGCATTTCAGTTTGACATGTAAGTGACAACTCACTGTCATTAATAAGATATTTGACACTATAGTCAACCTTCTACTTGTGAGGAATAGAACAAATAAAATCTCCCCCCTTTGGGGTGTCAATATAACTCATTTGAGGCAATCAAACTACCTTATGCGGGTGACTCCTCATCTTTTACCAAAATATCAAACCATTTAGGCCTCCTGATATTAATGTCTTTAGGATTCGGTCTTCCTCTGGAATTACCATCTTCGTCGACTTCTTGAAATTAGGCTGTTTGGAGCGACCTGTTTATGTCAGAGGAATGAAGTGACCACTGAAAAATAGGAGAATAATTAATATCTGATAACCACAATCCCCCGGTAGGGATTTCAGGATCCTCATTACTGTGACCTGGGGAGAAACATGTTGTTGGAACCTACTATACCTTTATTCAGTGCATTCCTCTGATTTATTTTAACATAGGCGCTTAAAAGGCTCTGTGGCCCTTGGCTGGCCACAGGATTTGCCCCTTGAAGAAGTGTTATTCATGTTCAGTATAGCAATGAAACCGTGTAACATATCCATAATTTTGTCTATTTTGCTTTCCGTATTGCTTACAGGCTGATCAGAATTGAGTCGTGGGACCCGGTTTCTGTACTTTCGGGGGACCACTGGCTCAGTTTGATCAGACAGATCACCATCAGAAACATTGTCTTGATTCTGGGATAGTTGTCTGGGCATTAGTTGTTCCCTATTGTTCTGGGGATTTTGGGGTGTCCTACCCTGTAGTTTCTCCCTATTTACCCGTGTAGGCCCCCGAAGCCAATTACACCGGTAATGGTGAGGGTGTCTACCCTTAGGCTTAAATCTGACTCGTTGGAGATATACCCTATAGTTTCTCCTAAACCTCGGGTCTGGATCCTTTGGATGATTCTTTGAACTCTCCCTCTAAAAGGTGGTCTCTGCTCCCCCCTTCTGATGGGTGGGGACATTGGTCTCCCGCTGGGGAAACTCGGTAGCATCTCTCCTCTGACTATATCAGTGTATCTCTTTTTCTTGGTTTTGGACTGTAATGATTGAGGAGATACATAAAATTCATCCACAAATTTCATTATAGGGCTTTCAGGCCTTCCATTGTTTTCACCAGTCTGTTGGATATAGTACAAATTGTTACTCTCTTTTACCAAAGACTCCCGTGAACACCCCCCTTTGTAGTCTTTCGCTAAATTTACTTTTATGTGGGTAGGCGGGGCCTTGAAGAACATGGGTTCAAATCCAGGTCTATTATAACCTGGCTCCTTTTCTGCTAAGTGGACAGCACTTTTGAGCCCAGCCATAAATTCGGTGGGGCTTTGATTATTGGTACATGCGATATTGTATATATCCGCTCTAGCCGGGTTAACCTTTTTGTGCGGGACAAATCCTAGATGGTAGCTGTTTTTAATTTCTTGCCAGGCAGTACCCAACAGACTTTTTAAATCTTTGCAGAATGGACGGTGTTTGGTTTCAAATACCCACGGTAAGAAATTAATCCTAGATTGGTCATCATTTAGGCCTAAAGCTGATAAAGCATTTTCATAGGTCTCAATGTGGTCAATAATGCACACGGATCCCTCTTCCTTAAACACTGGGACAGCATCTTTTAAAAATGTTATTATTTCTGAGGCGTCCTGTTTAGGGGTGCCTGTAGTTTTCTCTGATCCCAAAGAAAACTGATTAGACCTACTTTCATGTGGTGGTTCAATTTTTACCCCCCTTTGCTCTACAGATGGCTTGGGGTAGAATATGGTTTCTTTTTCTAATTCCTCTTCATTATGTAACTCCCAAACTTTAGGTTGAAAATCAGATTTTGGAGTATTGTCATACTCTATACTTTCAGGGTTAAGTATCTGATCGTTATCCTGGGGCCTAAACTTCCCTTGTTATTTTAATTCTTCTGGTTGCTTAATAAGGGATTCCTGTCCTGACCTAAGCTGATTTGTTTCTTCTTTTAAATTTCCCCTGCATATTACTCGGCAACTTTTTAAATTTCCACTGCCTACTACTCAGCAACTTTTTACATTTCCCCTGCCTATTATTCGGCAACTTTTTTTAGGAGATTTGTTTTCCTGCAGAAAACTCTCCTTCTCTCCTAATTGTTTACACTCTTTATTTAATTGGTGACATTCTTCCAGCATTGTTATTGCATTATTTTGCATCTGTTTTATTTCATATTTCATTATTTTCACTATAGACTCATCGTAACAATCTGCCTTGTGATTAATCTCCTTTAGCTTTTTAGTAAGCTCACATTCCCCTTCTATTAAATGGGACTGGGATTCTATGATATCACTCTCCTGTTGGGTATATTGACGTTTAATCTCACTATAAAGAAACATCAGGGTAGCGCATAATTCAAAATGCATGGGATCAGGCCTTTCTATTTCCTTTGTCTCAGAGGAGCTGTCTGTGAGTTCATCGCTTTGACCTTCCACGTTCCACACGTCTTTTATTAACTGACGGGCATGGTTTAGAAGGCCTTCAATGCGTGCTTCTGGATCAGTCTCGTTAGACAAACTTTTTTCGTCATGATCTGCCATGTCAATTTTTGACATATCAAACATTTCCTGTACTTGTATCAATTTTGTCTGGGTACTCATATTACCACTAAGGGCTGACTCTTGATAATCCCTATCAATATAAAAATTCACTTTGACTAGACATTTTTCTTGGCAAAAATATTTTTTTTAAAAAGTTAATAATTAATAATTCCATGCAAAATATTATTTCTGTCACCACCGTAAAGCCCCATACACACGCGCGGATTATCCGAGGACCAGGTCCGTCGGACCATGTCCGTCATACTTTGTCTGATGTTGGTTTTGCGTACACACGGTCAGACAAAGTTGTCGGAAAATCCGATCATTCTGAACGTGGTGACGTTTGTTGCCTACGACGGGACTACGTAGAGGCTAGTAGCCAATAGCTTTGGTCTTGTAATGTGATCTGAGCATGCGTAGCACTTTGTCCGGTCGGACAACCGTACACACGATCGGATTTGGTGTGATCGGACCGTGTTGTCGGCAAATCTATCCAGCAGGAGATAGGACTTTGTCCGTCGGACAATCCGACGTACACTGTCCGATGGTGCATACACACGGTCTGATTTTTCAACAACATTGTCCGATCGGACAGAATCCATGCAAAAATCCGACCGTGTGTATGGGGCTTAACTATGATTGATCCTGTACAAAATATCGACGTTATCTCAGTAGTGCCTCCATTTATTATGTTGTGCTTTTTTAAGGACCATTTCCCGCACATTTTTTATTAAGTAATTTTTAACGAAGATATTTTTAAGATACACAATCAATCTCTATGACACAGTCTATATATGTGAAACTTTATTCACGGAGACGAGTGATCATACGAAATAGTTACCTTTATTGGTTGACAGAAAACAAATATTTACATGGAATTAAAATACAGATTGCATTACTTGAACATTTTGACAATTAATGGAAATACCCTAAACTTGGCGTAGTAGTACCTTGGACACCATATCACCATGATAACTTCTTCAGTAGAATCAATAACCTTATACTTGACAATTTAACAGAATGTCTGTATTTCACACACCCAGCCATTACTATGCTGCAGGTAAGTAACGTTGAACAATGCGTAATAAATTAGACGTTTGTATTGTCAATAAAATTTGGCAACTATGCAAAAAGTAATATATAATGAAAAATTGAATATTAGAGAAAAAATCAAAAAGGCGGTTATTGGTTCTGGAGAATGATTATCAATATTAGAATATTCAATACATCAATAGTTAAGAGAGCATACCAGATAAAATCAACATGGCATATTTACCCATTCCAAAATAGCTATTAGTCTGGATTGCTGGTTACCAGGATTCTTAAGATGGCTGCCGGGTTCAGGAATCTTCTTGAATGTCACAAGATATATTCATGCATGGTGCATGGGTGTCAGTCTATCTGGGAAGATTTTTTTCTCCCAGTGTCCCTTCCCTCAGGGCGGATCCCTGAGCTCTCCCAGGTTGGATCCCCTGAGCTCTCCCAGGTTGGATCCCCTGAGCTCTCTTCCCAATGGTATCTTTCTTGTCTCTTAAATACCCCTCAAACAATAAGCTAATAAAACTTGTAATATGTTCAGCCCAAAAGGTATGTGTCCCTTTCCTATTGGCAGGCAGACTTAATGACCACCCTTCCCAGTTTTTAAGGTAATAGCACCTTCAACCACCAGGTGTCTCTCATGTGTTTTGGGGTTTATCTCTAAAAGTGATATATTTAATTTTATATTGTGTATTTTTTTTGTATCTTAGTGAAAATAATCTATATCTTTAGTATATGGGGATCCTACTAACCAGCATACTATGAAATATGTTTAGCATAATTATTGATTAATCACTTGCCTAAAATGGTTATATATATATATATATATATATATATATATATATATATATATATATATATATATATATATATATATATATATATATATATATATATAATATATGTATATCAATGTATATCTATAAAAATTTAGTCCATTTAAAAAGGACACAGGTTATCTATATTAATCAAACTCACATACAATTATTCTCTATATGGATACATGTATAATTTGGGTCCCCAATCAATATTTGTTTATCTAAACATAGGTTAAATTCTTATACAATTATATCATGATCATATGTTTTTCATAATATTAATTCGTTCCTAAAACGCTCCTACTTATAATTACACTTTCATATATATTTTCCTGATTACACAGTTCTTCAACACATCAGATATGAGAATTATATTGTCTCTTTTGTAAACTACAAATATCACATATAATTCGGATGACTTGTAACATCATGTTTTGAGACGGACTTTGGACAGTCCAATAAATGTTTAGATAGCTTAGCTGTGTCCACAAGTTCCTAAAAACTTCACACAATAGGTTTTGTTGGACAAGGTGTCAGCTATTGAATTTTGTCTTCATGGTTGTAAATTGTCCAAACAGTCTTTACTTGAGCACAATGGGTTTTCCTTGTCACGGAATACTTCCAGGTGATGATACCTAGTAAGTTTGGTCTTCTCAAACTAATCAACAAAATAAGTACACACCTTTTTTGTTTGGTGACAACAGGGTACCATTGTTTCTATTTTCTTTCTGGCTCAACACCTGCTTGTAAAAAACCTTGAATAGTTTAGTTGTAGCAATTTAGAATACATGAATGCTACTGTGTCTTAAAGGTCTCCAATAGTTCAGTTATTGTGACCTCACAGTTCCCGTGTCTTTTTTTTTTTTTTTTTAATTCTTTATTTTAAATTTTACAAGTACAGGGTATACAGTTCTACAACTTAATAATCAGATTTTCCCAATTAATCTCTTCTCTCTGGGATTCAAATCAAACTATAAACAATAATATTCCTTTCTCTTGTCTTCTCCCTTTCCCCTTTATATTTTCCACTAAACAACAGAACAAAACACACCAAAAAAAAATAAAATAAATAAATTAATGGAAAAGAAAAAAAAAAAAATTTTTAGGAATCTTCCTAGACTGGTTGGCGATCGTTCTCTCTCTCCGTCATTCCTCCTCCCCGCCCCGGGCCCCCCCTCTTTGTTTTCCATGTGCTTTCTCCCTCATGAGGCTATTGGCGGTGTTGTTCCCTATATAACCTATAGGGTGTCCATGTCTCCCGGTATCTATCTTCTTGTTCTCTTATCTTCATGGTAAGTTTTTCCATTAATTGAGTTTCTGAGATTTTCGCTAACCATTGTGTTCTCGTCGGGGCTATAGTTTTTTTCCATAAACTCGGTATGCATGTCTTTGCGGCGTTCAGCAGATGTCCCACTAAATGTTCCCGTGTCTTTTTGAGGCCTTTTTAGAATTATACATTTCTGCCAGTGAATAGTAAATGTATTTCTTCATAAATTCACAACAAGCTTGAGTGATTCCAAGGAGAAAGGATTGTACTGGGTTCAGTCGTTTGTGGGTCTACGGAAAACATCCGAGACAGTGCATCTGTCTTTCCGTTCTTTACACCTGGCCTGTAGGATATGTGGAAATTAAATCTCGAGAAAAAGAGAGCCAAACGAGCTTGTCTGGGTTTTAACCGTTTTGCAGTCCTGAGGTATTCAAGATTTTTATGGTCAGTAAAAATCGTAACCGGATGAGGAGCCCTTTCCAACAAGTACCTCCACTCCTCTAAGCCGAACTTGATAGCCAGCAGCTCCCTGTCACCTACATCATAATTTAGTTCCGGTGGACTCTGGGAAAGGATGGCCCCTGTAGTCGTTTCTGTTGCATCCACCTCTAATACATATGGTAGGGTCGGATCAGGGTGTCGTAGGATCGGAGCAGATGTGAATAAGGTCTTCAGCTTGATGAAGGCTTCCCGTGCTTCCTGTGACCATTGGAAACTGGTGGGTTGACGTGTCAATTAAGTAATAGGTGCCACAATGGAAGAAAATCCGGCAATGAACGGTCTATAGAAATTGGCAAACCCTATAAAGCGTTGCACCCCCTTCTTGTCTGATATTACTGGCCATTCCTGAATTGCCTTCACTTTCTGCGGGTCCATTGCGACCCCATTAATAGAGATAATGAATCCCAGGAATTGCACGACTGACTTCTCAAATTCACATTTCTCAGCTTTGAGGTACAGCTTGTGACTCCTAAGTACCGTGAGGACTTTTTTAACATGGACCCGATGCAACTCAATGGTAGTGGAAAAGATGAGAATATCATCTAAATAAACTACTAGGAAATCGTCAAGGTATTCCAGGAAAATGTCGTTCACCAGATGTCGAAAAGTGGCCGGGGCATTACAGAGCCCGAACGGCATCACCAGATACTCATAGTGCCCGAACCTGGACCGGAAGACAGTCTTCCACTCATCCCCAGCCCTAATCCTGATGAGGTTATAGGCGCCCCGGAGATCCAAATTAGAGAAGATCCGGGCCGATCTGAAGCGTTGAAATAATTCCGGGATGAGTGGCAGTGGGTTATGTTGTTTAGCTGCCTGTAGTCTACACAGGGTCTTAGGGATCCATCCTTTTTTTCTACAAAAAAGATACCAGCGCCGGCTGGTGGAGAGGAGGGGCAAATGAAGCCCTTATCAAGATTCTTATCGATGTACTGCTTCAGGACTGTTAACTCAGCTTCGGATAGTGGGAAAATATGGCCATATGGTATCTCCGAGCCAGGCAGGAGGTCAATGGGGCAATCATATGGCCGGTGAGGCGGTAAGCGGTCGCCTTTTGCTTATCAAACACATCCCGAAACTCCAGGTAAACCGAGGGGACGCGCTGAAGGTTGTAAGGTGTAGGCGAGATGGTGGAGCAGACCTTGGGAACGGGAGTGAGACAGTGTTGAAGGTAATACGGTGAGTCTGTAGTAGCAAGTATAGGTTGAGTCTCCTGGGTGATAGGTCCGGATCGAGGAAGGGACCTATCCGCCAGATGTATTTGGAGACTATGTGTCTTGGTTTGTAGGGGGATATGGAGACTGTGAGCCAGGGTGACATCAAGAAAGCAGCTACAAGCCCCGGAATCAAGTATAGCTGGCAGGCGGATTTCCTTTCCCGTTAGCTGTAATGAAACAAAGAGAGTGACATAAATCTTAGATACATCAATGGGTTGACAGCTCACAGGGTTGTGTAGATAGGACTTACTAGGCATTACTGGACAGCTGCGAAGGAAATGTCTGGCACCTCCACAATAGAGACATAAGTTAGATTGTCGTCTACGCTGTCTCTCCTCAGGAGTCAAAGGAGCACGGACCAAGTTGCATGGGCTCAGCTTCAGGAACGGAGGAGGTGACAGCTGCCGGAGGTGGTGCATGGGTTGGGATTGGCCTGGGGAGCGTCCAGACTGGACGTGACCCTTGAAAACGCTCCAAGCGCCATTCGCGCAAGCGTCTATCCAACTTGGTGGCGGATTGGATCAGCTCCTCTAGGGTGGCTGGGGTTTCCATCCTGGCTAACTCATCTTTGAGATTTTCAGATAGGCCTTGGCAATACTGGTATCACAAAGCAGGCTCATTCCAGCCGGTGTCAGCTGCCCACTTACGGAATTCCACCATGTAGTCCTCTACAGGTCTCTTCCCTTGTGTCAGGTTATGTAGGATTGCCTCAGCTGTGGCCGTGCATTGTGGGTCATCATAGAGTTGGCCCATACTGTCGAAAAAGGACTCAATCGTGTTTAGCACCGGGCTACTCTGTTCCATCAGGCTGTGGGCCCAGGCTTGGGGCTCATCAGCCAGCAGAGAGATCACAAACCCCACCTTCACTATTTCTGAAGAAAAGGTCCTGGGCTGAAGAGCCAAGTAAAGGGAGCAGGCGTTTTTAAAAGCCTGGTATTTCTTGCGATCTCCTGAGAAGCGCTCCAGTATAGGGACCATAGGTTCTGGAAGGGCCATTACTACAGTAGGGTTTGCAGGAGCTGGAGAGGGGAAGGCCCCACTGGTAGATGCGGTAGCTGCGGCTGCAGGTGAAGGTGGAGCTGCAAGTTGCTGGAGGCGGGAATCAATCTGGGTATATCCCTTTTGCAGTTTTTGGACAGCATCAGCAAGAGCTGACACCTTCTGGCACAAGATCTCCAAAGGGGAGCGCGCTCTGTCGGCCTCAGACATCTGGCTGGTTTGTACTGTCACAACAAGTACTTACCGAGGTCGAGATGCCGAGAGCGGTCCGCCCTTGCAACCACGCGCACCCCGTCCCCCGGAGGTGATACGGGGAGCGGGTGGCACGCAGCAGCACTGGCCACCAGCAGGTGCAGGTTCCTGAAGAAGCTGAGGAGCTAAGCAGTGGGTTGATTGGGGGTCAGGAACTGGCTCATGATCCTGTGCGTGGTGGTAAACAGTCCCAGAGGTAGCAGGGAATCAGGTAGCAGAAATAGGCAAGTCCGTGAAACAGGCCAAGGTCTGAAATCAGGCAAGAAAGTCCGTAAGGCAGGCCAAAGGTCAAATCCAGGAAATCAATCAGAAAGTCTGTGAGGCAAATCAGGAGAGGTCCGTTAAGCAAGCCAAGGGTCAAACGAGGATGAGCACAGCGTAGTCAGGGACAGTCCGGGTCAAAAAAAAGTAATCAGGCAAACAGCAGGTAACAGGCACAAACGGGAAGCTGACAACAAACCAGCAACCCGTTTGGACGCCAGAGCCGTCTAAAATAGCCACGCCATAGCGTGTGCGACATGGCGTGTACACGTGTGCGCCTTTGCGCACACCCGTGCGCCAATGCGCACATCCACGAGCCACTGCGCGCACGCGTGTGCTACCACACACAGGTGTGCGCCGCACCATCGGGCTGTGCACGGGGGTGTGCCGGAGCGCTAATCCGCCGCGCAACAGCATGACGAGCATGGGAGGCCAAAGTCCTTCTCTGACACCGGGAGATCGCCTGGCGCTCGAGGAGGCTTGGGATGTCTTTCCTCCGCTCTCCTGCCTCTCTTCCGGTGTCGGCAGTGGGGGACGGTGCCGGCATCAGCAGGGAGTGGTGCCTGATGTACATTCAGACCATAAGACGCAAAGACATTTCCCCCCATATTTTTGGGGGAAAAAAGTGCGTCTTATGGTCCGAAAAATACGGTTACTTAATTCTGCATAAAAAAATTTAACAGTGTCATTTCATGAGATAATTTACAAGGGCGTGTTTAGGGGCAGAATTAGGGGTGGGGCAGGGTAAGGGTTGGGAGGGGCAACTGGTGGCAAGTAACCCTAAAGGCCTGGCTAGTAGAAATTTTGAGCCCTGCATGCGGGAATGATGCATGTGTGTGCATTTATGCATGGGCAGACAGGGGCGCTTTAAACATTTTTTTTTTTCATTTTATTATTTATTATATTTGAAAAAAAAGGACAGTACAAAGTGACAGATAGTAGGGAAGGGAAAAAGGGAAAAAAAATTATTACAAAAATTCATCAGTCAAGGTTCTGTAGAGTTATAATTTCCGGACCAATTGATAGGGAAACCCCAGAACTAAAGTGGTTTCAGTAACATTGACTGCTGAAGCCACAGTCAAAAAGATGTATCTAATATTCAAGTCTATAGTTTTAGCCATAAGCAGGGGAGCAAACATAAATACAGTACATGATCATTTCAAAAATAATTGCTCTGAAATGGCTGAGAACCTCTTAGTCAAGGGCGGACTGACCATTCGGCCACTCGGCACTGCCCGAGGGCCCCGGGCCACTAGGGGGCCCCACCAGGGTTGCCAGCCTCAGTAAAACCAGGCACAGTATGTAAAAATCTGTGTTTTTTTTTACATCTGTCTCTGAAAATGTCCCCCGAAATTATAGCTGTCCCACCTCTCCAGTACCTTCTCAGCCAATAAAAACATGTCTGTGTATACTGTGTGATTGTATACTGTGTGTGTGTATACTGTGTGGCCCCATAATCTCTGATTGCCTGGGGGCCCCATAATTTCCTATTGCCTAGGGGCCCCATGAGTTGTCAGCAGGGGCGGACTGACAACTCATGGGGGCCCCCGGGCAATAAGAGATGATGGGGCCCCCGGGCAATAGGAGAAGATTATGGGGCCCCCGGGCAATAGGAGATTATGGGGCCCCAGGCAATAGGAGATTATGGGGCCCTCAGACAATAGATTATGGGGCCACACAGTATACACAGACTCATATACAGTATACACACACTGAAACACAATATACACACACAGTATACACACACAGAATACACATACACACACTGAAAAGGTACTGGAAAGGCGGGGCAGCTATAATCTTGGGATTTAAAAAAAAAAACACAAATTTTTACATACTGTCCCTGGTTTTATTGAGGCTGGCAACCCTGATGGGGCCCCTTAGTGGCATGGGGCCCTCGGGCAGTGCCCGAATGGTCAGTCCACCCCTGTTTGTCAGTCCACCCCTGCTCATAGTACAATTTATACATTCTGAAGGGGGTGGCACCTTGGCACCTGGACTCTTTTGAATTCCCAGTCAACTCTTTGGTGATATTCATTGATATGCAGATGGTCATTTGACACATACACGTCATTTCCAGAGTTCTCTGGGTAAAGCCAGAGATATACATTTTCACAGCTGAAGGTGTGAATGGCATTTGACCACAACTAAAACAGCTGTTGCATCATATGACTTCTAACATATTTGTACCAAGTATATCTGCTCAATCAGAAACACGTTTGGATACTTATAACTAAATGTTTGATAAATAAAATGGCTATTCCGTTTACCCTATCATGTGTAACTGAGAAATATGCATCCTTGGTGCCAGGATGAATTTACTCATGTGCACATGTACAGGAATGATTTCACCCATAGCCAGCCAATCAGCCAAGAAAGCTGGACTCGATGTCCGCTGGCACCCGCTGATGCTTCGATACACAGGCAGAACGGTAGTCTGCCTATGTAAATGTAGCGGGGTCGTACCCCTTTTAGGGGAAGAGACTACATCCCCCATGATTCCCCAGGCTCCCGGGCTGCTTGTTTCCGCCCGAGAGGCTGCTGGGGGAGGTTATAAAAAGGAGGAGGAGAGACCGCCTCTTCCTCTTCTGACACTTCCTCTTCTGAGGCCTCACCTGACTGGTCTCCCTCTCCTGACGGAGCGTGTGAGGTGGAGATTTGTTCCTGAGGAGACACCCGTGCGGACCGGGACTGCTGAAGGCCTGAAGCCTGGGCCTTGCAGCAGATGGAGTGAGACTCTCATCCCTCAGAGTCAGCAGCAGCGGAGCGGAGACTCTTCCCTACAGTCGGTCGGTCGGAGCTGAGGACCGGAGCGCAGGGGCTGTGACTGAGGAGGCCGGAGCCGCCATTGGAGGGACCGGAGCTGAGGACGGTACCCAAGGATTGGTGAGAGAGCTGAAAGGCTCATCCTGCATTGATACACACACTTTCATGCCTACTGAACTGCCAAGGCACAATTTACCTCAGAGCAGCAGATGTTTCTTTCTGTGGATTACAAACACACCATTTAAAGCTACATGTGCACCACCTCTACAGTTCTCTTGCCGGTGAAGAATACTGTACTTATTCAAGGACTGAGCTCTATTGCTAGGGATCAGGCCTGGTCCGTTAGGTAGGCGCAGATAGATTTATTGCACCTTAGGGGTGCATAGAAGACGGTCGCTACATTTGGCGCTCCGTTCCCCATTGCTAGTTTGAAACATATGTGTGTACATGTTAAAGTGCATATTGCAGGGACCTGCTAAAGTATTGTAAGTCATATGTTTAAATGCATGTTGCTATTTCTTTTCCTTACTGACAAAGTAAAGCCAGTTATTCTTATTTCAGCAGTCTGCTTGTGAGTTCATACCCATTACACTTAGAGTATAAGTGATGTTTATATGTGCATAGATACATACCCCTTGACTAACTGTGCCAGAGCGGGTAGAGCAAATTGCCGGGGTTGGTGGAGCTGTACTCAGGGACCCAAAACAAATCAGCGGCCCTCTTAACTGGGGGTATCGCTACACGTGGGGGCTCGTAATCCGGGATCCTGAGTCAGCGGGAAAAGCCGCCAGAAGGTACCGGCATGGACCCGATAGAAGTGGGACGGTGGTCCGCAACATGGGCCGCTGATCCAGCCGCAGCAGCAGTCATTGAACTGCCAGGGATATGGCAGAGAGAGGCAGTCAAGCAGCTCATAATGTCCCTCTCCCCGTGCCACAAGTCATGGATAATGGACATGAGAAATGATGCTGGGGATACATACGCCTTAATAGAATGGAAGGAAGAGACTCCAGAGCAGTTCAGGAGCCAAAGCATACAAGCACCGAATGGTCAGGCCTACCAATTGCTGCATGCGCTGCCGCGGAAGGGAGACTACTCTCCTGTGAAAGCCATGCTATCCCCCAAGCAGGAAGAGCAGAAGGGCGCGGAAAGCCCCGCACAGACTACTCTTAGTGCAGAACTGTGTGCTGTCCTAGGGGAAATTGTGACTCAGTGCAGAAGAGACCCCGGGGACTACCCAATGTCGGGATACAGGAAGCTCCGGATGTTCTCAGGGAGGACACCTGTACCCTCGGGAGAAGAGGGATTTGAAGAGTGGTTAGATGGTGCCACGCAGGCCCTAGAAGAATGGGAGGTCCCAGAAAGTAGGAAGAAGCAAAGGATTGTTGAGAGCCTAAAGGGGCCTGCCCTAGAGGCCATACGCAATCTGAAGACAAGCAAAAAGGATTGCACTGCCCAGGACTACATAGACATCCTGGAAAGTGTGTTTGGTGGAACAGAAAAAATCACAGAACTTACCTATCAACTGGAACACTGTTACCAGAAGACAGGGGAGAAGCTGTCGGAGTATATGGGACGCATAGACAAGATCCTGCATAGGATTATCCTGAAGAAGGGGATAGATCCAGGGAAGGTAGATGAAGCCCGTGCCCAGCAGGTGATGAGGGGAGCCCAACCCCTGGACCCTGTCGCACTAATTCTACGCACCCGGCAGGATGGGAAGAGCCTGGACTACCCTGATCTCATTCGAATGGTCAGAGAAGAGGAGGCCATGTTGGAAGAGAAACGGGAAAAGCAAGTGATGGGGTCTACAAAACTTCCAGTGGCCACGGTCAGGTCGGCCTTAACCCCTGAAAGAGAGACAGAGGTAGATGCCCTGAAGTTGCAGATGTCCCAGATGATGGAGATACTGACATCTCTAGTGGCGAAAGAGACGCCCAGTCCCAAGAAAGAAACAAGCAGGAGGGAATTGTTTCCAGCTGTTTCAGCACCAGCATCCCCACCTGACTACGGTGAGATGATTTGTTTTAATTGTGGAGGAATTGGTCATATTGCAGCTGTATGTTCCAGTCCCAAGAAGAAGAAAACAGAAAGCCGCCAGCCGGCGGGAAACGCCAAAGGGCCCCGGTGAAGGAGTCAACCGGGTGCCCATCACCTTCAGTGAGCTCCAAGAAGAATAGCGGAAAGAGAAGAGGAGATCAGACCCCTCGGAAGGAACCCAGGGATCCTCAACCAAGGTACACTCCAGAGAAAGGGGGCAAGACCCCTCGGAAGGAATACAGTACTCCTAAACGAGAACCCCCAAAAGTGAGAGATAACAATGTCCCTCAACGGGTTCACACTCCCAGCAAGAGGGAGAAAATTAATGCATACCAGGCTCAAGAAAGGAGCAAGTGCAGATCAAGTAAAAAGGAAAAGAGTCCGCAGAAGAGGACAGCATCAACTCGGCCTTACCCAGAAAAGCTAGTTGGTCCATCCCCTTCTGTACCCATCCAGGTGGAAGGAGTGTACACAAAGGCCCTCCTAGACACTGGAGCACAAGTGACCCTATTGTACAGGGACTTCTATGACAGATACCTGAGTCATCTGCCAATACAGAAGATAGAAGAGTTGGAAATAAAGGGATTGGGAACCCAGAGTTTCCCCTATGATGGATACTTACCCATACGGTTGACCTTTGACCCATCCGTAGCTGGGAAGACTGAAGTGTTCGACACCTTAGCAGTGGTGTGTCCCCGCCCACCAGGAACCAGTAAGACTTCCCTGATCATAGGGACGAACACGGACCTAGTCAGAAGGCTTCTGACCCCCCTGGTGAAGAAAGAGAATCTTTCAGCCCCCAAGATCCATCCCATGCTGAAGGCAGCCTACCAGCGGTTGGTCCTAGAGCAGAAGACCCCAAGTGAGGGGATAGGAAGGGTATGGAGGCTTGGGAAAGAAGGAGCAGTGTTACAGCCTGGAGAGGTGACCTGCATGAGAGCCACGGTGAAACTTACTTGGGAGCAGCCTGGCCCCTTTGTAATGTTGGAACCCGACCCAATGGAGGGTCACTCAGGTCTGGAGGTGATACCAGAAGTAATTTCACTCAAGGACCTGAAGAAGGCCAGAGGAAGAGTCCCTGTCAGTGTGAGGAACCCCACGGAGCGGCCCGTGGAGATCCCTGCCAGGATGCTGCTGGGACAGGTGAGTCCTGCTGTCCCAGTTGGCTGGTCAGAAGTGAAGGGGATGGGTGAAGGAGAAGATGTTTGGAAGAAACTCTCCATGGAAAACCCTAACCTACCTGGAGCTTGGAAAGAGAGAGCCAAGGCCCAGCTGACCAGATGGGAGAAGATTTTCTCTAAAGATGAGTTTGATGTGGGGTGTGCGAGGAGTGCCACCCACCGAATCCGCATGCAAGAGGACAAGCCATTCAGAGAGAGAGTGAGGCGAGTCCCGCTAGCAGATCTGGAGGATCTGAGGGAGCAGCTTGCGGAACTGAAGAGGACGGGAGTGATTCGGGAGTCCAGAAGCCCCTATGCCTCCCCAATAGTGGTAGTCAGGAAGAAGAATGGGTCATTGAGGCTCTGCATTGACTACAGAACTCTCAACAGGAGGACCATTCCTGACCAGTACACCACGCCAAGGATAGAAGATGCCTTGCAGAGTTTATCTGGAGCTAAGTGGTTCAGTGTGATGGACCTCAAGAGTGGGTATTACCAAATCCCCATGCATCCTGAGGACAGAGAAAAGACTGCCTTCATAACCCCAGTGGGATTCTTTGAGTTCAACAGGATGCCTCAGGGCCTATCTGGAGCTCCTGCTACATTTCAACGCCTTATGGAAAGGACAGTTGGAGACATGAACCTCATAGAAGTCCTTGTGTACCTGGACGATGTCATTGTCTTTGGAAAGACATTGGAAGAACATGAAGCCAGATTGGAGAAAGTACTGAAGAGGCTCAGTGAAGAGGGACTTAAACTTTCTCCCGAGAAGTGTCGGTTCTATCAGTCTTCTGTGAACTATCTGGGACACATAGTGTCTGAAAAAGGAGTGGCTACAGACCCTGAGAAGTTGGAGGCAGTTACTTCGTGGCCAAGACCCACAACAGTTACAGAACTCCGGTCTTTCTTGGGGTTCTGCTCCTACTACCACAGGTTTGTGGATGGGTTTGCCCGCATTGCAAAACCCCTGAACGAACTGCTCAAGACAGAAGGAGAGGAAGATGGATTGGGGCCTAGGAGGCCCGGTGAGTCGGTCAAAGACCAGTGGAATTCAAGGTGTGAAGAGGCTTTCAGAACCTTGAAGAGAAGTCTCACCACAGCCCCAGTTTTGGCCTACGCTGACCCCACTAGACCATATGAGCTACATGTTGATGCCAGCCATGAGGGCCTAGGTGGAGTACTCTACCAGGAGTACGAAGACCAGCTACGACCAGTGGCTTATGTGAGCCGGAGCCTGACCCCCTCCGAGAAGAACTATCCCACCCACAAGTTGGAGTTCTTAGCCCTCAAATGGGCAGTTGTTGACAAACTGAGAGACTATCTGTATGGGGCCGAGTTTACTGTAAAGACAGATAACAACCCCTTGACCTATCTATTCACCACCGCCAAGCTGGATGCAACTGGACACAGATGGTTGGCGGCGTTGTCTGGATTCAATTTCAGCCTCAAGTACAGACCAGGGGCTGGAAATAGGGATGCAGATGCCCTGTCCCGAAGATCCCATGTCATGGTCGATGACTGGGAAGACTGGACCCAAGTGGCACCAGATGGAGTGCGAGCCCTTTGTCAGGGGGCTGAACTCCAAGCCAGAGGAGGATCCAGAGCTGAAGAGGTAGGAGTTACCACAGTGGGAGTCCCAAAGTGTTACTGTGGGGTAACTCAACTAGCAGAAGAGTGTCTACCGAAGCTGTCCAAGAAGGAGCTAAGGTGTGACCAATTGGAAGACCCCATGGGGAGATTGGTCCTGGAAGCCCTGGAAGACAAGAGTCCAGAGGGACTTCGCCTTCACCCTTCCAAAGAAGCTCGCCTACTGAGGAGAGAGTTGGACAAGTTACAGGTGCATCAGGGGGTAGTCTACCGAAGGGGCCCCTCTGATGCACCAGAAGACAAGTGGCAGTTGTTTCTCCCCGAGAAGCATCGAGAGACTGTGCTGATTGCCTTACATGACCAGCATGGTCACTTGGGAGCAGAGAGAACCTTCCAACTTGTCAGAGACCGGTTTTATTGGCCCTGCATGAGGGCCGAAGTGGAGGAGTATTGCCATTCCTGTGCAAGATGCATTCAGAGAAAGACTTTACCCCATCAAGCTGCCCCAATGGGCCACCTACAGAGTCAAGGCCCAATGGATCTGGTATGCATTGATTTTCTCTGCCTCGAACCCGATTTGAGTGGATTGGGAAATGTTCTGGTGGTAACCGACCATTTCACCCGTTATGCTCAGGCTTTCCCAACCAGGGACCAGAAGGCCTCTACCGTAGCCAAGGTACTTTTGGAGAAGTACTTTGTTCACTATGGACTGCCACAGAGAATCCATTCAGACCAAGGAAGGGACTTTGAGAGTCGCCTGATAAGGAAGCTACTAGATTCTCTGGGAGTAGAGAAGACTAGAACTACACCATATCACCCTCAAGGTGATGCCCAGCCTGAAAGGTTCAACAGGACCCTATTGAACATGTTGGGAACTTTGGAAACAGAGAAGAAGCAACATTGGAGTCAACACATTTCAGCTCTGGTGCATGCCTACAACTGCACCACAAGTGATGTGACAGGTTTCTCCCCTTACCGACTTATGTTTGGGAGAGAAGCAAGATTGCCAGTGGATTTGGCCTTTGGAATTTCCTTAGACCATGCCTCTGCTGCCTCCCACAAAGGATATGTGGACAGACTGAGGCACAGTTTGAAGATAGCTTATGAAAAAGCTCAAGCGGCCTCTGACCAGAGGGGGGCCCGAAACAAGAGGAACTTTGATTTGAAAGTTAGAGTACAGGACCTACAGCCTGGGGACCGTGTACTGTTACGCAATCTAGGGATCCCTGGAAAACACAAGATTGCTGATAGATGGAGATCAGAGCCATATATCATCTGTAGGAAGCTACCAGGATTGCCTGTCTACAAGTTGAAGCCAGAAGGGAGAGTGGGGCCTTTGAAGACCTGGCATAGGAATCATTTGCTCCCACTCACTGAAGCAGTCAGAATACCTCCAGCAAGAGACGTACCTGAATCTGTTTCCATTCTGGATACCCCCAGGCCTAATACTAGGTCTCAGACATCCCAAGTTAGGGGTGGACAGGAACCCCAACCAGAAGAAGAAAGAGGAGAACTTGAATGGCTATGGCCTTCCTCAACCCCAGGAAATTCCGCCATAGACCTTCCACCTACTGAAGATGTGGAAGATGGAACATTGAACCCAGAAGCCACAGAGTTTGTGCCTGAGTGCTGGGAAGATATCCCTGGTCTCTACCCAGAAGAAGAAGTAGATGTTCCAGAACCAGAGATGTTGCCAGAATGTGTTCCTGAAGAAGTCCCAAGAGAACAGAGAGCTCGCAGAGTTGTGAAGCCTCCCAAGAAGTTAACTTACCCCAAGATGGGAGAAAGTTCAGAGGACTCTGTTACCACAGCAAGGAGAAGTGCTGAAAGCCCTGACCCATCCACTGTTCATTTGGTGGAGGGCAACCCCAGCTCACTCTCTGGCACAGTTAAACAGGTCACCCACACTGAAGTGACCTGCGGACAGGACAGCTCCCCATCTTATGCCAATTGGTGGGAAGCTCCCCTGTCCAAATTATGTGAAAGTATTGTTCCCGAGAAAGTTTGTAGTTTGAACACTGTCTTTGGGGACCAAAGATTCAAAGTGGGGGGAGTGTGTAGCGGGGTCGTACCCCTTTTAGGGGAAGAGACTACATCCCCCATGATTCCCCAGGCTCCCGGGCTGCTTGTTTCCGCCCGAGAGGCTGCTGGGGGAGGTTATAAAAAGGAGGAGGAGAGACCGCCTCTTCCTCTTCTGAGGCCTCACCTGACTGGTCTCCCTCTCCTGACGGAGCGTGTGAGGCGGAGATTTGTTCCTGAGGAGACACCCGTGCGGACCGGGACTGCTGAAGGCCTGAAGCCTGGGCCTTGCAGCAGATGGAGTGAGACTCTCATCCCTCAGAGTCAGCAGCAGCGGAGCGGAGACTCTTCCCTACAGTCGGTCGGTCGGAGCTGAGGACCGGAGCGCAGGGGCTGTGACTGAGGAGGCCGGAGCCGCCATTGGAGGGACCGGAGCTGAGGACGGTACCCAAGGATTGGTGAGAGAGCTGAAAGGCTCATCCTGCATTGATACACACACTTTCATGCCTACTGAACTGCCAAGGCACAATTTACCTCAGAGCAGCAGATGTTACTTTTTGTGGATTACAAGTATACCATTTAAAGCTACATGTGCACCACCTCTACAGATCTATTGCCGGTGAAGAATACTGTACTTATTCAAGGACTGAGCTCTATTGCTAGGGATCAGGCCTGGTCCGTTAGGTAGGCGCAGATAGATTTATTGCACCTCAGGGGTGCATAGAAGACGGTCGCTACATTTGGCGCTCCGTTCCCCATTGCTAGTTTGAAACATATGTGTGTACATGTTAAAGTGCATATTGCAGGGACCTGCTAAAGTATTGTAAGTCATATGTTTAAATGCATGTTGCTATTTCTTTTCCTTACTGACAAAGTAAAGCCAGTTATTCTTATTTCAGCAGTCTGCTTGTGAGTTCATACCCATTACACTTAGAGTATAAGTGATGTTTATATGTGCATAGATACATACCCCTTGACTAACTGTGCCAGAGCGGGTAGAGCAAATTGCCGGGGGTTGGTGGAGCTGTACTCAGGGACCCAAAACAAATCAGCGGCCCTCTTAACTGGGGGTATCGCTACATAAAGATATACAGAAGATATGGATCCTGTGTCACTGCTAAGCAGGAGCACCGATCCATGCCTTCTCCTACTACAAGCATCTTCCCCACAGGAGTAAAGCACTGTTCAGGCACACCATTAACCCTTTGATGTTAACCAATTGCCAGCCAGTGTCATTAGCACAGTGACAGTGCATATATTTTTTAGCACTGATCACTGTATTAGTATCACTGGTTCCCAAAAAGTGTCAAAAGTGTCGCTTAGTGCCCCGACTGTCCGCAGCAATATCGTAGTGCCACTATAAGTTGTTGATTACTAGTAAAAAAAAAAAAAAATATCCCATAGTTTGAAGACGCTATAACTTTTGCACAAACTAATCAATATACACTTTTTTTTACCAAAAATATGTAGCAGAATACATATTGGCCTAAATTGATGAAGAAATTTGACTATTTAAATTTTTTTTATTGTATGTTTTAAAGCAGAAAGTAATATATATATATATTTTTTTTTTATTGTCAGGCTTTTTTGTTTATAGCACAAAAAATAAAAAAAGCAGAGGTGATCAAATACCACCAAAAGAAAGCTCTATTTGTGGAAAAAATAAAGTTTGTTTATGTACAGAGTCACACAATCACGTATATGTCAGTTAAAATAACACAGTGCCGTATTGAAAAAAAATGGCCTGGTCAGGAAGGGGGGTAAACCTTCCGGAGCTGAAGTGGTTAAGATACTGTATGTAATTGTTTACTGATCAAGTGTTTCTATTATCTTCTCAAGAAAAACAGAAAGAAGACAAAGATGATCAAAAAAAGAAAAATAATCAGGTATGAAATAAAAACAATACAGAAGGGGATTGTCTTGAAGTAAATGTAAGGGATTTAAGGGTGATATTTAAGAAGTAACACTACATACAATCAAATAGATGGAGAGTTGATGCTACCAAGAATAAAAAGTAAGTTGAAAATCTAACAAAGGACACTAAGGCTAGGTTCACATTTCTGCCTGTGTTTGCGGGTGCGAGAATCGCAGCGATTCCCACACCCACCACCACCCGCCGTGGAAATGCACAGGTTTGACAATCATTCTAAATGGAACCACCACACATGTAAAATCACAAAAGACCATGCGATTTCCCTGCGGCTCCATTTTTGAAAAGGTGCATGCCTCTCACAGCTGATCGATGGAACCCACGCTGGGGTTCTCTCATACAATCGCAGACAGGGTCCATTCGCAAATGTGAATGTACACTTAACTTTCATAAATGGGCTAGTTTAACCTTACCGCCCAAGTAGTGCATATGTGCAGTGGCAAAGAAGGTGAGCTTTAACACTCGCTGCACATATGCATCCATGGGTGACAGAACATTCTGTGTTGAGAGCTTGCACACTGTGTGCTCCTAGCACGGTGACCGAGCTGCCAACAAGTTGGCGTGACCAGCTCACAATCATGTGACCTCTGTGACAGGCAATCACAGTGGTCATGTGATCAGCCAATCCTTCCAGCCAACCGGGTTTATCAAACCTGTTAAAGGGACATCAGAACAGAAAGGGGTTAGGGAGACATCAGGTGTCTATAAGACCTCTAATGTTACCTCCGCAATCTGTAATAGCTTATGGAGCATAGATTGTGCTCAATCAGCTTCCTCTCTGGCCAGGGTTTGACAGCTCTCGACCTGGAAGTGCTCAGAGCACTTCTTGGTTCGTTCTTCACAGGGAAGTTTAGCAAACTGATTTTCCCTGATGTTCTGTCGCTCTCCATCCTGACATCCACCCTGGAGGGACCAGTAAGCCTGGCACATATGGCAAGGGGGCACTTCTTCACTCACATGTTGAAGTGATCACTTCTACTACATAGCTGGCATCCAGGAGAAAAATGTAGACAAACTCTTGGCTGCTATAGCGGCAGAATCAGTTTAAAGTGGTTGTGAAGGCAGAAGGTTTTGTTACCTTCAGTGCAGCTCCCAGCCCCCCCCCCCCCTTATACTTACCTGAGCCTGATCTCGATCCAGTGGCTCTCTCACTTCTCTTTGGCTTAGAAACACCAGAGGCTCCCACTCTTGTCAATCACAACCAGTGAGGATGGAGCAGAGGCAGGTCCGAGGTGCCGTCTGTGTGTCTTATAGACACATAGAGGTGGCTCAGGAGTAAGCACGCACAAGTGCCCCATTGCAAGCAGCTTGCTATGGTGGGCACTTGGCGAGGGGAGGAGCGCCAGTGGGGGACCTGAGAAAAAGAAAGATCGGAGCTGCCCTGTGCAAAAACCACTGCACAGAGCAGGTAGGTATGACATGTTTGTTATTTTTTTAAGGAAGGTTTAGAATCACTTTAAATGCTGGCACTGCTGCTGATGTAATAGTTAAGCTGGCAGCAGCTAAAGGATAAAAGCCTATTTAAAATCACAGAAATGGATATTCAGTGGGATAAATTGTACTAACTTTTGCTGTTACCTATTTATTCCAGGATAGAGTACTGAGTAGTGTCCAGCTCCACTGCCAGCAGCCTGTGAAAATCCTTGACAGTTTTAAATACATGGGAGCTAGACGCTCGGCTGTACTGGGTAGTATTTGGCTTTACGCATTCAGAACATTTGCCCCAAACACAGAAATACCACTCAGTATTTGTATGTATGTATGTATGTATATATATCAGCCTGAATTAGACAGGCTGCTGGCAGTGGGTCTGGACACTGCTTCTGTGCTTCCTGGTAACTCAAAAGCACCAGGATTTGATGCTGATGTGAGGAATAAGAAGTCAAATTCTTCATTAAGGGCTCATTTACACTTGCTTCGGCTTCAACATGCTTTTTTGATGCTTCGGTGATGCTTCAATGGTGCTTCACGTGAGCTTTGCCATAGACTTCCGTGGAGGCTTTAAAGATCCACTAAAGTTACATAGGGTATCATTTTTCAAGGAAAGCCAAAGCAAAAGCAAGGTGTACACAGGACTGTAAGCTAACCATTTTATTTAGTGACAGGGGCTTTGACTGACATTCAGAGAGCTTTAACAAAGTGTGTGCGAAGTCTTGTTTTGAAGCAAGTGTAAACGAGCCCTGAAACTGTAATTACTTTGTCGCTAGATACCCTAATTATTTGTTAATTGTATTATGTAGGTAACTTCAAACAGACCGGTCACATGGGAGAACACAGGTCATGGTCATTATGTGAAAGTGTTTTTGGATGAATAGATCCGCCAACTGAAAAACAGACTGGTTTGACTACCTGGCAAAGACACGAAACCGAAGTATCAATTTTGGGTGAAGATCACAAAACAAGTTAATATACAGTACATGTGAGATCCCCAAAGGAACTGTTGAGTTATAAGGAAATCTCCTAACCTGTGTAGGCAAAACAGTTCACTCACCGACCAATCAGCAGTAACCAAAAAAGGGACTTTCACTCTGTCAATTTTTGCTCAATAGGGGAGGGAGGATTAGGGTGTACAGGATACCTACAGTATAAGCTTCAAAAGGGTTAATTCCACAAACAAACACAAATGGAGGAAATTACTTCAGTCTCAAAAACTTTACTTGGTGTACCTATAAGCCGAGACAATCATTTGCAAAGCAAGCAGTTCAGACTTCCTGTAGGATCTACTGGTAGCGGTTTGTGCCCCGGCCCTCTAGGACTCCCACCACACCAAAGTTCATCTACAGGATACTCCTAACTGGAAACCATCGATCTGCTACCCTCCTTCTGCAGCCACCATTCAGAGAATACAGCCTGGCAATACTAAATTTAAAATACAGACATTTCTGCATATGGCAGGGCTGCTACATACAAAGTACACAATAAAAATGTACAGAATTACAGACCTCCAAATGTTCTGGGATAATTAAGAGGTACTGTAAGCAGGGCTGGACTGGGACAAACATGTGGCCCTGGACTTCATCCAGACCAGCTCACTTTAATTTTGCAAACATGTTCAAAAACAGTATATAAACTATATGCAATTGCGCAAAAAAAAGTGAGTAAAAACATTCAACTATAAGTATAAACGTTTTTTTTTTTTTTTTTTTTTAAACTCTTTATTTAGCGAAAAAGATGCATTCCAACATTACATATGACTTTGGAATGACATGTGTAAGTTACCCTCCGTTCAATGGCAGGTGTCATAAATAACTCACTCACCTCTTTTATTATTTCACTTAATCTCCTCTGTATTTTTCTTCTCCGTCTCACATCATTGCGTGAAGTGGGAGGGCAGGAACATTGCTACAGCTGGAATTTCAGAAACCAGCAATGCTGCACAGCCATTAGCTGCCTTTCAGCAATGCAGCGGTGCTGAGGCTGAGCCGGGTTGAGCACTATGAAGTTTAAGTTTAAGTGGACCTATAGCTAAATAGCTAAAGGGATCAAAAGAAGGGACTTATATCTAAAATATATGAGATAATACAGAGTAAATTTAAGGAAGCGGTAGTGGTGCCGGCTAGGAAGCAGACCTGGGAGCACTGACTGATGCTCAGTGGTCGGAGGTCTTGTCTGCGATCCCAAAGGTATCACTGTCATGTACTCAAAAACAAACACAAATTTTTATTACACTTAGATCATACTATACGCCCGAAAAACGATTTAAGTGGAAATGCAGGGATTCCCCTTTATGTCCCGGATGTAGTGGTGCACCTGCTAATCTAATACACATGTTGTGGAAATGTCCCAAACTCCATCGATATTGGCAGGATATAATCAAAAACATAAATAGCTCTTTAGGTATAGAAATGTTACTAGACCCAACTCTATGTTTATTAAATATAGTGCAGGAACCAAATATTTCAAAAAATACCCATATCGCAATGACGAGAGGCCTGTTTCAGGCACGAAAACGAATAGCCCAGAAATGGATATCTATATACCCTCCGACGATTGAAGAATGGAGAACACAAATAAAAGAAACTATATTAAAGGAGGAATTTATTTATACACATAGAGGGAGCCGAGACAAATTTGATGCTATCTGGAAAAGCTGGGTAGAGACCTGGGATAATGAAAATAAAAGATGAACCAACATGGGTAAGAGTTAATATTGGGAGAGGATGGGAGGATAGGGGGAGGGCATATTTTTCTTTAAAAATGTTTTAGTTATTACAGATTTGTAATTCACCAAGCTCATTGACTTTCGCATATGACTAAGGATGAGTCCCCGGTTTGGTTCGCACCAGAACATGTGTACAGGCAAAAAATTAGTGCGAACACCGATAAAGTCTATGGGACACTAACATGAAAAATCGAAATTGAAAATCAAAATCAAAAAATGCAAATTTTAAAGGCTTATATGCATGTTATTGCCATAAAAAGTGTTTGGGGACCCGGGTCCTGCCCCAGGGGACACGCCACGTGACGTCCGAGGAAAGCGGGATCACCTGTCTACCTCACCGGGTGGCCCCGCCCTCAGCTATATAACAGCTATCAAGGAGAAGAAGTGTCAATCGGCGGGTGCCTTTTTTTTTTTTCGGTCTGAAGGGCGGCATGAGATGGACCTACATCGTGGGACATTTTTATTTTTGTATTTTTTAATAAAGGACTTGTCCCAAAGTGTCTCCTCTCATTTTTACTATTTTTGACATTTTTTTTGTGAATTGGTAGGGGTACAATGTATCCGTTACCAATTCAGATAGGGGGGGCCGGGATCTGGGGGTCCCCTTGTTAAAGGCGACTTTCAGATTCCCCCGCCCGCAGACCCCCACAACCACTGGGCAAGGGTTGTGGGGATAAGGCCCTTGTCTCCATTAACATGGGGACAAGATGCTTTGGGGGGCTACTCCCCATGTTGAGGGCATGTGGCCTGGTATGGTTCGGGAGGGGTGCTCTCTCGTCCCCCCTATTTTCCTGTGGCCTGCCAGGTTGCATGCTCAGATAAGGGTCTGGTATGGATTTTAGGGGGACCCCTATGCCATTTAAAAAAAAATTGATGCAGGGTTCCCCTTAATATCCATACCAGACCTGAAGGGCCTGGTATGGATTTGGGGGGGGGGCACACAATTTTTTCTTTCATTTTGTTTCGGGGTTCCCCTTAATATTCATACCAGACCAAAAGGGCATGGTAATGGACTGGGGGGTGGGGGGGGGGGGGACCCATGCCATTTTTTTTCAATGAGTTTTATCTATATTGCCAGGACCCGACAATTCATTACAGTCGTGATCAGTTTTAAATTACTTTTTTTCCTTTAGAAATTTAATTTTGCTGTAGTATTGTTCTAAACACGGGAAAACTGCGCCAGTTTACAGGCATACTCTAGACACCCCCAGGCATGATATTTAAAGGAATATTTCATTTTTATTGTTTCACTTTAAGCATTATTAAAATAACTTCTCATGAAAAAACGTCCGTTTTTAAAACTTTTTTTTGCATTGATAGATGTCCCCTGGGGCAGGACCCGGGTCCCCAAACATTTTTTATGGCAATAAATTGCATATAAGCCTTTAAAATTAGCACTTTCGGTTTTTCATGTTCGTGTCCCATAGATTTTAACGGTGTTCCGCGGCTTTCGAATTTGCCGCGAACACAGCATAATGTTCGCTGTTCGGCGAACTTGCGTTCAACTCGAACATCGAACTCATCTCTACGTATGACCCTGTTTTCAATTTATATGACTTATTTTGTAAATTGTGTAAAACTTTAATTAAAAAAGATTATAATAATGAGGGTTTTATTATGATACATGATGCTTCAGCAATTAACTGCAAATGTCCTTAGGTTACAGTTTTAAATGTTTATAACATAGAAATAGACATAATTCAGTTTTAAATGTTTATAACATAGAAATAGACATAATTCGTTCTGGTGACTGGGTCTCTTTAATAAGTCACTGATGATGATATAAAAATATAAAAAAAGAAGAAGCCGCGCTAATAAAGTTCAATTAACAGATAATTGATTGTAGAAATGGAAAACATCTGTTCCCCATTGACAATGTCACATATGACAAAACGCGTCTGGAGGAGGATACGTGCTGACGTCACCACGCTGTCTCGCTAAGAGGATGGGAGTTTGTTTGCAGCCGGCCAGCTTTGTAATTTTATGAACAATTTTTAACTTCTATGATGTAAGTGCAATACTGTTTTTTACTATTAAATATCCATTAGGCAATATTACACTATGGTAGTTCTCTTTCTTCTGGGTTACCACTGAGTGAGTTGCTGATTTAATGGTCCTGAATTGAGCTGTGTCACCAGTGTTTGAATATATCTGTGAAATCATCCATCCATTGCCTATCTCTACGATCTTCGGTGCAAGCAAAGGCCTTGGCTGGGCTATAGCCACATGCTGGTTTTGCTTGCCATCTGGTAAGCAAGTTTTTCTTAAGGTGGTGGCACACGTATTGAATGAACTCACTGTGGTGTTAATTGAAGAATTGATGAACATTATCCCAAATTTTTTGCCATATGTTTTCCATTTCTACGATCAATTATCTGTTAATTGGACTTTTTATTCGCTATTATATATTCTGTGAATATCTCTGATTGAGCTGCTGTTTATCAAAAATGTTTTAGTGTTTATTTTTAATGATACATTACCGCAGTTTTTTCCCCCTTTTTTACTTATGGTGATATATTGCTGAGATTTACCATTATTGTATTGTCCCTTCCTGTAAAATGCATCAAAGTATAATTAATAAAAGCATGTGTCATAACTTTCATATACTGTATATGTTAGTGGAAATTGTGTACTACTTTATATTTTAACCTTATACTTTAATACATGTTTCTTTACATTGACTGATGTCCTTTAACCACTTCAATACCCGCGTATAGTCATATGACGCCCACAAGGTGGATCTACCATCCTGGGTGGGCGTCATATGACGTCCTCGGATTCCCGGCCGCCTGGGGGCGCGCGCGCGCCCGCGGCATCGCTCGGGACCCGGTGCGAGTGCCCGGCGGCCGCGATGTCCGCCGGGCACCCGCGATTGCCCGTTAAAACAACGGGACCGGGCGGGACCGTGGAGCTGTGTGTGTAAACACACAGCTCCACGTCCTGTCAGTGGGGAGGAGACCGATCATGTGATCCCAGTACAGAGGATCACATGATCGGTCTCCTCCCCTTAAGTCCCCTCCCCCTACAGTTAGAATCACTCCTATTAGGGACACACATTAACCCCTCCAGCGCCCTCTAGTGTTAACCCCTTCCCTGACAGTCACATTTACACAGTAATCATTGCAATTTTATAGCAACGATCGCTGTGTAAATGTGAATGGTTCCAATATGTGTCAAAAGTGTCCGAAGTGTCCGCCGCAATGTCGCAGTCACGAAAAAAAAATCGCAAATCGCCGCCATTACTAGTAAAAAAAAAAAAAAAAATTCAATAAATCTATCCCCTATTTTGTAGACGCTATAACTTTTGCGCAAACCGATCAATATACGCTTATTGCGATTTTTTTTACCAAAAATATGTAGAAGAATACGTATCGGCCTAAACTGAGGAAAAAAAATTTTTTTTTTTTTTTTTAAAAATGGGATATTTATTATAGCAAAAAGTAAAAAATATTGTGTTTTTTTTCAAAATTGTCGCTCTTCTTTTGTTTATATCGCAAAAAATAAAAACCGCAGGGGCGATCAAATACCACCAAAAGAAAGCTCTATTTGTGGGAAAAAAAGGACGTCAATTTTGTTTGGGTGTAACGTCGCACGACCGCGCAATTGTTAGTTAAAGCGACGCAGTGCCGAATCGCAAAAAGTGCTCTGGTAAGGAAGGGTGTTTAAAAGCCCTGTATTGAAGCGGTTAAAAAGGACAAATATTTAAAAAAAAAAAAGTATTATCTATTTTTGATATAAAAGGTATGTGGCGCTACCTTGTAAAATTAATAAAAAAATGAAATACTAAAAAATATAAATCGCATGGAATAAGGGTAAAATTGCATAAAAGTCGCAAAAAAGTTGCATGAAAATTAATATGCCTGGTATGCATAAAACTTCATGTGCCAGCGAATACTTCAAATCTAATACATAAAATGTAAAAAAATAATAATATCGCATGTGAATTGATGTGCAAAGAAATCCTCATGTGCAAATAAGTGCAAATATTTCCACAAAAATATGTGTAAAAAATCGGAAATGACTGAAATATCTAAGGGGAAAGGATTATTCCCCAACAGTATTCAAATAGTGTGCAATTCCTCTCCAGCATAATGTGCCAAACAATAAATAATGAATAAATATCAATGCAATATATTATCTATTTTTAATACATGGTTTGATCTGCCTAAAGTGATCAGACAGCAACACTGTCACTTTGTAGTAAGGCCCCTTTCACACTGGGGCGGTGAAGGCACCGGCGGTAAAATGGCGATATTTTTAGCGCCACTTTACCGTTGTTTTAGCAGCGCGGTTTTAACCCCACACTAGCGGCCGAGAAAGGGTTAAAACAACCGCAAAGTGCTGCTGGTATAGCCGCACTGCCCCATTCATTTCAATGGTCAGGAGCAGTGAAGGAACGGTATACGCACCGCTCCTTCACTGCTCCAAAGATGCTGCTAGCAGGATTTTTTTTACCGTCCTGCTAGCGCACTTCTCCAGTGTGAAAGCCCTCAGGGCTTTTCCATTGGAGACCAAGCAGCGGCTCTTTCAAGGTGCTTTGCAGGCGCTATTTTTAGCGCTGTAGCACCTGCAAAGCGCCCCAGCGTGAAAGGGGTCTTAGTTAAAAGGTGAGAGACTGCAGCGGAGACCAATCTGTGTCAGACATTTGTGAACACCGCTAAGAATCCAAGAAGAGCGGGGAGAGTCAAACCTCTGAGAGAATGACTTGTACAACTTCGGTGTTCTTCTGTGAATTTAAAGCGGATGTAAACCCTCACATATACCCAGTGAAGTGAACAGCCTCAGATGGTACACAGAGATTAAACAAATCTCCCTACATAAGTTATACATGTATATCTGCTGTCCTTGGCTTTATATATTCTTTAGAAGGTGCACATTGTGTAATGCCGCGTACACACAGTCGGAATTCTCGTCGGAAAAAGCTCTGATGGTTTTCCCGTCGGAATTCCGACGGAATTTCGCTCAAACTGTCTTGCCTACACACGGTCACACCAAATTCCGACGGTCTGTAACACAGCGGCATAAAACGCGTTCGACAGCACTATAAAAGGGAAATTGAATGCTTCCTAGCATGCGTCGAATTGTTTCCGAGCATGCGTCGGAATTTTGCATGTTGGAATTACATACACACGATCGGAAAATCCGATAGAAAGGTTTTCCGTCTGAAAAATTGAGAACAGGTTCTCAATCCAAAGTCTGTCGGAAATTCCGACAGAAAAAGACCGATGGACATACACACGGTCGGAAAATCAGTTGAAAAGCTCCCATCGGACTGTTTTCATCGGAAATTCCGACCGTGTGTACGCCGCATTAGAGATGTTCTATTCCTATTCAAAAAGACCTCAGATCTCATATTTACACTAAAATGCAAAAAAAAATAATAAATGACAAAAATAAAATGGCCCTTTAAGAGCTATGGGCGGAAGTGACGTTTTGACGTTGCTTCCGCCCTGCAATGTCATAGAGATGGGTGGCCATCTTTCCCCCCACTCATCTCCATGCACAGCCCGGAGAAGGACCTGATTGCTTCTGCCACTGCCGACGGCTCCGGTAAGCGGCGGAGGGCACCAGATCGCGGCGGGAGGGGGGGTCCTCTCCTGCCGCCGATAAAAGTGATCTTGCAGCAAATCCGCCGCAGAGACCACTTTTATCTTGTACTGGACCGCTGGCTGAACACGGGGATACCGGGGTTATGGCAGCTAGCTGCTGCCATAACAGCGATATCCGTCCTCAAAGTAGGGACGTACATCGGCGTGCGGCAGTCAAGAAGTGGTTAAAGTAGAACTGCAGTTTGCTCACATAATTTGTAATAAAAACATCTTTGTCATTCTGAAGCTTCCCTCCAACCACTTTGCATATTATTTTATATATACTGTGATTCTGTAGTTGCCAAATATGCTGCAGAAATCTCCCTCCACCGAGTCTGGCTGCAACCATTTTAACTGTGGGCAGCTGAAGCTGCTGCCTGTTCACTTCCTGCAGCTCTCATTGGCCCTCTTTTGACTCATCCCCCCTCCCTTCCTGGGAAACTCTCACAAGAATGAGAGAGAGCTGTGCATGATGTCATAAGCCTAGGCTTTTTACCAGACAAGAAACAGGAAGTGGGCTGTATAAGGTATTTACTGGCAGAAAATAAATGTTTTACTATCCAAAGTTAAAACAACAACAAGGGCAGAAGATTTAATAGATAGAAATATGCAAAAATGACTGAAGTTCCACTTTAAGTATGAATTATTCCACAGTACCTGTAGCAAAAGAAGTCACTGAGGTCTTGTTATAGTATAAACCGAGCAGAGCACTTAAAAGGATTTTGTGGATAGCGATTTTCTTACCAGGGAAGAGTAGCACCTGTCACTTTCCTTCATCATGGTGGGGGGCTACAGCACTACAAAATACAAGATAGGACCCCATTAAAACAGGATGGCACCATGGAGTCTGGAAAGAGGCTGTTATGAGGTACCTGCTTAGTACAACAACTAATCACAACTTCTCTCATCAGAGATTAGTTCTTTGAAAAACTGTGATTTTAAAAAGGTTAGTACACTTTCCCACAACTTGGCTCCTATCCATCTACTGGCCCTACAAATGTCTATGGTTGGGATGAGGTGAGTGGTCTGTACTTAAGTTCACATCAAAAGTTTAGGGTGTCCAATATGAATAAACATGAAAGCTTCCTTCTGTCAATGGTTGCTAAGGTAGCAGCAGGTTCCTGTACCCCTATGCCCATACCAACCACTGATGCCAACGGGCCCATACCAACCACTGATGCCAACAGGCCCATTCACTTACATGGCTGGAAATGCTCCCATTGCTATTAAAAAGGTAAGGAAACTTTCCCACAATGAGACTCTTATGCATCTAACAGAAGTCTAACATGTAACATGTTACATATATATTCAACATTTGTCTCTCACTGACTTCAAAGGGGCTTGGAATTGTTACCTGAACCCAGGGCTCAAGTCCTGCGGGAACGCATAGGAACGGAGTTCCTGTACTTTTTCCACAACAGGAACTCAGTTCCCGTTAGCAGCCGTGTCCTGCAAGACTTTGAAGTATGCAAGCTGTGTGGCAGGTGCTACACCAGCAGCTGCCGACACAGCTCGCAATAGTAAGTGACCCACACCAGGGGTGGACTGACCATTCAGGCATTGCCAGCAGGGGGCCCCATGACAGCTTCCGCTTCGATCTACCTGTCAATCACAGCTAGCTGACAGGTAGATCAGGTCCCTGCTGCTAAGAGATTGTGTTTAGTCAGACCTCTCGTGATGCACTCCTCCCTGCCGGCCCCTCTTGATTTTCTGTCTCCTCATCCCCCCCCCCCCCCAGTCTCCTGCATACTTGCTCTGTGTGTCCCGCTGAATCCCCCCTCCTCTATCTTCAGTGCCATATGATGACAGAACCCAGAGGAGGAGCACAGCTATTCTGCTCACAGGACATGCAGGGAGAGAGGTGAGCTGAAGGTGGAAGATCAGTTTGGGGTGGTAAGCTGAGCACAATACCTGGCAAAGTTTAATGCCAGGAGGGAAGTTTATGTGGAAATATGTGAAGGGTTGGAATAGCAGCGAGTGTGTGTTGGAGCCCTGCAGAGTTTGCAGCCCCCCCAAGCTAACATACATCTCCTAAGCAGGAACACATCACTATCGCCCCAAGCATTCTGTCCAGATAATGTGCAGTTCATTTATGACCTTTCCGTTTAACCCTGTGTTATCCAAACTCTGTTCAATGAAAAGTGTAAACTCACCACATAAACACTCTATATACAAAATAACATTCCCCAATAAAGATCAGAACATGATGTTCACATTCTCATGGAAGCACAATTGAATGAATGCTGATTATTCAGAGAATTACCGTATTTATGTTTATTGAGGATTGTTTTTTTTTTATGTACTAACAGTTAAGCTTCATACACACAATACGAAAATTGGATGAAAAATACCACTTTTGAAGCGTTCGTGCATATGAGCGTATCATTTTTTTTTTTTTTGGTGGGGAGTGGATCTTGGGTGGGAGTTCCCACACTTTTTTCCCCAGGACTTGACCCCTGCCTGAACCTTAATGTTTGCCAAACCCAGCTGTGTTCAGCTCATCTCACTAGTCTATGCCATCAAACTACACATGTGGGATCAAGAGTGTGGAGGGATATAAACAATGCAGTAGACCTCAGAGCAAGATCTAGGTATCAATAGCGATTTTGGTTGAAGTCCTTTGAAAGGCACATCATGGACATAGTGTATACACTTTGTACGATAATACTGTTACAATTTAATCATCAATGATGCCTGAAAACACTGTAATTACCTCTCACAGAGATCACAGTACCCTTTCCTGACAATATGCCACGTACCTGGTTAGTGAGCCTGACGTGCAGAGGAAGGCCTCCCGTACAGCTCCTCTGATAGTGGGACAGCAGCCACAGGAGCGCGGTGGGGTATGAGTGCCTATAGTCAGTCCAGTAGTCTGCATGGAAGTAGTCAGCAGGTAGGTAAGGCTGGTAGCAGATGAGTTGGCATGATGTTTGGCAGAAGACAGACTGCAATGAACAGCTGGAAGCAGGTACCGAGTTGGAAGCTTGCTGGACTGGAAGCTGTAGCAGGCTGGATGAATGAAGTGCAGGGTCAGACGATCCGAGTTGGCAACAATCGTCAGATCAGGCATAGACGTCAAACAGCAGGGAAGTCAGGTCACAAGCTGAGTCAATACCAGGAGATCTATAGAGCAGAATCAGAAGGCAGAAGCAGAATCCAAAAGACAAGCCGGTATCAGGGCAGGTAGCAGGCAAACATAGGCTAGAGGCAAGCCAGATCAGGATCAGAGGTCACACAGAATCAGGATACAACACACAGAAGCTGCAGACCAAACAGCAATGAATCAAAGGTTGCAGTCAGTTTAAATAGCCCGCTTGGCGCCAGTCTTAGTGACAGATGCGTGCGCACGCACTGATGCCCCTGATTATGGACATCTGCCTGGGCATCTCTCGGTCTGCACCTGTGCGTCAACGTGCGCTGATGGACTCCAGCAGCACCAGCGATATGCCTTCCCTGACATTGCCCCCTCCCTACGGGCAGCCTCTAGATGCCCAACCGATTCATCTTTTGCGGGTGGCTATGAAAGAACGCACGGATTAAGTCTGTGGCATGTACATTCTTGGCTGGTTCCCAGGAATTTAATGCTGGACCATACCCTTTACACTTGATCAGATACTGTATCTGACCCCTTCTTCTCCTGCAATCAAGGATGGCCTCAATCTCAAATTCCTCATCTCCTTTAATAATTACGGGCTCAGGGGGCTCTGATCTATGATCAGGAAATGGATCTGGCACTGCAGGCTTTAGCAAGGAAACATGAAATACTGGATGGATCCTGAGTAGGGATGAGCAGTTACTCTTGGTGAGCGCAGGAATGGGCCCTGCTGTGAAATACTATATCAAAAATTGTAATTACATGCCCCTCTTATCCACTTCAATACTGAGCGATAGTCATATGACATCGGCAGATGGGATCTCCCATCCTGGGCAGGCGTCATATGACGTCCTCAGCTTCTCACCGCTCCTGTGGGGCCCGGGGGCCCGCAGAGTGGCGATTGGGGTGAGCTGTGTCCCTCAGACACAGCCCATCCCAGATCCATGTAAAAAGCCAATAAAAAATGTCTCTTTACCACGTGACCGGCTGTGTCCAATCAGGTCACATGTACTGTCCACGTGAACGGCGCTCGTGCACGCCCCCAGGGTGTGCGCAGAGCGGCAATCAGGGACGAGGCTTGTCCCCCTGACACAGCCCAACTCGATCGCAGTAAAGAGCCAATTAAATTGGCTCTTTACCATGTGACTGGCTGTGTCCAATCACAGCCAGTCACAGAATGTCAACAAACCACGGTAACGAGATGTTACCGGGCTCTCCTCCTCACACACCGATCATGTAAGAGAAGGAGATTGCGCTAACATCTCATTACCGCTTACAGTGTACACCAACACACACTGATTGCCCCTCCCATTAAAGGGCCTGTCACCACCCATCAAAGTACCTGTCATCACCCATCAAAGTACCTGTCATCAGCCATCAAAGTACCTGTCACCACCCATCAAAGTACCTGTCACCACCCATCAAAGTACCTGTCACAGTCCATCTGAGTACCCGAGTACCATAAGTACCTGTCACAGTCAATCTGAGTACCCGAATACCTGTCACAGTTCATCTGAGTACCCAAGTACCTGTCACAGTTCATCTGAGTATCTGTCACAGTTCATCTGAGTACCGGTCACAGTAACCATGTCCACCTTTGCCTGTGGACACAGACACTGCTGGCCCCTTCATAGTGGCATGGGAACGTCTGCCTCTCCTTGTTGACCTCCCAGACATGATGGGAGGGGGAGGGGGTGGTCGTATTACCCAAATTTATTAGGAACTGGGAACTATGGAATTGGATGCACTTTATTGAATGAAAAGTGGTGTTTGGTGCACTTTAAATTGAGGACTGACTGACAGAAATGTAAAAACTATAAAAATCTAATAAAAAAGGAAGAACATCAGCGTCACAGTCGGCTAACCATTTTAAAAAAAGGGGGCAAAGAGAAGTATGGGAGTCCATTTTTTTTCCCTAATCATACTTACCTAGGTGGATGCTGCATCTGTCCCCCGGTGCCTCTGCACTGAGAACCGAGCCACCGAACAACGCCGATGGCTCGTTCTCTAACCTCCCCAAACGGAGTGCTGCTGCCTGTCAATCAGCGTCTCTCCTCTCTGCTCCTCCATGCTCATTGGAGCGCTGAGCTGTGGAGGGGCGGGGAGCGGCCGTCTTAGCATCTCAGCGGGGAGCTGAGAGGCTGAGACGGCCATCAGTCCAGGCACCTGGCGGATCCAGACTTCCTAAGTCGGGATGACGTGCTACCTCGACTGATCCTGGTGACATCAGTGGAGAGCGGACTTCAGACCGCTCTCCGCTGAAAAAAGGTCACAGGAGTGAAAAACTAATTGTACTCCTGTAAACCAAAGGAAAAGCCCAGGCTAAAAAGCTTAGGCTGGACGTCTCCTTTAAAGAGGAAGTAAACCCTGGTGGGTTTTACTTACTCTTTATTTCCCTGCAAAGGTAAAGCATAATGGGCTACTATGCACTGCATAGTAGGCCATTATGTGTCACTTACCTGAAACTGAAGCCTGCGATGTCACTGCTTTCCCTACTAGCAGGGAACGTCCATCTTCACCCCTCTTCCTTCCGGAGCCACAAACTCCAGCTCTGTGACTGTCCGGAGTCGCATGACATCAGTCACGGCAAGACCCCTATTAGAAACGGCACGATGTGCCCTTTCTAGAGTGCGCATGCGCCGTAGACATCAGGGCTCGGCTTTTTAGTAAATCTCTCCTAAACTGTGGAGGTTTAGGAGATATTTCAAGCACCTACAGGTAAGCCTTAATCTAGGCTTACCTGAAGGTAAAAGTGGTACAACCACTTTAACAGCCCCTAAACTAAAAGGACTGTGCACACCTGCATCATCAGGATGCTGGTTTCCAGTAAAACATGGACCCAATCCAGCTACCAATCTTGGAGTAAATGGAAAAAAACAGTTTTCTCCCCTCAGAACAGACATCCCAGAGCCTCCAACCTGCATAAGAGATAACCCCGGATGACACAAGCCCTTCTGACACCACGATAAGGTGCAGCACTGTCACAATACCTAGAAGTACAACGAAGAGAAAACATCTGTAAAAAATAAAAAAAATGGGTAAAATTAGCATAAGTCATATATAAACAATTGCTTTATACAGTAAACTGTCAAACAGAAAAAAGGGGAAGAGACTTCCACTATGTCAGATAGCCCAGTGTGGTGGTCCCATCCCTGGTATGAATAGACAAAAAAGGATACCCCCTAGATGGGACTCTGAAAGACCACCAACACCATATTCGTAGAAAAATATTTAATAGTTGAATAGTTATAAATCGGACAAGACAGCCAATGATAAAAATAAAAAAGACGTGGACCGTCTAAAAATTGTCCATATAACAAACATGAACAATTTACAAAAAACAGAATAACAACATAAAATATAAAAATTACACTGATACTCTCCAGCGGGTGTTGTACCCTGATACCCTCATTGACTATCTTGTCCGATTTATAACTATTCAACTATTAAATATTTTTCTACGAACATGGTGTTGGTGGTCTTTCAGAGTCCCATCTACGGCAGGGGTCTCAAACTGGTGGCCCTCCAGCTGTTGCGGAACTACAATTCCCATGAGGCATTGCAAGGCTGACAGTTACAGGCATGGCAGAGGCATGATGGGATTTGTAGTTCCGCAACATCTGGAGGGCCGCTAGTTTGAGACCCCTGATCTACGGGGTATCCTTTTTTGTGTAAACTGTCAAACAGAAATTCTAGGAGCAAATCCTAGAAACATTATATTTGTCCTTTCTCTGCGTTTTATGAGGAAGTCGTAGACATGGAAAGTGAAAGTAACATATCATCAGGGAGTGCAGTTAAGGTACCATGCTTGTAAAGGTTCTGCTCCTTCTTTGTCTTCAACAATCAGGTAATTATTCTGAAATATTGTGACTTTTGTGTGTAGGGATACAGCGGGAACAATGATGGGGGAGAAGGGGGAGAGGGATGTGAGGATGAAGGTTTCCCTGAGTGATGCTGGTATTAGGAATGGGATGGTGTGTGCTATGCCTGCAGTCTGCCATGCGGACATGATGACACAGCAGCTTTCCTGCAGAAGATGTAACCATTTAAAGCCTGGGCTTAGTCAACGCTTTGTTTTAATTGGCACAAAGGAGAATACTTATCTTCAATGAGAAGTATCCCTTGTGATGGTGGCTGCTTTTCTTGTTGAAATCTTCACTTTCCCGGCTGTGATCGTTTATTTGGCTTGTTGATTATCTGCTATCAGCTCAGAATCATGCTTCACTCCCTATTTTGCCAGAACAGTTGTGGCAATCCTATTCTCAAACATCAACTACCATGTTTATATTGTCTCTTTACTCTTCTGCTTAGAAGGCAGCAGTAATAAATATATACTCATAGCTCCCAACTGTCCCTGATTTCAAGTGACTGTCCCTGATTTGGAACAAAATCCCTCAGTATGCTTACATACTTTTGCTAATTGGTGTCCCTCGTATCCATCTCAAAAAGTTGGGAGGTATGGATTTGTAGGTATAAAGCCTAATTTTTACATTAGTATTTTTATTAGATATTACCTGTGTTGTTTATGAGATGATGAGTCTCGTTGTTGTTTTTAATTTTTGTCATTTTTTTTTTTAACTCATTGTATATTTGCGTTATTTTGAATATTATGTTTTGTTTTTTTGTTTCTACCTTATTGGTGTTGTAAATGTATTGCCATGTTTTGTTGTTTTGTAACGTCTTGCATTTCTTTTGGTGTTTGTAAATAAAAAATAAATAAATAATATATATATATAGTTAGTTATGCCACAACTGAATGCTGCAGAACTATATATATACAGGGCTCAAAATTTCAAGTCCTGAGCTACTAGCCAGGCCTCAAAGGTTACTCGCCACCAGTGCCCCACTCAATCCCTACCCTGCCCCGCCCCTAATTCCACCCCTAGACATGCCCTCATAAATTATCTCATGAAATGACACTTAAATGTTTTGTGCAAAAATATTATAAATATTAAAAACAACCTTATCAGTGCAACCTCACCTGTACCCCTCAATGCAGCCTCACCTGTACCCACCATTGCAGCCACACTGTGCCTACCATTGCAGCCACACTGTACCCACCATTGCAGCCACACTGTAGCCACCATTGCAGCCTCACTGTGCCCGTTGCAGCCTTACTGTGCACATTGCAGCCTTACTATGCCTGTTGCAGCCCCACTGTGCCCGTTGCAGCCCTACTGTGCCCGTTGCAGCCCAACGGTGCCCGTTGCAGCCCCACTGTGCCCATTGTAGCCATACTGTGCCTATTGTAGCCATACTGTGCTCATTGTAGCCATACTGTGCTCATTGTAGCCATACTGTGAGTATGCCCTGCCTCTTCCTGACCCTTGCCAGTAATAGACAGAATGCATTGCAGTATTGGAACGGTGTTCTGTCTATCACTGGCAAGGGTCCCGATCAACCCGCCGACGGTGCTCTCTCCCCCCTCTCCCAGGCAGGCAGCCCAGCTCGCAAGCCCTCATTTTCCACTCGCAAAATGCGAGTAGGCGAGTGGAAAATTTGAGGGCTGTATATATATATATATATATATATATATATATATATATATATATCATTTTCACACAGATGTTTCGCCTTTCATTATTTCTATTTTAATCTGAATTGGTTGTTTTACAAGGTAAGAGTGCACATATACTTACAAATACAAAGAGCTATAAAATAACTTTGGCCCAACTTCTCCTTTAATGGAGGACCTAATCTTTTCTCACTCTAATCAAAGCTTACATAAAAGGAAAATAGTTGCGCCTCATACACTTGAACTTCAATGGGGACAGTGGAATTTCATACCTCCCAACATTTTGACATGGGAACGAGGGACACCTACTAGCAAACTTATGTTGGCATAGGACACACCTCTTGCCACAACCCTTTAAAGGAGAATTACCCCCAAAAAAGTTAATTAAATACAGAAGGGCTTTTTTTTTTTACCACTACTATTCCTTTATATTGGCTTTTAAAATTTACAAATGTAGCAATTTAGAATTTGGATGAAAAGTTTAGCACCGGGAAACACTTTTTGAAAGATAAAAAGTGCATTTTATATGCATCTCAATAGCTTAGACCAAAATGAGGGACAAATGAGGAGGAAAGAGGGACAGAGGGACATTGCTCCAAATCAGTTGGGAGCTTTGGAATTTGTTCTAATCGGATCTGTTTTTCTTAGCATATATTAGTGGGAATGAAAAAACAGCTTGATACAGCTAAGAAGAAAGTAAAGTTCAGGTCAGAAGCACTTCTAGAGGAACTTAAGAGTGCTAAATGCATGCTGAAGAACCTGAAAGCTTTTATCACTTACCTATCTTCACTAGGCCTAATGTTTTCTGTGTCCCAAATGGTCAAAATGTCTCTTCAATTCCTATTCTTATTACTTCATTTTATTTTACTGCCTACAGGTCGTGCTCTGCAGCTGACTGCTCCATTATCTCATCAGGCCAGACTAGGAGGTGATGTGACCATTCCCTGCTCATTCACAATCAACAATCCTCCCATCGATCAGCAATATCTTGCAATATTCTGGTATTTTCACGAAAAAGAAATATTAAGGGTTCAGAATAAAAAAGAGAGAATAAGAGATCCTCGTGTGTCGTATACAGGCCGGGCAGAGGATGGAATCGCTGACCTGTCTATATCAAACATCACTATCATGGATGGAGGGATCTATAGGTGCTCCATACTGTACACCCCAAAGAGGGAGGAGAAGGGGATCAGACTAGATATACAAGGTACACAATTCAAGAGGTCATAAACCTGTTACTTATTGACAAGTGCTATTTGAGCTTTATGGATTTAGGCTTTCCACAGACATTAGAGATTTATCAAATGCGTAATTCAATCTAATCCCCTGAGGAGAATCAATCTAGTGAATGCTGCAGAACTCTCTAACAACTCAACAGCTTAGCTCTGCCTGGATCGGGAGTCTCCAAATATTCTAAACAAACGGCCATTTTACTGTCATTCAGACTTTAGAGGGGCCAGACTGTGATCAGTGGGAGCAGAAAATGTCCAGGGATCAGTGGAAGGAATAGTGCTCTATGATTAGTATTGGGGGAGAAGTGTCTGATCATTGCCATCATTGGTATAAATGGGAGGAATAGTGCCCCATCGTTTGTGTAAACGGGAGCAATAGTGCTCTATTGTTGGTGCCATTGGAAGAAATAGTGCCCCAAGGGCCGAATAAAGCCAAGCAGAGGGCCGCATCCGGCCCTTGGCCACAGTTTTTGAGACCACTGGCCTAGATGAAAGTTTTCGTCTTTGGAGAATGGATAGACCAGCTGGAAGAGCATGAGCGGTTGCCAGTTCTCAAAGCAATTCAGACATTTTTCTAACTTGCTTGATCAACTGTTTCCCTAAAAGTGGGTGGTCAGTAGTCCACCACAGACTTGGGATTATTGCTCAGCTATTTGAAAACAGTCAACTGTCATCTTATGTATCAAGTAGCCTTAAAGAAGAGGTCCAGCCTGGGTGAAAAAAAAATGACGTCAGCAGCTACAAATAATAATATTAGGGCACTTACCTGTCCAGGGAGCCCACGATTTTGGCACCCCAGTCGATCTTCGGGTCGACTCCCGGGTGCTGCCGCTGCCATTCCTGATAAGGGAACCTGGTACTGTGCTTTCTAATTGGCCCGGCGGTGGGGGGAGGAGGAGGGGGGCCAAACCCCCCACCCCGCCACCACCCCACCCCACCCCCCCCCACCCCCCCACCACCCCCCCCCCCCCAAACCACCACCCCCACCCCCCACCCACCACCCACCACCCACCCCCCCACCCACCCCCACCACCCCACCCCAACCTCCCCCCCACCCCCCCCCCCCCTCCCCACCCCCACCACCCACCCACCCCCCCACCACCAACCCCCCCCCCCCCCTACCCACTCCCCCCCACCCACTCCCCAACCCCACCCCTCCCCCCACCCCCCCCCCACCCCCCCCCACCCCAACCCCACTCCAACCCACCACCCACAACCCACCCCCCCACCCCCCACCCCACCCCCCACCCACCCCACCCCCCCTCAAACCCCCACCCCCAAACCCCCCCACCACCCCCCCCCCACCCCCTCCCCAACAACACCCCCCACCCCACCCACCACCACCACCCCAACCCCCCACCCCAACCCCACCCAACCAACCCCGCCCCCACCACCCACCACCCCCCCCCCCCCCAACCCAACCCACCCCCCCACACCCCAACCACCACCCCACCACCCCACCCAACCACCACCACCAACCCACAACCACACCCCCCCCACATCCCACCACCCACCCCACCCCCCCCCACCACACCCCACCAACCACCCACCCCCCCCCACCCCACCACCACCCAAACCACCCCCCCTCCCCCCACCCCCCAACCCCCCCCACCACCCCCACCCACCACCCACCACCACCCCCACCCCCCCCACCACCACCCCCCCCCACCCCCACCCACCCCCCCAACCACCCCACACCCCACCACCCCCCCACCCCACACCCCCCCCCCCCACCCCACGGCCGCCCCCCCCCCCCCCCCAAACTTCCGGGAGATCAGGCCGCGGCCCTTCTCCAGAAGTGGGAAAGGGACCTGAAAGGTGAAAGGTGCCAAATGGCACCGTTGGGGTGAGGAAGCATATAAGCAAGAGTTCCACTTTTGGGTAGAACTCTGCTTTAAGTGTGTGAACAAAACTAAGCACACATGCTTTCCTACTTGCTGCAGCATCGGTCCAATTCTGCAAGCTATCCCCCGCCGGCTCCAAGCCTGAGAACTGAACATTCACTTGACTGCTGATCGGTCAGTTCTCAGCTCCACTCTGAGCAGAGTGCAGGGACTGTCAGTCCTCACTCTGCTCTCTGCTCCTCCAGCGCTCACTGGAGCACTGGGTGAAAACTGCTGGCTCAGGCTCTCAGTGGTGCGTTGAAAGGCTGAGCCAGCTGCCTGTAAGACATATGAGTGGATCCCAACATTATTGTCAGGATACACCCAGAGTCTTTTTTTTGTTTTAAAAAATTGCCAACTTACAAAAAATAAACAGAAAAAAGTTGTCCAGAGTATACAGTAATGTCCAAATAAAAGGACATACTTCTCTTTTAAAGGTTAGCTAAGTAACAGGAGTAAAATCCTCATATATAGGTATCTAGTCACTGGAAAACAACTTTAATTTACTCTTCTTAAATTAAGACCTTTACGCATCTACCTGGCTCAGTGGGGGTTAAAGTGGATGTAAACCCCAAAATGTTTTATTTTTGTTTGATGTCATAATGTAGAGAATAAGATTTCCTTTCATTTGAGCCCACTCTTGCTACACAGATTTACTCGAGGCCTGAGCAATCCTCTTTTATTGTTCAGTTAGAGAAATCTTGACAAAGTCTTGAAAACTTTGTCAAAAATGCCCTCTTGCTGTGATTGACATGTGATTTACATATCTCATGCACTAGCCTGAGACAGGCACATCCTATGTAAAAAGTTCACAATTCACATCCCCCCTCCCCTCCAGCTCTCCCAGGATTGCTGTGTTTTGACTGGAAGTTTCTCATCATGGGATGCAGTGAACAGTCAGCAGACTATAGACAGACTAGTGATTTAGGGGACATGTATGTAGTCAGAGCTGGGCAGAGTAGAACATCCAGTGATCTGATGCTAGTGCATGAGATATGTAAATCACCTGTCACTCACAGCAAGGGGGCGTTTTTGACAAAGTTTTCAAGACTTTGTCAAGATTTCTCTAACTGAACAATAAAAGAGGATTGCTCAGGCCTCGAGTAAATCTGTGTGGCAAGACTGGGCTTAAATGAAAGGAAATCTTATTCTCTACATTATGACATTAAGGTCTGCGGAAGAAACGTGTAGAAACCCATTTTAAGATAAGGAAACCCCAGATATCAGCCTTCCCCCCACATGAATGAGTAAGGAGTTCATAGTACCCCTTGTTTCTCAATCACAAATAAAATTTCAAAGTAAATAAACCACACACTTTATACAAAATTGTGTTTATTAAGAAAAAAAAAATGTCCTACAATGTAAATCTAATGTCAATCACATCGTTCAGCAATGTGGATCGATAATCATGATGAACAATGTTCCAATGACATCATTAAAATGCTTGCAATACTCAAAATGATGCCACCACTTGAACTACTTCCAGCATGCTTGATGATGTCAGTGTCCAGCTTCATCACACACGCTGTAAGCAATGCAAGTGGAAGCATCTTGAGTGTTGCAACAATTTTTATGGTTTGCTCTTTTTAATAAATTACCCAACCACCTGAACAAACATAGCGGCCCGCGCTGACAATCAATTCCTGCCAGATTTTCGCTGCAAATGACAGCAACCTCGCTGGCTGCTGAATGTCAAAAATGCTGGCTGATGTCATTGGCGACATATGATCATGACCATATATGGTCAATAAAGCTGGTTTGAGATTTGTTTAAATCAGTGGTCCTCAAGTACCCCCAACAGGCCATATTTTTGGAATTTCTCTTATGCCACGTACACACGACCGGACTTTTCGAAGGACTAGGTCCGACGGAACGAATCCGTCGGACAATTTGATCGTGCGTGGGCTCCATCAGACCTTTGCTGTCCAAAAATCTGACGGACTTTAGAAATAGAACATGTTTCAAATTTTTGGCCCGGAACTCTCCTATCGAGAAATCCGTTCGTGAGTATGCTAGTCCGATGGACAAAAAACAACGATAGGGCAGCTATTGGCTAATGGCTATGAACTTTCTTATTCTAGTCCAGTCGTACGTCATCACGTTTGAATACATCTGACTTTGGTGTGATTGTGGTGGGAAGACCGTCGGACCTAGTCCGTCGAAAAGTCAGATCGTGTGTACACGGTATTAGATCAAATAGCTGTCCAAAATACCAAGCCATTGACTCTGATTTAAAGCACCTGTGCAAGATAAAGGAAAACCTGCAAACATGGCCTGTTGGGGGTACTTGAGGACAGGGTTGAGAACCACTGGTTTAAAGTATTCTGCGACCATACAGTGAACTTATTCAGTTGCTCAGTTTGCTCATCATCATTCACTAGTTTCCTAATCATATAGCAAAGGGCTAGGCAATAAATCATCAGCAGGCAATGTTATTGTAGTTTGCTTGAGTTCTAATTGTCCCCAGATGAATTTGTTCTCCCAGATGAAACAATGGGGGTTCTTTACTAATGGCAAATCCACTTTGCACTACAAGTGTGCAAAGGGCACTTGAAATTTCACTGAAAGTGCACTTGGAAGTGCAGTCACTGTAGATCTGAGGGGGACATGCAAGGAAAATAAAAAACAGCATTTTAGCTTGCACATGATTGGATAATAATATCAGCAGGGCTTCCCCTCATTTCAGATCGACCCCTCAGATTTACAGCGACTGCACTTCCAAGTACACTTTCAGTGCAATTTCAAGTGCACTTTGCACTTGTAGTTTGCACTTGTAGTGCAAAGTGGATTTGCCTTTCCTAAATAAACCCCTATGTTCTTAAAATGCTCAGGGGAATCTCCTCAAGAATCTTCCAGCAGTTTTATACCATATTATACCTATATACCAGATTTTACAGCCCAACAGGGGATTTGGTGAATTTGTTCATGTTAATAACATAACATTAACCTCTCTGGCAAAGTCGGCTTGTGCTAAACAATGGATGCTAATAGAAACAATTAAACATTTTGAGCTCGGGAAAACAAAGGCACTTCAGGAAAAACCTCAGGACATTTTAAGTGGTCACAACCAAAGTGGATTCCAAAGCACAGAGGTACCACATACTAGACATGTGCACACTGAAATATTTTGTTTCGGTATTTATATTTCGTCCGAAAAATAAAATTATTTAGTTAATCCCGAAATTCGTTTTAATTATTTTGTTTCGTTAACCACTTTCAGACCGGACCAATTTGCAGCCAAAGGACCAGGCCCCTTTTTGCGATTCGGCACTGCGTCGCTTTAACTGACAATTGCGCGGTCGTGCGACGTGGCTCCCAAACAAAATTGACGTCCTTTTTTTCCCACAAATAGAGCTTTCTTTTGGTGGTATTTGATCGCCCCTGCGGTTTTTATTTTTTGCGCTATAAACAAAAATAGAGTGACAATTTTGAAAAAAATGCATTATTTTTTACTTTTTGCTATAATAAATATCCCCAAAAAATATATTAAAAAACATTTTTTTTCCGCAGTTTAGGCCGATACGTATTCTTCTACATATTTTTGGTAAAAAAAATCGCAATAAGCGATTATTGATCGGTTTGCGCAGAAGTTATAGCGTTTACAAGATAGGGGATAGTTTTATAGCATTTTTATTAATAATTTTTTTTTATTAGTAATGGCGGAGATCTGCGATTTTTTTTTGTGACTGCGACATTATGGCGGACACATCGGACATTTTTGACACATTTTTGGGACCATTGTCATTTTTACAGCAATTAATGCTATTTAAATGCATTGAATCCTGTAAAAATGACACTGGCAGTTTAGGGGTTAACCACAAGGTGGCAGTGTAGGGGTTAAGTAGGCCTAGGGGTGTGTTTCTTACTGTGGGGGAGCGTGGCTGTCAGCTAGTGAATGCTGATCTCTGCTCCAATCACAGGGAGCAGAGATCGGCGTCACTAGTTGCTAGGCAGAACGGGGAGATGCTGTTTATCTCGGCATCTCCCCGTTCAGCCGTCCCGTGAGACGATCGCGGGGACCGCGATCGGACTCACGGGGGTCCCGACCGGCGCGGGAGCGCGTCGCTCCCGGTGCGCTCCCGATGGCACAGACAGGCAGAAAGGAGGGACTTATATATACGCCCTCCTGCCTGTACGTGCCATTCTGTCGACGTACATCTGTGTGCGTCGGTCGGGAAGTGGTTAAAAAATGCATTCGTCCGAAAATCCGAAATAATTAAGGTTGAATCTGTCATTGAAGGCTTATGGTGTCTGTCGAATGTTCTAAGAAGATTCGACGGAGCAGCTAAACTGTACGACGCCGCAAACGTACATTTCCGGTCGAATGTTCCGCCTACAAGCTATAGTAGAATTCTAATGTTGTATGACACTAGTAATAATTATATTTATTAAATATTATTACTAGTCAACCAACATTAGAATTCTTCTATAGCCTATGGGCAGAGCATTTGACCATAAATGTCCGCTCAGGTCGACTGCTTCGTCGAATCTTCATGTCAAATCTTTTCTATGTCGAATAATCTTGGACTAATAGAGTTAGGTTAGGCACATTCAACCTTTTTTGCTATTGTCTCTATAATGTCGAATTTTTTCTCTCTATGTCAAACCTTTTCTCTCTATGTCGAATCTTTTCTCTCTATGTCAAATCTTTTCTCTCTATGTCGAACCTTTTCTCTCTATGCAGAATTATCTTGAACTAATAGAGCTAAGGTTAGGCACATTCGACCACAGGTTCGATGGACACAGATCGCTATTGTCAGCGTCATGTCGAATCTCCTATCTATATCGAACTGTTGCAACGAAAATGAAAATAAAGCATTTGTTTATGTCAGATCTTTCGGTTTTCGGATTCTGTACGTTCGTTATCGTTTGTTAAAATGATAAATAATATACCCAAAATTCGGACGAAAATGCATTCGGACAAAAACGAATGCACGTGTCTACCACATACCACTGTTTCAAATCACCCAGTAAATTTCTAAGCTATATAAATGATGACATATTGGGTTCACCATGAAAGTTGCCACACACTAAAATAATATATTTAGTTTAGCTTTTGTTTCATGAATTACTAGTCTCAATAATGTTTTCATTTATTATCAGCAGAAGCTAACATGTGTGGCCCCGAATGTTATCATGGATGAATGCATTATGAGTTTTATCCTATTTTGAGAAAAACAAAACTTTGCTTCCAGCTACATAATTTGAGCCAACAAAGATGAGCTACAAAATGTTTATGATTCCTAATTAGAAAGCTAGTCTTGCCAGAGAGGATTGTTCAGTTTACTGTTAAGGTACCTCAGGCATAAGGTGCACCTTGCCCAATCTGACCTAACCATTGGACCAGGGAATGGTTGGATTTTTAGATGCAACCCATGATGTAGATAACCCCCAGACTAACCAACCTCAGGGGAAGAATCAATTCTCCAAGATGGATTTTCACCGACAGTCATTATGGCACCCAATATAAGGTCAGAAATGTCTGCACATGGGATAAATGTGCATGGTTGTCTTCCTTGTGCATTTTTATGCTACAATGGTTCTACAGGGAGCACCTTTTAATTGCTCTCTTATGCCTTTGGATATCTTTAGATAGAAACATGCAGGTTCTCTACATACACAACACTCAGTTGGACATACATGATCTTTTTATACAGGCACGCACAATCACACTCACCAAGGTACAATGAGGCAACTTTTAGAAGTTTAGGCTGACATGTTGTTATGTTACAGCTCCTCCACAGATCAACATCACAGACAGAGTTGTTACAAATGAAGAGAGCTCCGTACAAAGTGTTATTTCTGGATTCTACCCAGAGGAAATTGACATTAAATGGCTTCGGGATGGGGAGGTACTGGACAAGTTTAACATGGAAAATCCTCAGAGAGAACAGGATGGGACGTACCATGTGAGGAGCTCAGTAACCCTAACTCCCACTGAGGAGGACAGAAAACGGATCTTCTCCTGCAGAGTGAAACATGGTTCTCTTACTGCACCTCACCAGGAAGACTTCCAGCTGGTGTTTGGAGGTAATGTTATCATTATTATGTATTCTGATGTATATTTACAATACATCAAACAAATGTGCAGTATATATTAAAAACTAAAAAACTAAAAGGTGGAGTAAAAAGTAGATCTATTTCCTACAGAAATCATCTACTTTTCATTCCTTTAACAAGAAGATAAAAAGAGGAAACCTTATTGGTAGCTCTAAGCTGGTCCACACTTCATAGGTTGAGTTCCATGGATTAAAAAAAAAGAGACTGAAATACAAACCCGTTATATGACTGTGGTTGACAGCCAGATCCCTGAAATAAAGAGTTCCCCAGATCCTTCTTTTTTGTGGTATACCCTAATGCCCCGTACACACGAGCGGAATTTCCGACAGAAAAAGTCAGACGGGAGCTTTTCATCGTATATTCCGACCACGTGTATGTTCCATCTGACTTTTTACGTCGAAAATTCCGACAGACCTAGAAAGAGAACATGTTCTATATTTTTCCGACTGAACCAATTCCTATCGGGAAGACCGCTCATCTGTATGCTGTTCCGACGTACCAAAAACGAGGCATGCTCTGAAGCAAGTACGAGACGGAAGCTATTGGCTACTGGCTATTGAACTTCCGTTTTCTAGTCCCCTCGTACGTGTTGTACGTCACCGCGTTGTAGACGGTCGGACTTTGGTGTGACCGTGTGTATGCAAGACAGCTTGAACGGAATTCTGTCGGAAAAACCTTCAGAGTTTATTCCGACGGGAAAACCGGTCGTGTGTACAGGGCATAACTCTGTTTAATTTTACAAATCCTTTTAACCACTTGTCTACCAGGCACGAACACCCCCTTCCTGAGCCATTTTTCAGCTTTCAGCGCTGTCGCATTTTGAATGACAATTGCGCGGTCATGCAACGATGTACCCAAATAAAATTTTTATAATTTTTTCCCCACAAATAGAGCTTACTTTTGGTGGTATTTGATCACCTCTGTGGTTTTTATTTCTTGAGCTATAAACAAAGGAAGAGGGACACGTTTTAAAAAAATCAATATTTTTTACTTTTTACTATAATAAATATCCAATATTTTTTTTTTTTTAAACAAATTTTTTCCTCAGTTTAGGCCGATACGTATTCTTCTACATATTTTTGGTAAAGAAAAATCGCAGTAAGCGATTGGTTTGCGCAAATGTTATAGCGTCTACAAAATAGGGGATAGATTTATAGCATTTTTATTCTTTTATTTTTTTTACTAGTAATGGTGGTGATCTGCGATTTTTATCATGACTGTGATATTGCAGGGGACATATCGGACACTTTTGACACATTTTTGGGACCATTCACATAAATACAGCGATCCGTGCTATAAAAATGCATTGATTACTGTATATAAATGTGACTGGCAGGGAAGGGGTTAACACTAGGGGTGATCAAGGGGTTAATATGTTCCCTATGGGAGTGATTCTAACTGTGGGGGGAGGGCACTGACTGGGAGAGGAGACTGATCGGTGTCCTTATGTACAAGGGACACACCATCGGTCTCCTCTCCTCTGACAGCACGTGGATCTGTGTGTCCTGCTCTGTTACTGGGCAATCGCAGGTGCCCGGCGGACATCGCGGCCGCCGGGCACGCACATCGGTCCCCAGCAATGCGGCGGGGTGGGATTTTTAAAAAATATTTAATATTTTTTCTATATTTAAACTAGAACTACAGGCAACACTTTTCATTTTGGATAGAGCAAGGGAGGGTTACAACCCCTATCAGATTTTTTTGGACATTTGTGTACCATTGCGGAAATTTTCCTTAAAGCGGTTCTGCACACACTTTTTTTAGTAAATCTCATTGCCTTCCAAATCTGGCAAAGAGTACTAAATGGCGTTTTTTTTTTTTTTTTTTTTTCCTTACCTTGTAATTGCTGCCGGTCTTTCCTCTGTCTCTGCGGGGGTGGGCGGGGTCTGTGCGGGGATCCTCGTCATGCCGCACTGTCTCCTGGGATCTGGTGTCATTTATCACAGGAGTCAGTGCAGCCATCGAGCCGAAATCTCGTGAGATTTCGGCACGACGTCCGCAAATCTCGCGAGATTTCGGCACGACGTCCGCAAATCTTGTGAGATTTCGGCATGATGTCCGCAAATCTTGCGAGATTTAGGGTGGGATTTGCGGACATGTTCCTTGTAACAAGGAAGTGACTGCTTGTGGGCTTCAAATGCCCACAAGCAAGATTACATCAGCCGGGAATGATTTTTCAAACTATGGATTAGATGGAAAAACGGACCTGGATAACAAGCATCATCACTGCAAGTGAGTATGATGTTAGCAAGACATGATTTGTATACATTTAAAAACAAAAAAAAAAAAAACGTCAGTGCAGAACTGCTTTAACTTCCTGTCCCATACAGGAAGTGAAAGGAAATCCTGCAAACTAACGGAATTCCTTTGAGACCCCCAGGTCACCAGAACTAATGTCCCCATTGGAAGACGTCCTCTCTAATATTTTTCTGAGGACAACACAAAATGTGGGATTTTCCTTAACTTTTACTTTCAATGATAATGGTAAATAGAACAAGCATAAATGGTGTAGCGTGTTTGTAAACCCTATTCATGAAATCTGACCTGGGCACATATATCTGTAGTGTTTACCCATCTCTCTTCAAAGCCCTTAGTCCAGTGTCTTTCTGCTGCTCTGTTCTTCTGTAATCAGCATGATAATTTCTGACAAGTTCTCTGACACAGATAAAAGCAGCTGAAAATGTGTGCCGGGGAGGTAACCTAGAGATAAATAAGCAGAAAGCTGGTCTATTCACAGCACAACTCTGCAAGTTTCTTTGTTCCTCTGCATGTGGAAGGGGGGTGGTGCCTTTCCTCCAATCAGCTCACACACAGTGTATTCCCAGACTCCCCTCCCACTGCTGGAACAGGAAGAACTATTTCTAACACAATGTGCACTTTCTAAAGAGTTTAGAAAGCTGAAGGCTGCAGATATACATGTACAACTTATGTAGGGAGATTTGTTTCATCTCTGTGCATCATCTGAGGCTGTTCACTTCACTGGATATATGTGGCACCAAAATCAATTCACTGCATAAAAACACAGCGATTCCAAGGTTTTAGTGACCATAAATCCTCTTATCACTGCCAATTAAAAGAATGAATCAATGTGCTTTTATATTGTGTGATTTAAACTGTAAAGCTCTACCACCATCCATGTAGATGAAAAACTTACTAGAAATGTAAAGACCCCTAAATATTTTTTTAGATATTTAAATATTTTCAGATAATATTCCATTGCAATACATCTTTCTCTTCCAATGTATCTTATCTCACTGTAGTATAACTTTCTCAGTCCAATCAGACCTCTGCCCAGGTATAAGGGAATTCTGGGGGGGAGGGGGGACATAAATGCATTTGGATCTATACAAAAACATTGGGATGACATATAAACCACTTGTATTGCAGATATCCCAACTGTTCAGATCATTTCTCAAGAGTTTAGGATGAATGTGGAGCAGAAGTTGGTATGCAATGTTTCTGGATTTTACCCAGAATCCATCACTGTGAACTGGTTCTTAAATGATACCCTGTTGGAGAATGCCAAGACATGGAGGATCAGTAGCTCGGCTATGGAATCTGTCTACCTGTTCACTCCGACAGAACAAAACTGGGGCATGGAGCTGAGATGTGTGGTGGAACATGGAACCCTCACCAGCCCACATGTGGAGAGACTGCTGGTACAAGGCGCAGGTGGGTCACTGTCCTGTTTAAAGAGTAACTTCTCAAGGGCCGCAGAAAGCCTCCTCAGCACTACATCTTCATCTTCCACCCCGACTGTCCCTGCTGGCATGCCTATTTAAGAGATTGCCCTTCCCCCTGCCAGCCCTTTACTGGGGATTGGCAGAGGTCCTCATAAATATTCCCAGCAGCTCCTCCTAGCCTCCAGCCACTATGTCTAGAACATTCTCCAATGTCACAGAAAACAGGGGGAGGCACCAAAGAGGCTGCTAGGATGAGTCATCCAGCCCAGAGTCACTGAACCCTGACCCAGATTCAGAGCTCAGGCTTAGCCCTGAGCTAAAATAAATGTTTCTATACTAACAAGCCTACTCTACAAACCTACACTTACAAAACTAGAGGGTGCTACAGCCATCACATCTAAGCCCCCGTACACACGGTCAGAAATTCCGACCACAAAATCCGTCGGATTTTTTCCGACGGATTTTGTCCGAAACTGGTGTTGCATACACACGGTCGGACAAAGTTGTCAGAAACTCCGATCATACCAAACGTGGTGACGTTTGTTGCGTATGACGGAACTACATAGAGGCTAGTAGCCAATAGCTTTGGTCTCGTAATTTGATCTGAGCATGCGTGGCACTTTGTCCATCGGAATTCTCTGAAAAAGTCAGATCGGATTTTGTTGTTGGAAAATTTGAGATCCCGCTCTCAAATTTTTTTCCGTCTGAAATTCCAGAAAAAGCCCGCTAGAGCCCACACACGATAGGATTTTCTGACAACATAATCCAATCAGCCTTTTTCCATCGGAATATCCGACCGTGTTTACAGGGCATAAGAATCGATAAACTGCAACATAATAAATGTTTGCTTTTGGGTTTAAAGGGAGACTAAAGGTTCAGGTTTTTAATTTTTTTTTTAAATTACAAACATGTCATACTTACCTCCTATGTGCAAGCATTTTGCACAGAGTGGCCCGATCTTCTGGAGTCCCTCCGCTATCCTCCTGGCTCCTCCACGACGGTGAAGCGCTTCCCTGGGGACACGCGTGCGGGCATTGACACAGATAGCAGGACTCGGGCCCCCCCCCCCCCCCGACTCCAGCATCATTGGATTTGATTCACAGCAGTGGGAGCCAATGACTGCACTGCTATCAATATATCTTGTTCCTGGCGCTGGAATAACAGAGTTCAGGTAAGTATAACGGGGGCTCTGGGGTCTGCTACACTAAAGGAGGTTTTTCACCTTAATGCATAGAATGTATTAAGGTGAAAAACGCAGAGGGTTTACAACCTCTTTAATACTGCTTTAAGCCCTAACAACCTTTCTGCTAACTCCTAAACCTAACCCCCAAGTCTTGACCCTAAAACTGACTATACACTAGTAGTTCTAAAAATCCTCAGTACATTTGATGGCTTGCTCAATGTAGTTCAAAGGTACTTCAATTTTTTGTTTGCTTTTAACACTTGGTTTAGGAATGAATATAATTTCCTGAACAAAATAAATCACAAACACTGTTAGAAATTCGTTCATTTGAGAAAAATGTTCCATCCTGTTACGTCAAATTTTTTCATCACTGTGGTTAAAAATGAATGTTGAGTTGACCCCTCTGACCATTAAAAAATCAATCAAACTTTCTTAACCGCTTGCCGACCAGCCGCCATTATACTGCGGCAGGTCGGCATGTTTACATGAGCCGTCGTAGCTGTATGTCAGCCCTTTAAGCGGGGATAACAGGTGTAATCACCGGCCGCGTGCATCGGCAACTTCGCAGTGCAGGGGTGCCGTTGCACGTGGCCAATGGTCGCTATGACTAGCGGCCACGCACGATCGCGGGCACAAAAACCAGAACAGGGACGTGTGTGGGTAAACACACAAATCCCTGTTCTGTGAGGAGAAACAGATCGTGTGTTCCTACTAGCTAGGAGCAACGATCTGTCATCTCCACTAGTCAGTTCCATCCCTATACAAATAGAACACACTGACGGAACACACATTTAACCCCTTGATCGCCCCCTAGTGTTAACCCCTTCCCTGCCAGTGACATTTACACAGTAATCAGTGCATTTTTATAGCACTGATTGCTGTATAAATGTCAATGGTCCCAAAAAATGTGTCAAAAGTTTCCGATCTGTCTGCCATAATGTTGCAGTCCCGATAAAAATCGCAGACCACCGCCATTACTTGTAAAAAAAAAAGAAATTGCCAGAAATATTTCCCATAGTTTGTAAACGCTATAACTTTTGCGTAAATCAATAAATTAGCTTTTTCCTCAGTGCTCGGCGCTCTGGGTCCCACTCAGGCCTTGGATATGTAGCAGAAATGATGCATATCGGACAGCGATGTGCACTCCCTGATCTCCCTCATAGCAAGAAGACGCTGTGTCCTGTACAGCCCAGAAAAATTCATCTCTTTTCCCTCCTCTTGGCAATCTCTTGCTCTGGGAAGTGGAGTTGACTTGACTACAGTAGAGCCTTTCTCCTCTGGACTACAGTTCCCATAGTGCATTGCTGCCTGTCTATTGAACTCTACCTGCTCAGCAGCTCCCTTCTGTTGCTGATATAGCTGTTAACCAGTTCAGCCCCACAGGGCAGCAGCTACAGGGAGCAGCTGCAGCCAGTGTTCCTCTCACTGTTCATTATTGGCCAAGCTTGAGACTACACATGTCTACAGATTGTCCTTGATCCATGAAGAAACATCAGCCGTCTCAGGGAAAGAACCAATCTTCTGGAACAGGGGTCTCCAAATTTTTCAGTATGAGGGCCACATTGTATATTCTACCAAAACCTGTTTAATAAATGAATCAATACAATTTAAATGAACAAATACATTTTACTTGGAGTTTTTTTGTTTTTTTTCTGTAAAAAGTATGATGTGATTCTGAACAGAGAAATAATTTCAGTAAGACAGAGCAAAAAAACTCAAAATAAACTTGAGCCGTTAATGAAGGTCCAACAAACATATTTTCAGTCTGCACCTTTCTTATAAGAGTTATAGTTTCCATCAGAGTCCCCCCTTATATCAGAATTTCATTTATATCATAGTGCCACCTTACATCAGGGCCCCCATCAGAGTTCCCCCTTTCACCATGGTTCCCATCAGAGTCACCTTTACATCAGAATCCATCAGAATCCCTCCTTACTTCAGGGTCCACTTTAAAGTCCCTGTCTGATGGGGTCCCTTACATCAGGGACCCCATCACATTTCCCCTTCACATCACAGTCACCCTATAATACCAGGATACCCCTCAGAGTCCTCCCTTGCATCAGGGTCTCCATCAGAGCAGAGACTAGGCACATCAGCTGTGGGGTGGAAAACAAATCTTGTAGCAGGCTGCATAGTTTGCAGACCCCTGGTCTCAAAGATAAAGCCAGCGATGGGGGTCTGCACAGGGCACATGCTCAGCCAGTGAGACCGTACATGCTTATGCAAAAAATCATTCTGCAGAGCAATTATAAGGCATTTGGAATGTTCTACTGCTGTGTTATGATGAGAGCTTTTGGTCGGAAAATGCGACCGTGTGTATGCTCCATTGGACTTTTGCTGGGTGAATTTCCGCCAGCAACAGATTGAGAGCAGGTTCTCAATTTTTCAGTCGGAAAAAGTTCTGATCGGAAATTCCAAAGCGCAAAATTCCTACGCATGCTTGGAAACAATTCAGCGCATGCTTGCGTGTTGTACGTCACCGCGTTCTTGACGGTCAAAAGTTCAGTGAACTTTTGTGTGACTGTGTGTATGCAAGCTTGAGCGGAATTCCGTTAGAGAAACCATCCAAGATTTTTCCAACGGAAAATCTGCTCGTGTGTATGCGCCATAAGTCTCTTCTAACTGACCTGCATGACTGATCATGTTATGCAATTTGTGCAGAGAAGTTGATTTGTAATATCTGGAGCAAAGGTAAATTAAAATTTCCCCACAAAATACAGCTTACACTCTACAATCAGGATAAGGGTTAGAAGCTGGTTACAATGGAAACTCAAAATGATCCTCTTCTCTCAGAATTTGTATACCCCAGTGACTTACAAATATTATAATTTTTTTTACTCCTGAAAATTTAGTAACTATAGAGTTTACCACAAATAAACAGCCTTTTATGTTCTCTTTCATTTTCAGATATGAAGGCACAGTATAAACTGCACACTGTAATTGGCAGTGTATCGGGGGTCTTAATATTCGGAGTTGGAATCATTATTTTTTTAATCGTGAAACAAAAAAAAAGTAAGTAATTGGCTGCTTCTAAGAAAAGATGCTGACCTTCACAGAGTATCCATTATATCAAGGTTGTCTTTTGATCATGTAGCAAAACAGATCCATGCAATGCGTTCATCCAGTATGAGGGATCAGGGGGTTTAAATATAACTCAAATAGATGTAAACAGGGGAGTTTTTTTGGTGGGATCTTAGGGGTGCCAGGCAAAAAAGTTACTTTACAATACTCCAAAAAATGCAAAAAGTATAACAGAGTTTATTACATAAAAGACAATTTTAAAAATATTGGCTGTACAAATGATACGCAGATACGATTACACATCTAAATAGCAGATGGAAAGAATGGTCACTCAACAATAGCATGGAGTGACTTATCCCAACATGTTTCGCCTTTTGGAAATTCCTCGGGGGATGTTTTTTGAGACTTAGATGTGATACTGCATAAAACAAAGTACAGTTAAAAACAGTACAGACTTAGAATAAATTACAAAAACAAAAACAAAAAACCCTTAAGAAATGAGTATGCTGCTGGCCGCCATACCCAATACACATCAACCACCCAAAGAGAGTTTTTTTCCTGCGAGTTGATGTAAAGCCAAGTGAAAAAATGGACGCTGGATGGCATAAAGATCAAGCCGACCGAAAAAAGCCCAGAACAAGATTAAGCAGCCGGTTTCTGTCTAAAAGAACAGTGAGGTGTAAATAGTGGCCGAACCAAACAATAAGGGTCACAATATATGAGGGAGTGGAAGTGGCAGGGCGAGGAAGAGGAGAAGGAAAGGAAAGTGAAGGGTGGGAAGTGAGGAAGGGGGAGGTGAAAGGAAAAGGAGAGAGGGAAAAAGGGAGGGGAAAGAAGGAAGGACAGGGGTGGGAAAGTAGAAAGTGGGGGAAAAAGGGGGGGGCAAGGATAAAAAAAAGGAGACAAGATGGGGATGGTGTTAGGGTATTGAGGAGAAGTAAAATGGAGAAGGGAAAATGATGAGGAAGAAAAGGAAGCAAAAAGGGACAGGGGGAAACAAAAAGAAAAGAGAGGGTGGAGGAGAGGAGAAAAATAGGGGGGGGGGGGGAGGGGAGTAAGAGAACACTGGCCTAGAATAGAAAAGGAGAGAAGGATGGTTGGAAAGGAAGGGGGAGAGGGGAGGGGGAGGGGAGAAGGGGACGGTAAAAGATGGAACATAAGTGAGAGGGTGGTGGGGAGGGGAAAGGGGAGGGGAAAAGTGGAAGGGAAAGAAAGAAAGAAGGTAAGATGGAAATAAAGAAGAAAGGAAAGAAATAAAGAAGAAAAGAAAGGAAGAAGGAAGGAAGAGAGGGGGAAGGGGGGTTTGTGGGGTAGGGAATTAGGGTGAAAGTAAAGAATATGGGGGGTGGGAAAGGATGGGAAGGCAGTCTGGGGAGGAGAGAGGGTAACGGGTGATAGAGTGGGAGGGGTGAGGGAGGGGGAAGGAAAAGATGGAGAGGGGGGTAATGGAAATGTGGAGAGAGGGGTAAGAAAGAAAAATGAGTGAAGGAGGGAATAAAGGGGGAGGGGGGAGTGAGGGGGAAGTGGGGCTGAAAAGATGAAGAGGGGGGCGTGAGATGAGAAGTGCACAGGAAAATAATGGTGGAATAGTGGACAAACAGTAATGATAACATATATAACTGGGTGCTTGAATGTGCAAAAAGTGAGAAGGTGGATATTACCGCTAAGCGTGGCTTCTTACACTTGACCAAAATAGGTCTAGAAAAAAGCCAAGGGTGCCTAAGTTACAGGATAATATCTGTTAAAGAGACAGTGTTTACAATGATAAGTACCTAGCTCAAGTAAGGAGAAGGTGAACATTAGAGTTGAATGTGTGCTGCATGAGTCAAGATTAAAAAATAAACATAAGCTGGCCAAAAGAATTTATACTAAAAATTCATGCAGATATAAATTGGGTCTTCTCATATGTAGAAGACCCATATTCCTGTTTGCAGATCGTCCATCCCCACTTCAAAAAAAGGGGTGGGGGTTAACTTAGAACACAGACGGCAACAGGTAAAGATGGTGAACCAGAAATTAAGTAGATGCTTAGTGATCACAATATGACTAACAAATTCAGCAGCACCGAAGGGGTTCAAAGATAGAGAAGATGAAAGGAGCATTCTGTTAAGCGGTTTACCTCATATAAAGAGATGTAACTGCATGGCAACCCTGGTAGTGTCTGACAATGTGATAAGGTAAGGGAGGGGGGGGGGGGTGTTTGTATGTGTGCAGAAGTGTAGGCAGCGCGGCACTAGTGCTAAACGTCAAGGAATCGAGTACACATTGTGGAACTACGATTCCCACAATGCACCGTGGCTCAAGGGCGGGCAAAGAGGAGATGCAAGAGAAGCTGACATGCCCCAATCAGTGGGCGCGCATTTAACCTCTCTCTGCTCAAAGGCAGCGGTGTGAGATTACAAGTAACAGGAGGCAAAATTGAATTGAACATAAATCGCTTGGTATTTCCGCTGGGAGCGGTCAAGGTGGGACAGCAAACATATAGCCATATCGGTAACCAATGTTGGAATTAAAGAGAGAATTAGAGGCAACGTGCATCAGGGCACAGAAAGGTCACATTGGCTGATAATAGGGGGCGATGGGATAGCGGTGAGGTGGGCAGCAAGCATAACAATACCAAATAAGTATCCAAACAAGCAAAATTATACAATAACATTCATAAATTCAATATATAATGAACTCAAATAGAAGTGATGGGTCATTGGGCAATTGATTACCCAGGTAATGGATGTGAGATGAAGCCCACTTGAAAGGGAAGGTGGTCTGTAGATAACAAACAGTACATTGGGAGAGTTGTCCAGTTAAATGTTTCTGATTTTTGAAACTTAATGTGGAAATATGATAAATCGCCAAACATGGAGAATTCCCAACTCAATTAGGTTGGGAAGGGTAATCTCTGGATTGCTTAGAAAAAAGAGGAGATTATCCTCATACGCCTGAAATTTTATGGATAAGTCTTCCGACCTTAATTCCATTCATTTTTGGGTTAGCCTGGGCTTGGCTAACAAAAATCTCCAAAGTTAGAATGAAAGCTAGCAGTGAGAGTGGGCATCCCTGGCAAATTCCATTATGAATAAGGAACGATCTGGAAATAATGCTTTTGGCTTTGACCTGTGCGCAGGAGGAAGTATAAAGGTAAATAATCCAAGAATGCATGTGGAAGCCAAGACCAATAGTTTCTAGTGTGGCATGGATAAATGTCTAGTTGACCTGGTCAAAGGCCTTTTCCATGCCTCTAGACAGTAGAAACGTGTGGCTGGACTTAGACTGGGCTGAGTGGACGATAGTCACAGAGCCTGGATAATCTTTGAGAAGTGTGTGAGCAGCCTGGCTAATATCTTGGCAAGAATTTAAAATCAAATTGAGAAGTGATCTATGTCTATAGTTTGCACAAAGTTGAGAAAATGACCATCCTTTGGAATGATGGAGAAGTGAGCTGTTAACACAGAGAGGTGTAAGGCATAGCCTTGTCTGAGCGAGATGAAAGCCCCTACAAAATGGGGGGGGGTTGGGTCAGAAAAGTTTGGAAAGTTTTATAACAGTTCAATGTCAAACCATCAGGATCCAGGGCCTTACAGGTCTTAGTAGATTGAATTGCAGTGAATACCTCTAAAGGATCAAGCAGCTGCTCCAGACGTTAGGCACCATAGTTTTCCAGGGAGGGAAGACCAGAGGCTACCCACTGGAGATGTGCCCCCCAATTTGGCTTTTTTGACTGTTGTTCACCTGCATTAATAAAACGATGTTTTAACCAACTTCCATGGCACCAGCCTTTCTCCCTTTTTAGCACAGATTGCAAATGGAGCTTTGCAGAGACTTCCCAGGCTAAGTGTTATGTTCTTGAGGCTGACCAGGCATTACAGAGGAGGTAGTAGCTCTGATGCACCTGTTTCAGTGCCCCCAATTAGTTTGCTTCACATATCATATGTGAAGAGGTTTCCATGGAAGTGTTAGTCACAAAGTATAGGTTTAATTCTCACTTTAAATCATATTTGACTATAGAATCTTGTAGAAGAGAATCATTGAGCCTCCAGCTGAAAACATAGGGCGTTGGGGGGCCAAGGGAGATTGTAAGTATGATTGGGGCATGGGCTGAGATGGCAATGTTGCTTATGTCTGAGCTTGAGGACAATTGTAGATAGCAGAATTCAATAAGAGGTCAATATGGGAGTAGGAGTCATGTAATTGCAAATGACACATGAAGCCCTTAGTCATGGTATGGTGGATGCACCAAACAGCTACCATCTGATGGAGGTTTAGGGATTGTTTTGATACATCTGCATTCATAAGAGATGGGATGCCTGCCCATTGGGAACTACGCTTGGGTCGAACAGTAAATTAAAGCCCCCCCCCCCCAGAATCCAGATCCTCTCTGCAAACACTCCTCCAACACTGCCAATGTAGTTTTAAGAAATGAAATTTGGTTCTGGTTAGGCATATGTGCAATGGCAAGGATTACGATTTGAGTGCTGATATGCCTATTAACAAACAGACAGTGCCCGTCACTATCCCTGTACTCCAGCAATGTAGTCCAAGATCCTGAGTTAGCACTAAGAATACACACACCCCTAGATCTCTTGTCAAGTGAGTAGGAGCGGAAAGACATAGGGCAATGACTGTCACGGAAAGAAGGAACTTTGTTTTGAGAAAAATGAGTGATACCCCTGAGACAGGTGAAGTAAGCTAAGAGGCAAACAGTTAGATCAGCTAATTATTATGGATGGATTAAAAGGAGAATGAGTCAGACCACAGGGAGGCAAGGTGCTCTGGAATTAGGACTACAGAAAAAGGTATGGAAGTGGTAGGTCACTAAGGCCTATGGTAGGATGACAATAGGAACAATAAGCTACCATTCATGCAAGGAGTTTAGCACCTGGCAGTGAGAAGAGGACTCTTCAACAGTGAAGTACCATCTGGTTAGAATCACACTTCACCAGATTAACTTTTGCAAGGGTGTGTAACAATATAGTACGTCTTATGCCTCGTACACACGTACGGACTTTTGCCGGCGGACCTAAGTCCAGCGGACAATCCGCTGGACTTTCCGGCTAGGTCCGCTGGACTTTCCGAGGGTGTGGACTTGCCCACACACGCACGGACTTGTCCAGCGGATAATCCGCCGGCCAAAAGTCCGCGGGACTTTTGAAAATGAACGGACTTGCCCACACACGGAGCAGTCCGTTCATTTTGAACGTAACTTCAGGTTACGTAGCTAGCGTAGGCAGTAAATGCCGCCGCGCTAGCTCCGCAAGCTGGCATGGATTTAAAGGGAATCCCCACGCCGAAAAAACGGCGTGGGGGTTCCCCCCAAATCCATGTCAGACCCTCATCCGAGCACGCAGCCTGGCAGGCCAGGAAAGGGGTGGGGACGAACGAGCGCCCCCCCCCCTCCTGAGCCGTACCAGGCCGCGTGCCCTCAACATGGGGGGTGCCCTGGGGAAAGGGGGGCCGTGCGGCCCCCCCACCCCAAAGCACCTTGTCCCCATGTTGATGAGGACAAGGGCCTCTTCCCGACAACCCTGGCCGTTGGTTGTCGGGGTCTGCGGGCGGGGGCTTATCGGAATCTGGGAAACCCCTTTAATAAGGGGGCCCCCAGATACCGGCCCCCCACCCTATGTGAATGAGTATGGGGTACGATGTACCCCTACCCATTCACCTAAGGTGTAAAATGTAAAGTAAAAAAAAACACCCACACTTTTGAAAAAATAGTTTATTGCACTGCTCCGGGGGTCTTCTTCCGTCTTGGGGGTCTTCTCGCCGGACTCCCCCGCCATTTACCAAGCTCTTTTACCGAGCGAGGGGAGTCCGGCTACCTTCTTCGTCGTCGCCGCCGTCTGGGGGTCTCGATCCGCCTTCGGGGGTCTTCTTCCGTCTTGGGGGTCTTCTCGCCGGACTCCTCCTCCTCTCTTCTGCTCTTTTACCTAGCTCTTTCACGAGGGGAGGTGTCCGGCTACCTTCTTCGTCGTCGCCGCCGTCGTCGTCTGGGGGTCTCGATCCGCCTTCGGGGGTCTTCCGGGGGTCTCTTCTGTTCTTGCGGCGGTCGTCGTCTTCCGCGCCGCCGCCGGCGCCGCCTTCTTCTTCTTCTTGTCCTTCTTGTTCTTCTTCTTCTTCTTCTTCTTCCGATGTTGACCCGACGCTCTCTCTGCCCGGAATGCCTGTGCCGCTCTGAGCTCGGACTTATATAGGGACATGGGCGACAGGGTCACATGTTCATGTCACATGGTGACCCCGCCCCCTTGCGATGTCACAGTCCCAGCATCCTCCGGGACTGTGACAACACAAGGGGGCGGGGTCACCATGTGACATGTGCATGTGACCCTGTCGCCCATGTCCCTATATAAGTCCGAGCTCAGAGCGGCACAGGCATTCCGGGCAGAGAGAGCGTCGGGGTCAACATCGGAAGAAGAAGAAGAACAAGAAGGACAAGAAGAAGAAGAAGGCGGCGCCGGCGGCGCGGAAGACGACGACCGCCGCAAGAACAGAAGAGACCCCGGAAGACCCCCCCCGAAGGCGGATCGAGACCCCCAGACGACGGCGGCGACGGCGGCGACGACGAAGAAGGTAGCCGGACACCTCCCCTCGTGAAAGAGCTAGGTAAAAGAGCAGAAGAGAGGGAGGAGTCCGGCGAGAAGACCCCCAAGACGGAAGAAGACCCCCGAAGGCGGATCGAGCCCCCAGACGACGACGAAGAAGGTAGCCGGACTCCCCTCGCTCGGTAAAAGAGCTTGGTAAATGGCGGGGGAGTCCGGCGAGAAGACCCCCAAGACTGAAGAAGACCCCCGGAGCAGTGCAATAAACTATTTTTTCAAAAGTGTGGGTTTTTTTTTTTACTTTACATTTTACACCTTAGGTGAATGGGTAGGGGTACTACCCCATACTCATTCACATAGGGTGGGGGGCCGGTATCTGGGGGCCCCCTTATTAAAGGGGGTTCCCAGATTCCGATAAGCCCCCGCCCGCAGACCCCGACAACCAACGGCCAGGGTTGTCGGGAAGAGGCCCTTGTGCTCATCAACATGGGGACAAGGTGCTTTGGGGTGGGGGGGGCCGCACGGCCCCCCTTCCCCAGGGCACCCCCCATGTTAGGGCACGCGGCCTGGTACGGCTCAGGAGGGGGGGGGGCGCTCGTTCGTCCCCACCCCTTTCCTGGCCTGCCAGGCTGCGTGCTCGGATGAGGTTCTGACATGGATTTGGGGGGAACCCTCACGCCGTTTTTTCGGCGTGGGGATTCCCTTTAAATCCATGCCAGGTCACGGAGCTGGCGCGGCGGCAGTAACTGCCTACGCTAGCTACGTAACCTGAAGTCACGTGCTAAATGAACGGACTTGCCGATGAGCGGCAAGTCCGTTCATTTCAAAAGTCCCGCGGACTTGCCCACTAACGGCGGGATTGTCCGCTGGACTTCCAAGTCCAGCGGATAATTTGAGAACAAAACCTGAAACTTTAGTCCGCCGTACTTTGGCGCCAAAAAGTCCGCCGGCGCCCACACACGAGGGGATTATCCTCTGGACTTCAGTCCAGAGGATAATCCCGCGGGATTGTCCCTTCGTGTGTACGCGGCCTTAGTAAGTTAACCAGCAGAAAAACATATAAGTTAAAAGTGAGAGTGAAAAGTGAGAGTGAAACATCAGGCAAAAGGGCAGGAGTTGTATCCACCTGTGTCATCCATGGTGATGCCCCTGGAAATCTCCCAGACCCTAATGGCCATCTAAAGGGAGTCCATTGCCAGAGAGAGGCCTTTAGGCCTTTATCAGGGAAAATCAGGGTTCTGTTCGAAAAAACTGTCTATTTGAACAACCTAGATGGTCAGGTGCATCTCCTAGAGAGATGGTACGACTGACGGATATGGCCTAAATTGCAGGTCCATAATATGTACCTAGATTTTAGTATGAAATGGGGTACAACTTCACCTAAATGGCGAAGAAGCGAGTATGGGCCGATCGATGGTAACTATCAGCCACAGCTTAAACTATATTAGATCTGAAGAAGCTGCCAGCACATTGCAACAAGGTTACCACCAGCCTGAAGACAGTAAATGGTAACCGATTGACAAAGAATTTCAAGGATGCAGCATTATAAAAAAAAAGTGGTTTAACAGGTAGGCTTTAAAGACAAAGCAGTCTGTAGAGAATGTATATAAACTGTACAGTATGCTGAATATATTTTAAGCCTGAGGACAGTAAACATTAACCAATTCAGAGAGAATTTCAAGCATACAGGATTATAAAATAACAATTAAACAGTTAACATATAAAGCCAAAGTATGCCAGTTTCTAAAACGAATTGTCGTGATCCCAAAGAATAGCAACAAAATAACCTAACGACGACTCAGGAGAATGGGCAGATAATCGATCTGCAGAAAGGAGGCAACCAGAAGAGACACCAGTCTCTGGCATATGTGGGCTTTAAATGCCATGTAAGAAAGGCTTGTTAAAAAGAACACTAGATTATCTTCCACCAGGCACAAATAAATCATTGATATAGACACAAAGAAATATGATAAATACTGTACACTCTTTGATACATGTTTTCTACTATACCACATTATATTATTTTTTGGGAGTACAAATAGGGGTAGAAAATATGTTTACCTACTTTCTCAGGGAATACCAAGCCAAATAGATGGACCTTGGCTCTGATTGTAGTTTATAATCCATTATTGTTTCATAATACTTTATATTATTATTTTATCATTACCCCCCTTTAGCATTTGGCATTTATAATTATACCTGACTATTATTCTTACACTTGTAATCTAATTTCTATCTTGTACATTTTATTTTATTTTTCAATGTGAATAATCTAACACAATACATTATTTATTATATAATCTATCATTATATAATATAATTTTATCTTTATTTTATTGACTCTTACTTACGCAAGAAGTTTTAGAGCCGGTTCACACAGGGGCGACTTGTCAGGTGACTTAGCTGCCTGACAAGTCGCGTTCTGTTCTGTACAATGGAACCGTTCTAATAAGAGCAACTCAAGTCGCTCCGACTTAGAAAAAGGTTCCTGTACTACTTTGGGGGCGACTTGCATTGACTTCTATACAGAAGTCGTTTTGCCAGTCGCCGCTGAAGTCGCGTGCAGGTCGCCTCACAGAGTCGGTCTGCAAGTCGCGTTGCCCCTGTGTGAACCGACTCTTACTGTATGTTTTTACTTTATCTTGTGAAACTTGTTTTCTTATAATACTGATTTATTGTAATTCATTGTAACCTATAAAAATAAAAATTATTTAATGAGATAGAAAGAACACTAGAATTTGGAAGTTCAAATATGTCTGCAAAGTTAGAATCTGAGAGTAACCACCAGAAGGTCTCTGTAATTGTTTCTTTCAACTTAGCTGGTGCGGTTGCTTCTGGAAAACACCAAGTTCGGACGCTGTTCCTCTGACTTCTGCCTTGCAGGTCCTCCACCTGAAGCTGCATGCCGGACAGGTGTGGGAGCAGGGTAGCTAGCTGTGTCTCCAGTGATTGGACTCTTGTGGCTGTATCTGAGGCATTCCCCTCCACGTTGTTCAATCTGGTAGAGAGTAAAATTGTAGTTTGTTGAAAGAAGGTGATATCTTCTCTGAGAGACCTGTCCACATGCACGGCAAGAGAGTCAAAATCAAAATCTGTTTTAGTAGGGAGATAGTGTAGTAGCTTACGTAGCTCCATGGGGAGAGGGATCGGGTACTCACCTGGGTGTGAAGAGATGAGAGATGAGAGAGAAGAGAGGCTGATATTGACAGTTGTATGTCACGGTAGCAGCAATCATCAAAGCCATACAAGTCTGGCAAGTAGATACCCACAGACCTAGACTGTCTATTGTGTCCAAGAATTGTGAGGCAAAGAATTGGCTAATAGCTGGATCAGAACTGTCTCTATGATGGTTCCATGGAGCTTTTTATTTAGACATGGCAGTACAGCACTTTTGGAAGTAAGGAGATTGCACCTATCACTGTAGTTTGAGGTGATCATTCCGGAGATCCAGCTGTGTGTTGCTTACTCCACCATTATTTGGCCATGCACTCTTTTTCTTTTCTTTTATATTCTTGTCTCATCTGTATTCTTTCTCCTTCACACTCACATATTCCGTCAGTAGAATTTCCTTCATTCAAACCAGCATTGCAACCATTTATGGCTTTTTTTTGCCATTTTTTAAGTTTTGACTTCACTCACCACCTCACTATACACTGTAGTGGTAATTGTTCATCAGTTTTTGTATAGTTGCATTAACTGATCTGTTTTTTTTACCATTTCTGTCTCCTTATCATATTCTTTATTTGTAGCACATTAGTACTGTTCTAGTAATGATAGGTATATGAATGTACTAAATATTCTATGGGACACTTAGACTCAAAATAACAAAGTTCAGTGCACTGTTAATATAGAACCAAAATCATTATTTGTGACACCATAGCACCGTAGAGTTGTTAGAATTCTTCTTTAATTGTTATATATTAGTTTGCTTTACTAATAATACTAACAATGTTTATAATTCTATTATTTCTATAGGGATAATATTAAAATAGTTTTAGTTTAAGAAGTTTGTACAGGACACCAAGGATGGGTCCTGGACGAATGCTATGTTGCACCAATATTTGGGTTATGGTCCCTTTAAGGGAAATGTGTGTGTACTCAAGGGTCTCAACCATAGGCGTACGTAGGCCTTTTGCATTAGGGTGTGCACTCCGAAGCTCGAACACACATGCGTGAGTATATAAACTACCCTCTTAGACTCTTATTTGACTGCAGTTGTCATTGCACATGTGATCAGTTATGACACCAGCCATTTGATGGCTTGAGAGTTCATTTGAGAGCACTCATATGGTTGGAGTATTTTGCTTATTATTACCATCAGCAGTTTACAACATGCTTTTAACTAGTGTGACCCACAATAAATGCTTAAAGGTCCCCACTCAGGCTATCAAGGGCCGATGAGTTGGATGTCCCTAACTGGTGAGGGTGTAGGCTGAGGAGAGGTCCATCCAGACCCAAAGAACACTGCAGAAATAGGAAGAGATGGCCCAGCCGTCACACACCTCACCTGGCCCGAGTGGTTGGCAGGTAAAAGCAGCTTTGGGCCAGACGTGCAGAAATATCATCAAGCAACTCATTTGAGTAGGATTATAGATTGGTGCTGTCATAGTAAATTTAAATCATGGGTTCAGATAGAACAAGCTCAGACACAGGTTTTACTACCAGGGACTCTATGGTGTTATGACCATCTTCAGATGTCACTGAAAAATCACCCTATAATAGAGGCAACGCTTCATATAGGATCACATGTCAGTAAGCAATTTTCTCTTATCTCTTCAGAATCTCCACTGTTCCCTATTTTGGGAAACCCGAGTTTCCCCCCAGGTCTTTGTTTCGATACATTTAAGGTCTTACGACAGGGGAGCATAACCCGGGTTTCCCATTTTATAATGGAGAGTAGGTGGCCTTCTATAGAGGAATTGAGGGAGGAGTCAGGACCATATATACTGTCTTTTTGGTTGGCACTTCAGCTGAGACACTTGGATACCTTACCTGACCATGTGTTATGTTCGTCCCTTGACAAAGTTAGAGGAATATTGTTCCGAGGAAGGGGTCATAACACAGGTACTTTCTAAGATGTACTCTCTACTGAACTGCCCAGCGGCCATGCCACACTTGTCGTGTGAAATTTACATTGGACGAAATACAACACATATTAAGATTTGCTTTAAAATCGTCAGTTTCCACAAAGATTCAGGAATCTAATTATAAAATTCTGACAAGATGATGTCTCACCCCACATCTTCTACATAAATACTATCCTGATTCCACTGATCACTGCTGGAGATGTCTGGACGATAGAGGAACCTTATTGCACATATTTTAGTCATGCCCCAAATTGTCCCTTTTTTGGACAACAGTTCAAGAAGTGATGCAAAAATTTACAGAGATTTATCTAGTGACCCGGCTTTCTTTCTTTTACATGTGTCTACTATTCTGGTTAAAAGCTACCAAAATTCTATAGTAAGACCTCTCCTAAATGCCGCAAAGTCTTGTGTTCCACTCTATTGGAAGAAACAGACCCCGCCGATGGTGGTGGATTGGCTACATAAAGTAGAGGAGATAAGTAAAATGGAAGAATTAGTATTAGCGTCACAACAACAACAGGGAGAATATCAGACAACTTGGAAATTGTGGAAACAATTTGTTCTATCCGCAGAACGTCTGATTCTTCTAGGGAATAGAAGTTAACTTTATATATACATTTGGAGCACCTTGGCTGTCCAGAGCTGATGAACTCTTCTTTTCCCTTCCCACCCATCCTCCCTCTTCCCCTTTTTTATTTTTTTGGGTTGGTTTGCTTTTGTTTTTTGTGTTGTTTGAAAAAGAGAAAAGGGCGGCGGGTAATGTTGAATTCAGTATCTAAGTCTTTTCTTTTTGGATTGATACAAGAAGGGAGAAAATAGAAAAGTCTATATGATGTTTAATGTTTTACTAGACCCCCTTGGATATTTTCTGTAGATATCTGAACAAATAGATATACAATGTCTATGTGGATGTTTGAGGTATGGATATTATTATTATTATTATTACTATACAGGATTTATATAGCGCCAACAGTTTGCGCAGCGCTTTACAACATGAGGGCAGACAGTACACTTACAATACAAATCAATACAGGAGGGATCAGAGGGCCCTGCTCCTTAGAGCTTACAATCTAGAAGGGAGGGTCAAGTTGAAACAAAAAGTTAATAAGTGTGGGGGATGAGCTGATGGAGAAAATGAAAATACAGTTGTTAGTTGTGGGTAGGGTAGGCTTCTCTGAAGAGAAGGGTTTTCAGGGATCGTCTAAAAGCTAATAAAGTAGGAGATAGGCGGACAGATTGGGGTAGGGCATTCCATAGGATTGGAGAGGCTTTGGAAAAGCCCTGGAGGTGAGCATGGGAGGAGGTAACGAGGGAGCTAGAGAGCAGGAGGTCTTGAGAGGAAAGAAGAGAACGAGTAGGTTGGTATTTAGAGACTAAGCCAGTGATGTAGCTGGAGGCGAAATTGTGGATGGCTTTGTACGTAGTGGTTAGTATTTTGAATTTAATTCTTTGGCTGAGCGGAAGCCAGTAGAGGGATTGACAGAGAGGAGTGGCAGACACAGAGTGATTGGTAAGGTGGATGAGTCTGGCAGCAGCATTCATGCTATGTAGAGGTAAGCCAATGAGAAGGGAGTTGCAGTAGTCGAGGCGAGAGATGACCAGCGAGTGAATTAAGAGCTTTGTTGTGTCATTGGTTAGAAAGGGGCTTATTTTGGAGATGTTGAGGAGGTTGAGGCGGCAGGATTTGGACAGTGATTGGATGTGTTGCTTAAAGGAGAGTTCAGAGTCCAGGACTACACCTAGAACCTTGGCATGTGGGCATGGGCTTATGGTTGTGCCATTGATTTTGACAGAGAGATCAGGAGAAGGGGAAGGGGCATATGGGGGAGGAAAAATGATAAGTTCGGTTTTGGATAGATTGAGTTTGAGGAAGTGGTGTGACATCCAGACTGATATATCTGATAGTAAATTAGTGATACATGAGGAGACAAAGGTAGTGAGCTGAGGGGTAGAGAAATAGATTTGGGTGTCGTCAGCGTAGAGGTGGTATTGGAAGCCATAGGAGGCTATCAGTTGACCCAGGGAGGAGGTGTAGATTGAAAATAGGAGAGGTCTAAGAACAGAACCTTGGGGGACCCCAACAGAGAAAGGAAGAGGAATGGAGGAAGTAGAGTTGTAAGAAACGCTAAAGGTGCGGTTGGATCCTGTTGCGGTCTGTTGCTGCCTCAGAGGCAGAATGTTTAGGGTATATGGTGTGCCCTGATGTGGCCCGTTGCCATATTTTTGCCCCTGTGTGGGTAATGTTTGGCCCCTGCGTGGGCAATTTTGTATGCTAATGAAAAATTCAATAAAAAAGATTTTGCAAAAAAAAAAAAAAAGGTGCGGTTGGAAATGTAGGAAGAGAACCAGCGAAGAGTACAGTCACAGAGACCAAAGGGTGGTCAACTGTATCAAAGGCAGCAGAGAGGTCTAGAAGTAGGAGTACAGAATAATGTCGATGGTTTTGGCCGTTAGTAGATCGTTTGTTAGTTTTAGGAGAGCAGGTTCAGTGGAGTGTTGAGGACGAAATCCAGACTGAAGGGGATCAAGAAGGCTATTATCAGCGAGGTGGACGCTCAGTCGGTTGTAGACCAGACGTTCGAGGAGTTTGGATAAGAAGGGGAGCAAGGAATTGGGGATGTAGGTTGTTAAGATTTGATGGGTCCAGTGAGGGCTTTTTAAGTATGGGTCTGACAAGTGCATGTTTTAGAGAGTTGGGAAAGATGCCAGAAGAGAGGGAGAGATTGAAGATGTGGGTTAGAGAGTGTAGTATAGAGCCAGAGCATTGTAATGATATGTTTTGGCCCGTAGTAGGCATTAATAAAATATATATTTTAAAAAAAAAGCAGCTTTGGCTTACTTCATCCATGTCCCAACATGTTTTGCCCCGCCCCTGGGGCTTAATCATGGAGGGCGAAACATGTTGGGGACATGGCCTGGCTAAATCGAGCTGAGACTGCTTTTACCTGCTAACCACTGGGGTCAGGTGAGGTCTGACAAGTGCATGTTTTAGAGAGTTGGGAAAGATGCCAGAAGAGAGGGAGAGATTGAAGATGTGGGTTAGAGAGTGTAGTATAGAGCCAGAGCATTGTAATGATATGTTTTGGCCCGTAGTAGGCATTAATAAAATATATATTTTAAAAAAAAAGCAGCTTTGGCTTACTTCATCCATGTCCCAACATGTTTTGCCCCGCCCCTGGGGCTTAATCATGGAGGGCGAAACATGTTGGGGACATGGCCTGGCTAAATCGAGCTGAGAATGCTTTTACCTGCTAACCACTGGGGTCAGGTGAGGTGTGCGGCGGCCAGGCTATCTCTTCCTATTTCTGCAGCAGGCTTTTAACCAGGTTGTGCAGACCTGCTACACCACATTTTGATAGATCTCTACCCTGCTTAACTGTCTCATTGGAATTTATGAAACAGCTAGGATTTTACACCCTTCTGCTATAAAAGTTTTTAATGGCATTTTTCATAACCTACTTTTGCTTAAAACTATATTGTTATATCTTGTTGACTGAATATGAATTTTGAATATACCCCATTCCCCACTTAATTTGGCTTCAACAAATGTTTCCATCCTGCCTCCTTGATAACCAAATGTTGGAGTCATTTCCACACAATACTCTGGATGCCAGATTAGGGAAAAGAAAACCTAAACTACTAGATTATTAACTTTTCTTACTATATTTTTATTCACACTCCCACACTAGTAAAAGCCGAGTTACTTGGTCCCTTAAGTGTTTTGATAGTTATACCATCAAATAATAAATAGTTTTGAACTTCCTCTATGTCTGTGTAGTGGAAAATGTATCTAGCATTATCTGTTTGATGTTACAGGCTTCCCAAAGGTAAGACGTATAACTCAATCCTCAAGGGCCACTTTCAGCTTAGCTGTGGATCATTTCTATCCAGATAATATAACGGTAAGTTGGAAGGTGTTCCAGCCACCATTAAGCACAGAGCCCCACAAAATAGGCTCTACCACTGTGATGCATCAGAACCAAGATGGAACCTTCAATGCCATCAGCACTTGTGAAAGCCTCAGAGGGGAGATCCAGGAGGATGAGCCATACATCCTGCAAGCCGTGGTGGAACACAACAAGCTGAAACACCCAAAACACAGAGAATGGAGAAGCGATGATAAAAAAAAATGAAGGTATAAGGGGGTATTCTGGTATGGGCAGCAATCTGTCTAAAAACTAACATGGTCAGGTAATTGTAAAGAAATCCATGTCAACTTTACAAGAGGAAAGTTGAGTACACCTATCCTCAGTTCCTCAGGCAGATACAAAAGCAACACCACTTACCTCAGTGGAGTATTCATTGAAAAAAATGTAATTCATTTTTTTAAATGCCATCTAAGGAATTTATATTACATTAATATCAGCCTTTTGTTGTTCCCTGAACAGCAAAGATTGGACTGGGAGAGGAGGAGGCGGCACTAGGAACCAACTGCATCTATACTCATAAGAAACATGTTGATAGGAAGAGAAAAGATTCTGCTGAGTTCTTCAGTCTGATCCTACTACTTAAATGTCCTATCAAAGACTGGGGCCAGGGAGGTGACATGGCTGTACTGCGTACCTGCAGTAGAAAAAGTTGTCTCACCAGTCTGGCTGTGCTCTTTGTCAGGGTTGTGTAAATCTCGGGACTGGGTGCACAGAAATATGAATGTTTTGGCACGTACAATTGGACCTATTTATTTATATGTACTGCAATTGTGGTTTTAGATGTTAGCCTGGAGTTCAACTTTAGTAATTTACTAGGAATGAGCGAGTTTGCCAAGGTTGGCCAAGGGTTCGGGGAATCTTGTTTAAAAGTTGGTGAACCAGAGCTTAACCGCACATCAAACTGATGGCAAATCTTGTTTGTAAGTTCTAGGCATTGTTTGGCCTAATAGGCAATCTACTGGAAAAAAGGTTTGGGACCACCAGGTTTGGACTTCAATGGGGGGCCATGAACCAAAGGCAAAAAAAATTAAAATAGAACCAACATAGAATGGGTCTTTTCACATGGTTTCAAATGCAACACTGAAAATATACAAATCCTTTAAATAACATGCTTGGGGAAACCATTAAAACTGTAAAGTCTCAGGAAAGCATACACTGGCAGCACATATTTCCCTGTGGGATTTTTTTATCTTGGCTTACATACAGCAGCAGCACCCCAATCTGATTCACTGGCACTATTCATAATTTCATCAGGCGGTAATAGACCTGTTTTCACCAGGAGATAGAAACAGGCCAGTAGTTTGCTGAGGCTGTTCTTGCCGATAAAAAAACTGTCCTGCCAATGGCTATTTCTATCAAGCGCTCATTAAGAATTACGAGACCGCAGATGATAAAGCAGTGTAAAAATTGCCAGCAGCAGGACAATTTTCATGAGCAAGTCTAGTCACAAATTTACTTGAACTGGCTGGGGTATTACTACAAGAATGAAACTGCTTTAGACAGTACAGCTGTGTAAAGGACAGTTTTAATCAGGTCAGATAATAGGCCTAACTAGTGTATGCCAAATTTTTATTTTATCTATGAGCATTTAGCATGTGTTGAATTTCATTTATTTAGTGGTTTAGGTGCACATTGTTTTTGCACTGTTTTTTTTCTTTCAAACAATGCATCTGTTTGTTGCAAACAAAAACCAGCTCCATGAACAGTAACAGGTCAGTATCAAGTGAATGCTGCATTTTGAACAGCTCAAACATAAAAAAAGGTACAACATGAAATAAATATGACAAAAAAGCCCTAAATCTAAAACCATAAAAATCCCAAAATATCACAGATTAAACAAAGCCCTCTTTTTAAAAGGGAAGCCTTTTGGCAAACACGTAGTTTAACCGCTTCCCGACCGCCTAACGCAGATATACGTCGGCAAAATGGCACGGGCAGGCAAAATCACGTACCTGTACGTGATCGTGCATGTGCCTGCCTGTGGGTCGCGGTCGCCGCTGGTGTCCCACGATCAGGTTACGGAGCTGAAGAACGGGGAGAGGTATGTGTAAACAAACCTCTCCCCGCGCTTCCTACTCTGTCTGTCATTGATCGGCTGTTCCCTGTCATCGGGAAAGCCGATCAATGATGTCAGACGTCAGCCCCGCCCCCTAATGTAAAAAAAAACACACACGTCACAGCCCATAACCCCTCCCCTCCCCCTAGTGGTTAACCCCTTCACTTCAACTGTCATTTATACAGGAACCAATGCATTTAAATAGCATTGATTGCTGTATAAATGACAATGGTCCCAAAAATGTGTCAAAAATGCCCGATGTGTCCACCATAATGTCACAGTCACAATAAAAATCGCTGATCGCCGCCATTACTAGTAAAAAAAAAAATATTAATAAAAATGCTATAAAACTATCCCCTATTTTGTAAACGCTATAACTTTTGCGCAAACCAATCAATAATCGCTAATTGCGATTTTTTTTTAACAAAAATATGTCGAAGAATACGTATCGGCCTAAACTGAGAAAAAAAATAATTTATATATTTTTTGGGGATATTTATTATAGCAAAAAGTAAAAAATATTGCATTTTTTTCAAAATTGTCGCTCTATTTTTGTTTATAGCGCAAAAAATAAAAACCGCAGGGGCGATCAAATACCACCAAAAGAAAGCTCTATTTGTGGGAAAAAAAGGACGCCAATTTTGTTTTGGAGCCACGTCGCACGAACGCGCAATTGTCAGTTAAATCGACGCAGTGCCGAATCGCAAAAAGGGCCTGGTCCTTTGGCTGCCAATTGGTCCGGGGCTGAAGTGGTTAACCTGAAAAAGCATCTAAAAGTAACCGCTGACCTCAAATTAAACACAAAATAGAATTTAAAAAAAATTCCCACAATAATAAAAATAAAAAAGACTCAAAGGGATTTAATTGCCCCAAAAAACTAACAATTAGTATTAAGTCCAACTTCCTATAGGACCTCGCTTCTTGTTTTTGTCTTCTTTCACTATCCTTTCCTTATAGCAGCTTCCAATACACGTCACTATGGATGCTCTGAGATCTCTATTTTATAGCATGGCAAATACCGTATATACTTGAGTATAAGCCGAGTTTTTCAGCACATTTTTTTGTGCTGAAATTGCCCCTCTCGGCTTATACTCGAGTCAAGCAATTTTCTGCAGCAGAGAATGACATTTTCCGACCCGACTTTGGGACCTCGTATCTCAGGGCCACTTACTGCTAGGAACCCCAATTTGGTGTGCAAACCCAGTGGAACCAGCACTACAACATATCCATATTCCAAATGGGGATCCTAGCACCAAGTGTCCCCGAGATACGGGGCCCCAAAGTCGGTTCAGAAAATGCCATTCTCTGCTGCAGAAAAGTGCTTGACATTTTCCGACCTGACATTGGTGCCCCGTATCGGGGCCACTTGGTGCTAGGAACCCCAAATTTGGTGGGAACTAGCAATACAACATATCCAAATTTGGAGTTCCTAGCACCAAGTGGCCCCGAGATACAGGGCCCCAAAGTTGGTCAACTGTGTCCATCTGCGGCAGTGTCATGCAGCTAGGGGGCATATAGGAACCCTTAACTACCAAGTTTGAAGTTTGGGGGACCTATGGCTGCAAATGGGCATTGTTGATCCTCTTTTACACTTACAGTAGCTGCGCATTTCTCACCCTAGGCTTATAGTCGAGTCAATAAGTTTTGTCAATAAGTTTTCCTATTTTTTTGTGGTAAAATTAGGAGCCTCGGCTTATATTCAGGTTGGCTTATACTCGAGTATATATGGTAGCTTATCCAAAAGCCCTCTTGTTGTTCCTTCTAAGCCTGCTGGCCATAGGTCATGTAGTGCATTATGGTTTGAAAAAAATATATTCTGCTAAATAAATCTGCACATAAATTCACTGGGACCTTAAATTTCAAACCAGCAAGCTATGCCTCCAACCCTTATGCTGCGTACACACGGTCGGAATTTCCGATGGTAGCTTTTCATCGGATTTTCCGACCGTGTGTATGCCCATCGGTCTTTTTCTGTCGGAATTTTCGACGGACTTTGGATTGAGAACCTGTTCTCAATTTTCCCGACGGAAAACCTTTCTATCGGATTTTCCGATCGTGTGTATGCAAATCCGACACGCAAAATTCCGACGCATGCTCGGAAACAATTCGACGCATGCTCAGAAGCATTAAACTTCCCTTTTATAGTGCAGTCGAACGTTTTTTAAGGCGTGGTGTTATTGACCGTCGGAATTTGGTGTGAACGTGTGTAGGCAAGACAGTTTTCCGACCGTCTGTACGCGGCATTAGTAGCGGAGAACCAGAACCTCATCCCTAATATAGATGCACACATTTCACATCATGTATGGGCAGAAACAGCGCCATAACAATGTATGATGGGGAATCAGAGCAAGATTATTTAAGCGCATTATGGTTTTAAAAAATTTCTCTGCACATAAAATTATCAGGATTGCAAAATATCAAATTTGCAAGATTCCCATGGTAGCTGCAAACCCAAACCTCATCCCTAGTTCCTATATCTATTATAATACAAGGAGCAATCAGACTAATAAATTCTGATTTTTCTGCAGGTCTTCAGTGTCCACTAATGTAATAGATACATCTGCTCTAGTTCTCAACACTGAATGTGAAATACAGTGTAAAATCTCTGGATATTCCCCTGAAAATTTGACTGTGAGATGCTATAAGAAGAACTGGAGAAAATCACCTTTAACTGATGAACAGAAGTACAACATCCCAGAGATAACACACCAAATACAACCAGACAACACCTATAGCTGTACAGCCAGGTTACGGTTTACCCCACTGCAGAAAAAAGACCAGGGGTCAAAGTTCATCTGCAGAGTGGAGCATCCCAGTATGGATAAGCCAATAGAGAGGCATACAGGACCTCTACATATAGAGGAGAATTAAGTGAGTAGATATAGTAGGCAACAATTGGAGGAATAATGTTGCTCACAGACATTCTCTGGATCTGGCTGTTTCCATCCAGAATGGGGGACGGCCTTTCTTCATGTTGCCCAGGCAAACACCATTGCCTGAGGCTTGTCAGTGCTAATAGTGATCAGGTATGTATGTTGTAACATTTTATCTGGAGGGGGTCGGCAACATGCCTCCTCAGTCCCCCCATCTATAGGCTAAACACAACGGGGCTATTCGTGTTTAGTGGTCTGACAGTCAGCAAAAACAGTTGAAACAATCAGATTGTGCCAGCACGTTCAACCAATCTCCAAAGTCTATAGCAGCTATAAAGTCAATAGTTCAAGAAATGTTGACTCCCAGGTATGAAGCAGTGATGATTACCTTATTGAACATAAAAATCCATCAAGATTGTTGTGAATTTATGAAGAAATATATCTAATATTCGCTGGCAGAGATGGGAGATTCAGTAGGCCTAACAAAAAAAATGGAAATTAACTTTTGCTCTTGAAAAGCAGATGAACTGGTTGCCTCTTTTACGAGTCTCAAATATATACATTGTACAAACCTGTATTGAAACAAGATGTTGCCTGAACAAAAGGATCTTTTTGTCACAGACACCAGAAAAACTCTTATCTTATCTCCTTGAATGAATAAGGAAGGACATGCAAATATATATGGCAAAGTATGGGCCAGACATAGAATGTACCTATGACCAACATTAAACCTGAATGACCAGAACAAATATCCCATTGTCTCAGAAAGTGAGAGATAAATAAAACCAAGGAGTCTGTATTGTCCTCGCTTCTCATAAGACAATGACTAGGATACCAAGTGAGGTTTGTTTTTCAACAGGACAAATAATGAGAATAAACATGAGATTGTTCACCCGAATGTCTAAAGTTCATCTCAAAACATGATGTTACCAGTCAATTCATAGTATATGTGATATCTGTAAGTCACAAAAGAAAACTATCATTTTAGTATCCGATGAATTGATGAAATCGGTTATAAAGAAAACATAATAAATATAGGGTGATTATTAATAGAATTGTTTTAGGAGCAAATTAGTATTAAGACAAATATATGATTATGCTATGAATATATTAGAATTTAACTATGCTAGATAAACAAATATTGATTGGATACCCAAATTATACAGGTATCCAGATAGATAAAAACTGTATGTGATGTTGATTATTATATATATATACATACATATAACTTGCGTCCTTTTCAAATGGACTACATTTTTGCAGATATACAATGATATGCATATATATCACCATTTAATGCAAGTGATTGATCAATAATTATGCTAGGCGATTTGATAGTATGGGGTTAGTTGAATTCCCAAATACTAAAGATATAGATATTTTCACTAAGGTACAATATCCAGTATAAAATAAAATATATTACTTTTCAGAGCAGCCCCAAAACACATGTGAGACCCCTGGTGGTTGAAAGGGCAATTACATTAAAAACATTTAGGCCAATAGGAAAGAGACACATACCTTTTGGGCTGAACATCTTACAAGTTTTATAATCTTATTGTGTGAGAGGGTATTTAAGAAGCTAGAGAGATAGTGAGAGGAGGAGGACAGCTCAGGGGAACCTGAGAGCTCAGGGACCCACCCTGGGGAAGGGACACTGGGAGAGAAAGATCTTCCCAGATAGACTGACAGCCATGCTGGAAATATACTTTAAACCTCCAAGGAGATTCCTGAACCCGGTAGCTATCCTAAGTCCAGACTAATAGCCATTTTGGAACGGGTAAATATAACATGTTGATTTTATCTTGTATGTTCTCTTAATTATTGATGTATTGAATATTCTAATATTGGTAATCATTCTCCAGAATCAATAACCGCCTTTTAGATTTTTTCTCTAATATTCAATTTTTAATATATATTACTTTTTGCATAAGTTACCAAATTTTATTGACAAGCAAATGTCTAAAGTATTTCGCATTGTTCAACGTTGCTTACCTGCAGCATAGCAACGGCTGGGTGTGTGAAATACAGACATTATGTTAAATTGTCAAGTATAAGGTTATTGATTCTACTGAAGAAGTTATCATGGTGATATTGTGTCCAAGGTACTATGCCCATTTTGAGGGTATTTCCATCAATTGTCAAATGTTCACAAAAATGCAATCTGTATTTTAATTTCATGTAAATATTTGTTTTCTGTCAACCAATAAATGTGACTATTAAGTATGATCACCCGTCTCCGTGAACAAGTTTCGCATATATAGACGGTGTCGTATCGATTGATTTTGTATCTTAAAAATATCTTCGTTAAAAATTACTTAATAAAAATGTGCGGGAAACTTTCCTTAAAAAAGCACAACAAGATACATCATAAGACATCATGAGACCTCTATGCAGGCAAGATTAACGCGTTTCACGAATCAAGGTTTGCATAATCAAAAATGTCTTATGATGTATCTTCATGGATTTTTATCTGCAATAAAGTAATCATCATCTGGGAGTGCGGTCGACTTTTCTTGAACTATTGACTCTTATCCAGACTGCGGACTGGACCTGCACCACAAGGTTGAGGGGAGCAATCTTTCCCACCTGGAGCAGCACAGCTCTGTCTTTGTATTAGCTATAAAGTGAACCTGTGTCCAGATCATGTGCGCCAAGTATTTCCATTATTATTATTACAGGTATTTACTGTATATAACACCAACAATTTGTGCAGTGATTTACATATTGTATATTCACATTTGTGCCTGCTGTACAGATGCCAGGTATGGGTAAGGAATTGGAGATTTCCCTGTTATTTGCATTGTGTTCCCTTGAGCTCCAGAAGGTTTTTACCCCCTTTATGAACAGGCCATGTTTTGGTTATTTAGCACTGAGCTATTTTAACTGGTAATTGAACCTTTGATCACAGGCTGATAGTTGCAGTAGCAGCCATCAGCCTGTGTGGGCTTTGTAGAACCGGCGACCAGCTTCAAAGTGAAAGTGCTATAGCTCTATAGCTGCCAAACACTTTCGCGGAGCCAGCCACGTGGTGCCACCTCCCGCCGGAGGCCTGCCCTCCTCCCGTGGTTCCTGGGCTGTCCAGTGCTTACCAACATCCGGGAACACATCCACTGGCGGGGGGGGGGGGGGGGGGGGGGCGAGAGACTGCAGTGAGACAATGATGTCACTTCCGGTTTCATATGCACACTTTCCTGGCCAGTACAACCAGGAGACACATTTAACCAAGCCAATCTGTGCTTGGTTAGATGGTTTGAAGGGCAGGGGAGACATTGGGGTCTATTGGACCCCTAATGTATCCAAAAAGAGTACCTGTCACCTACCCAATGCTTACACATATTGGTTTGTTAACTCATTGTGATAGCAATCACATACAAAAAAAATAATTCCCAAAACCCCTGTTGCCCTACTCATCTGAGCAAATGCAAGCCCAGGGTGCATACGTGTATGTAAAAAAAAAAAAAAAGACGCATTTGACATATCACCATGAACATCAGAGTGAGAACAATAATTCTAGCATAAAAGAGCTCCTAGTTAAAGAGGAAGTAAAGCCTCTTAAAAAATAAAATAAAAAATACACCCTGCAAGGCAAAGGCATAATGAGCTACTATTTTTAGCATACTAGCTCATTATGAATTACTTACCTGAGATCGAAGCCCCCGAAGCTGTCCTAGTTCCCCTCCTCCGACGCCGCCTTCTATCCCGGAATGACTTCCGGGTATCGTGGCTCTGGCGCTGTGACTGGCCGGAGCCGCAATGACGTCACTCCCACGCATGCGCGCTGGTGCCGCCACTAATGGCATGCTCAGTGCACCTGATGTGCTAGGCATGCGCCGTAGACATCGGTGCCGCTATTCCTGCAAATATCTCCTAAACCTTTTAGGTTTGGGAGATATTTCTTGCACCTATAGGTAAGCCTCAATCTAGGCTTAGCTGTAGGTTAAAGTGGTTGTAATGGGTTTACAACCACTTTAACTCTAAATTGATGAGCTAAAACGGCTTTTAACCACTTGACAACTGGGCACTTAAACACCTTCCTAACCAGACCAATTTTCAGCTTTCGGTGCTCTCACACTTTGAATGACAATTACTCAGTCATGCAACACTGTACCCATATGAAATTTTCGTCCTTTTTTTCACACAAATAGAGCTTTCTTTTGGTGGTATTTGATCACCTCTGGGTTTTTTATTTTTTGTGCTATAAATGAAAAAAGACTGAAAATTTTGTAAAAAAATACATTTTTCTTCATTTCTATTATAAAATTTTGCAAATAAGTAATTTTTCTTCATAAATTTGGGCCACAATTTATACTGCTACATATCTTTGGTAAAAAAAAAACAAATTAGTGGATATTATTTTGTCTGTGGGAAAGTTATAGAGTCTACAAGCTATTGTGCCAATCACTGAAAATGTATCACATCTGATCACACCTGATGTACTGAGGCCTATCTCATTTCTTGAGACCCTAATAAGCCAGGAAAGTACAAATACCCACAAAATTACCCCTTTTTGGAAAGTAGACATTCCAAGGTATTTAGTAAGAGGCATGGTGAGTTTTTTTAAGTTGTCATTTTTTCCCACAATTCTTTGCAAAATTAAGATTTTTTTTTTTTTTCACACAAAATTGTCATTATTACAGGTTATTTCTCTCGTATGGCATGTACATAGCAAAAATGACACCCCAAAATATATTCTACTACTCCTCCTGAGTATGGCGATACCACACATGTGAGACTTTTACACAGCCTGGCCACATACAGAGGCCTAACATTGAAGTAGCACATTCAGGCGTTCTAGGAGCATAAATTACATATCTAATCTCTCAACCACCTATTACACTTTTGAAGGCCCTGGAGCACCAGAACAATGGAAACGCCCACAAAGTGACCCCATTTTGGAAAGCTAACACCCCAACGTATAATCTATGAGGCATAATGAGTCTTTTGAATGGTTCATTTTTTTCCAGAAGTTTTTGGAAAATGTGGGAAAAAAATGAAAACGCATTTTTTTTTACACAAAGTTGTCAATTTCTAAGATATTTCCAACACATAGCATGTACATAGCAAAAATGACACCCCAAAATATATTCTGCTACTCCTCCTGAGTATGGCGATACCAAATGTGTGAGACTTTTACACAGCCTGGCCACATACAGAGGCCTAACATTGAAGTAGCACATTCAGGCGTTCTAGGAGCATAAATTACATATCTAATCTCTCAACCACCTATTACACTTTTGAAGGCCCTGGAGCACCAGAACAATGGAAACGCCCACAAAGTGACCCCATTTTGGAAAGCTAACACCCCAACGTATAATCTATGAGGCATAATGAATCTTTTGAATGGTTCATTTTTTTCCAGAAGTTTTTGGAAAATGTGGGAAAAAAATGAAAACGCATTTTTTTTACACAAAGTTGTCAATTTCTAAGATATTTCCAACACATAGCATGTACATAGCAAAAATGACACCCCAAAATATATTCTGCTACTCCTCCTGAGTATGGCGATACCAAATGTGTGAGACTTTTACACAGCCTGGCCACATACAGAGGCCTAACATTGAAGTAGCACATTCAGGCGTTCTAGGAGCATAAATTACATATCTAATCTCTCAACCACCTATTACACTTTTGAAGGCCCTGGAGCACCAGAACAATGGAAACGCCCACAAAGTGACCCCATTTTGGAAAGCTAACACCCCCAACGTATAATCTATGAGGCATAATGAATCTTTTGAATGGTTCATTTTTTTCCAGAAGTTTTTGGAAAATGTGGGGAAAAAAATGAAAACGCATTTTTTTTACACAAAGTTGTCAATTTCTAAGATATTTCCAACACATAGCATGTACATAGCAAAAATGACACCCCAAAATATATTCTGCTACTCCTCCTGAGTATGGCGATACCAAATGTGTGAGACTTTTACACACCCTGGCCACATACAGAAGCCCAACATTGAAGTAGCACATTCAGGCGTTCTAGGAGCATAAATTACACATCTAATTTCCATACAATCTATCACATTTTTGAAGGCCCTTCATATTTCTAACACATAGCATGAACATACCAAGAATTACACCCTAAAATACATTCTGCTGAGCAAAGGGTAAACAAAAGATTACCTGTGGTTTTAGTAGTGCAGTTGTCCACAGGAGAAGAGCCCTGATCCAGGCAGCAGGCAGGGACGTGGTCAGCGACAGTGAATGGAAATGTCCAGGCAGCAGGCAGGAATATTGTCCATAGTCAGTACAGGCAGGGATACTGTCCATTTACAGCCCAGGGTCAGTGCAAGTAGAGACATTGCCTGCAGTGCCAAAATATTGGTCCTGGTAGTAAGCAGGAACATAGTCCAAGTAGCAGGCCAGGAAAGAATGGGGACAGGGGTAGAGGCTTCTCCCACCCAAATCTCTTTGAAGCCTCCGAGCCTCCAGACCCTAATCCGGGAATGAGAAAACTAAAAAATTAGTTTTCTTCATCCAGAAAAACTATTCTGGAGCCCCTCACATATGTGAGACCCCTGTGTTCCCACTAGCATAGCAGGGTAAAAGATCAATCCAAGAGGCAGGCAAAAAACGTGGTCAAACAGTCCAGGGTCAGTTCCAGAGCAGGCAGAGGTAGGTACAGTTTAGCATTAGGCAGAAGAGTGGTCGTTTAGCAGGCCAGGGTCAGTTCCAGAGAAGGCAGAGGTAGGTACAGTTTAGCATTAGGCAGAAGAGTGGTCGTTTAGCAGGCCAGGGTCAGTTCCAGAGAAGGCAGAGGTAGGTACAGTTTAGCATTAGGCAGAAGAGTGGTCGTTTAGCAGGCCAGGGTCAGTTCCAGAGCAGGCAGAAGTAGGTACAGTTTAGCGTTAGGCAGAAGTGTGGTCGTTTAGCAGGCCAGGGTCAGTTCCGGAGAAGGCAGCGGTATGTACAGTGGCATAAAGGGGTGTGGCGGTAAATGACAATTACGTTTTACCATACTTCCCTAATAATGTAGAGAAGTATGGTAACGGCGGAAACATCTCTCAAAACAAAGGCCTGGTTGGGAAGGACAATCAGGACAATAAAACACGGTGTCTTTTCTAACTCCTCCTTTGGCGCACACCCGGCATTTCTTCTGGCGTTTCCGGCCGTTGTCATGGTAAGGGAGTTTCTCAGGAAAGTGGCGTTCATGGAGTCTGCTCACTGAATCCGAGCGAATACTTTCTGGTGGGCCTTCAGGGTACAAAAGGGTGGAGATAATTTCTTCTTGGTACTGAAGATAAGATACGGGGCTCTCTTTAGATTTACGGTAAATAACAAAACTATTGTAAATGGCCAAACTGAAAAGATATATGGAGACTTTTTTATACCAAAAGTGGCTTTTTCTTGTGGGAAGATAGGGTTCGATCATTTGATCATTGAAATCGACTCCCCCCATGAACAAATTATAGTCATATATACATTTTGGTTTCTGGATTGGGCCATTTCGTCTGGGGATTTCCACGTAGGTGTCGTCGTGGATCGTTGTAAGCATGTGGACATTGCGTCGGTCCCTCCACCTGAGAGCCAATATCTCTTCATTGCGCAAAGACGCCGTCTCCCCTTGTCTTAGTCTTTCCGTAATGAGCCTTTGCGGGAAGCCCTTCCTATTGGCTCGCACTGTACCACACGCTGGCGTGTCCTTGCGGTAAAGATTGCGGAAGAGGGGCAAGCTCGTATAATAGTTATCCACATAAAGGTGGTAACCCTTTCCCAGGAGTGGATATACAAGGTCCCAAACAACCTTTCCGCTGGCTCCGATATATTCTGGACATTCTGGGGGATGCAGTTGGGTGTCCTTCCCTTCGTACACCCGGAAGGCATAGATATACCCTGTTTCTCTGTCGCATAGCTTGTAGAGCTTAACCCCATATCGGGCCCTTTTGCTGGGGATAAACTGCTTGAAGCCAAGCCTGCCTGTGAAGTGGACCAATGACTCATCCACGGAGATATTTTGGTCAGGGATAAATAGTTGGGGGAATTTCTCTGAGAAAAAATTTAGAAGTGGCCGAATTTTGAATAATTTGTCATGTGATGGGTCATTTCGGGGAGGGCACTGGGTGTTGTCATTGTAATGGAGGAAGCGCATTATCATGAGGTATCTTGTCCTTGGCATGATGGATGAAAAGAGTGGCATGTGGTGAATCGGGTTGGTGGACCAATAGGAGTATAGTTCATTTTTTTTTTGTGAGACCCATGTTAAATGTTAGGCCTAAAAATAATTTAAATTCCTCCACTGTCAATGATTTCCACACATAGGGACGGGCATAACTTGAACCAGGGTTGCTTGTTATGAATTGTTGTGCATAGAGGTTGCACTGGGCCACGATGGAGGATAATAGGTCTTGGGTAAAAATTAAATTAAAAAAATCAATAGGGGCAAAATTCTCTGTGTTCACCTGAACACCTGGTTGGGCGGTGAAAGGGGGGATGTTTGCTGCTGCTGAATTAGCGGGAAGCCACAGAGGGTTTTCAAGGGCATAGGGAAGTCCGGCATGGGTCCTAACGCTTTGGGGCAGAGTTGATACCCTGCTAGGTCTTGGCCTTTGCTGCAGGGGTACTTCATTTCTTCTGGTGGATGGCACTGAGCTTCTAGTTGATGCCACTCTATATCTGGTGGATGGCACTGAGCTACTAGTTGATGCCACTGTATTTCTGGTGGATGGCACTGAGCTGCTGGTTGATGCCACAGCACTACTTGTGGTAGCCTGCTGCTCCAGGCCAGAACGCCTTCGTTTCACAGGCGGACTTTGCTCTTCCTCTGATTCTATACCAGTCCCACTGCTGACAACAGGTTCATATTCTGAACCAGAATCAGATGCAGCCGCAGAGAGCTCCCCGCTGCTCTCGTCGGTCAAGCTTAGCTGTTGGTAGGCCTCCTCAGCGGAAAACATTTTTCTCGCCATACTGGTGACTGTGGGCTGTGGTGACAAACTAGCTGTGGTAGGGACACTTGAAAAGTTATGGGTGCTGATGAGGCTGGTCTAATGAGGGTGCACTGCTGGGTGCTGATGAGGGTGCACTGCTGGGTGCTGATGAGGGTGCACTGCTGGGTGCTGATGAGGGTGCACTGATGTACACTAATGCACCACACTGAGGATGCACTGATTATCTGGCACTGATGTGCACTGATAAGGTAGCACTGGTGGGCGCTGATGAGGATCCACTGATATAGTGGCACTGATGAGCAGTCACTTATTGGCACTGATGTGCACTATTGGGTACTGTAGTGGCACAGATGAGCGCTGTTGTGGCACTGTTGAGTGCTCTAGTGGTGCAGATGAGCACTGTGACGCTGATGTGGTACTGATGGCACTGTATTGGCACTAATGTGGCACTGGGCACTGTAGTGGCACTGACGTGGCACGGATGGAGCACTGACGTGGCACGGATGGAGCACTGACGTGGCACGGATGGAGCACTGACGTGGCACGGGTTGAGCACTGACGTGGCACGGGTTGAGCACTGACGTGGCACGGGTTGAGCACTGACGTGGCACTGACGTGGCACTGACGTGGCACTGATGGGCACTGTAGTGGCACAGGTGGCACTGATGGGCACTGGCACCGATGTGGCACTGGTGGCACTGATGAACACTGTAGTGGCACGTGGCACTTTTGTGGCACTGACGTGGCACTGGCGGCAAAGATGGGCACTGAAGTGGCAGAGGTGGCACTGATGAGCACTATAGTGACACTGATCTGGCACTGATCACTATAGTGGCACTGATGGCACAGATGAGCACTTTAGTGGCACTGATGGACACTTTAGTGGCACAGATGGGTACTGTAGTGGCACTGGTGGCACAGATGGGTACTGTAGTGGCACTGGTGGCACAGATGGGTACTTTAGTGGCACTGATGGTTAGTGTAGTGGCACTGGTGGCACAGATGGGTACTGTAGTGGCACTGGTGGTTAGTGTAGGGGCACTGGTGGCACTGGTGGCACTGTATGGCACAGATGTGCACTTGTGTGGCACTGCTGGGCACTGCTGGGCACTGTACTGGGCATGAACTCACTTGTCTCTCTTCTCTCCTCTCACGCTGTATCGGTGTGAGGAGAGAAGACAGCTGGGACCTTTACATGACCCTGCTTTGTTGATATTATGATCGCTCCCTCATTGGAGGGGGCGATCACGTGGTGAAGGGCCGCTGTCATTGGCCCTTCACCGCGATCCTTGTTGCGAAGGGTGCGGTGGACCCGGCGAGCACTGACAGCTCCGTGCACGCGCTCTACAGAGCGCGCTGGGAGCGAGACTTCCCGAGGACGTCCGTAGGACGTCCACTCAGGGAAACCCGACCGCGCTGTAGACGTCTTTTGTCAATAGCGCGGTCGGCATGTGGTTAAAGCATTGCCTATGGTGAATTTTGGGCACCATAGTTTTTGGCGATATTGTAGGTGTACGCAATTTTTAAAACATGGAATGTTAGGTATCAATTTACTCGATACAATCTCATATTTTATATTTTAACCAAAAATGGGTATTATATGGTGTGATTTTGCACTAAAATGTATTTTACTATATTTTTTCTGGAAAATTTACGTTTATTAAACAGTTGCGCAAATATCACATGAAACAAAAATTTGCAACTATCACCCTTTTATTCTACAGAGAGCCTGCTTTCAGAAAAAAATATAATGTTCTGGGGGTTTATGTAATTTTATTGCCAAAAATCTGGATTTTTACATGTATGCAACAAAGAAAAAAAACTACTCTGGAGCTGAATTGGTTAAAGCAACTACCTTGTCTTGTAAAAAGGTATAGTACTAGGAGGGGCATCTTGTAGGACCAAATAGGAAAAAATGAGGCACACCAACCACGCTGGTGCCAGCCACATGTGGGGGTGGTCAGTGGCCAAAAAGTGGGTGTGGCTTCAAGGTGTATGGCTTGTAGTATCTCACCTTTCACTCTATGCTAGGTGGCAAGTTCTGGAACACTATCAGCGTTCTGCCACCCAGTGCTCCAACTATGCCTTTTATGTGTAAACCTTTACTGTATTTTACAAAAAATTGGTGCTTTCATAATACGGTGTGTTTTTTTTTTTTCCGAAAAAAGGAAGCCCAGCAGTGCCTGCTCATGTCTATCACTATCTCTCTTCAACAAAATATCTAAAGTGGGCCATATATGCTAGAGACAAAAGATAGGTATAAACATCTTCTAATATTACCACCCTCTGAAAAGCATTCTGCAATGGATTTCTTTCCAGGGGGCATTTTACAGGCAACTGCCTGTTTGAACCCTTGAAATACCCTGCGGTACAGCCCTTGAATGGGTCGCATTCAGCGGTGGTGCTCCACGCCAAAGGTGGCCTGTCATTTAATTTTTAATGCAGCTACAAAGCAAAATAACTGCACAGGGCCTAAGCCGCTTCATCTCTGTATGTAGTTGGCCGCCTTTGTGAACAAGCCCTAACTCATTTAGCTGTGCCAGAATAGAACTAAATACTATGAGATGACAGGCCATATGACATAACAATGAAATGATCCTACAGAAGTGACTTAAGTGCACCATCTGCTGGCTGCAGATAGTATATCTGAAATAAACATGTGTAATATATTGATAATGATATTTTTTTTGACTAAAGTGAAATCGCATTAAAATGTTATTGTGCAATCCTAGTAGGAAAAGATGGTGCTTTCTATGTAAAATCAGAATGCGTGGTTACTGGTCCAGGGTGGCTGAAAAAATCCCCTAATATATGACTACATTTGGCATAAGGTTCCATCTTTGGGTCAATACCTGAAAACAAATATAAGTCATAAACAGCACATGAATTGATAACTTAAAAATATTCTCAAATGTATATCCTTATTACATATTATAATATATATATACTGTATGTGTGGTTATTTATTGGCTCTTGCCTTCAAAATTGTTTTAGCATATCTCATTCAATAAAAATGTTTTTGGAAAATTAAATTGATTTGCATGATGGTAAAAAACCTTCAGTGTGCAACTCCCCCTGCAGTCCCTCTTATACTCATCTGAGCTCGATCCAGCGATGTGCACAAGAGCAGAAGCTCTCCCGGGTCTCTGCCTTCTCACTCACAGAGACAGCAGCAGGAGTCATTGGCTTCTGCTCCTGTCAATCACAGCCAGTGAGGTGGGAGTGGGGGGTGGGGCCAAGCCACGCTCTTTGAGATTCATAGACACAGAGAGGTGGCTCAGTAGCAAGCACACATGCAGTGCCCCCAGAGCAAGCTGCTTGCTCTGGGGGCACTGCATGTTTGCTTGCTCCTGAGCTGCCTCTGTGTGTGGCACTCAGCAAGGGGGAGTAGCCAGGAGCGCCGGCAGGAGCCCCTGAGAAGAGGAGGACAAGGGGCTGCCCTGTGCAAAAAAATTACACAGGGCAGTTAAAGTGGATGTAAACCCTCTCATATACCCAGAGAAGTGAAGAGCCTCAGATGATACACATGATGAAACAAATCTCCCTACATAAGTTTTACATGTATACCTGCTGTCTCCCTTTATATATTCTTTGGAAAGTGTAAAGTATGTTAGAAATATTATTTCCTCTTTCAGCAGTGGGTGGGGAGTCTGGGTTTACACTGTGTGAGAGCTGATTGGAGGAAAGGCACCCCCCCCCCCCATAGGCAGAGGAACAAAGGAACATGCAGAGCTGTAGTCTGAATAGACAAGCTCAGTGCTTATCTCCCCTCTAAGCTCCCTCCCTGACACAAATTCTATTATGCTATTATCTCATGTTTCGGAGAACTTGTCAGAAGTGTCTCATGCTGATAACAGAGGAACAGAGCACCAGAGAGAAACGGCACTTACAGCTTTGGAGAGAAGTAAACACTACAGATATACAGTATGTGCTTAGGTCAATTTTCATGAATGGGGTTTACAACCACTTTAAGTGTAACATGGTTGTTATTTTTATTTTTTTAAATGAACACTTTATTGAACAAGCTGAAGTTAGAAGCTGATTGGCTACCATGTAAAGCTGTACCAAACCCTGAGTGTTACAGTTTTAGTAAAGCTCCCCCAAAAAGTTAATTGCACAAGTTGCTCTGCTTCTAATTCAAATGAACGTGATCTCTGTCTGCTTGTGAAGGGATTAAAGAGTGTTGTTCACAGTGTCCCCAATCGGATGTGTTAAGCCCTGCCCACAACTGGTTGAAACCAGGGACAAGCTTTGAGTTCAGGTTGACCATGGGTTAGGCCTGAATCCGGTTTGTTTGGCACTTAGTGAAAGGGCGGACTAAATAGTCAGATTTGGCCAGTTTACTAAATCTGGCTAATGCACTTATTTCTAGATGTAAGTGTAGTGTTGTGGGCTTTTTTCACCAGCTGTTTTGGGAACTCAAGTGGTTATATCTCCTGCCATAGTACCCATCAATTTTCCCATAACTGACATCCCTGGCGGTGTAAGGGTGGGGCATTGACGTAAAGTTTTTTTAGGGCATCAAATATGTGCCACTTATCAGCTGCCAGTGTCAGGAGCCCTCTTATCTACTATGGAGCCCCCAACTTCCAGCACACGCCCATCTATAGTCATTGGCAGGCAGAGGACGGAGTAGAATGGAACAGAAAGAAGGGGTATAACGGCGCATTATTAGGCCATGATAGTCAACATCCAATAATGCATTATAGAAAACTTACCTTGCCCATTTGACCTCATGCACACTGGACAATTTTAACGTGGCTGTTAAGGGCATCTTGAGTTTTTTTTAATTTCTGCCTCTAAACACCCCTGCATGCTAGCCTATGTGTTCATAGGTGTTTAGAAACAAAAAAAAAAAGTAGTGGTGTTTTGGTGAAAAAATGCTTGTATATGCTTCCAAACGCACGTTAACGCCACAGGCATTTAGTGCTTGAGCCTTAATCTATTTCAATGGCCAGCATAAATTATTATTCTGCCCAATGAAATTAAATAATGCCCAAGCACTAGTTGCGCCTAAATGCAAATGCAAGAAGGTGGCGGCGACGACGACGAACCAGAAGCCCGGGCCAACACTAGTAAAAGAGCTGGAAGAAGAAAGCGGAGGAGCCCGGCAGAACAACCGGAGAGCGGGAGAAGAGGCCGGAAAGCGTGGAGAGACCCCCAAAGTCGGAAGAAGACCCCCGAAGTCAGAAGAAGACCCCCCGAAGCTGCCTAATAAACTACTTTAAAAACCTGTCTAGTGTGTTTTTTGTCTGTGTGGGCAAGTCCGTTTATTTGGAAAGTCCGTCGGACCTCTGCCGAAAGTCGGGCAGACTTCCCGACAAGAATTGGGTCGGAAGATTTAAAACATGTTTTAAATCTAGGTCCGGCGGACTTTTGGGAAGAAAAATTCCGCTGGAGCCCAAACACGATCGGAATGTCTGCCAGGCTATGGTCTGCCGGACCAAGTCTGCCGGAAAGTCCGATCGTGTGTATGAGGCATTTGTCTTACAGGTTTTTTTGGGGGGGGGGGATTTTTTTTTTCTGAGGTTTATAACCCATCCTCCCCCTCCTTCCCCCCCCTCCCGCCCCCTTAATTTTATTACGTCATTTCCCATGTTATTTTGTTTGTGCTATTTGGCATTTGTATCAGATAACACTCAAGGTGTTATTGTCTATGATCCTTATGATGTAAAACTCAATAAAGTTTCCTTGAAAAAAAAAAAAAGTATCATAAGCAAACCTCCCAACATTTTGAGGTGGGAATAAGGGACACCTACTAACAAATGTATGTAGGCATAGGACACGCCCCCTGCCACACCACTTTAAAGGAGAATTAATCAAAAAAAAGGGTAATTAAATCCACAAGGGTTTTTTTTTTTTTAACCAAATACTATTCCTTTATATTGGCTTTTAAAATGTACAAATGCAGCAATTTAGAAATTGGATGAAAGGTTTAGCGCTGGAAATCACTTTTTGAAAGATAAATAATGCATTTTATATACAACTATATAGATCAGACCAACATGAGGGACAAATGAGGGGAAAGAGGGACTGAGGGACATTGCTCCAAATAAGGAACAGTCCCTCCAAATCAGGGACAGTTGTCAAAAGCGCCAAAAGTGTCCGATTTGTCTGCCACAATGTCGCAGTGCTGCTATAAGTGGCTGATTAGCACCATTACTAGTAAAAAAAAAAAAACAGAAAGAAAAATTCCATAAAAATATCTTATAGTTTTTTTGTTTAGACGGACAAACAACGACGCTAGGGCAGCTATTGGCTACTGGCTACGAACTTCCTTATTCTAGTCCAGTTGTACGTCATCACGTTCGAATCTTTAGTGTGATTGTGTGTGGCCAAGTCCGTCGAAAGTCCGTTGAAAAGTCCGCTCGTGTGTACGTGGCATTATTGGCATTCTTTTTACCAAAAATATGTAGCAAAATACATATTGGCCTAAATTGATGAATAAATGTATTTACTATGTAAACAAGGCAGATTGCCGTTTTGTTGGTAAGAAAGGCATTGATCCTGTGTTCCTGCAAAGGGGACACGGATCTATGCCTTCCTCTAAAAGCACCTCCCCCACATTAGTAAAACACCAGTTAGGCACACTTGTAACCCTTTGATCGCCCTTGATGTTAACCCCTTCCCAGCCAGTGTTATTAGTACAGTGACAGTGCATATTTTTTTAGCACTGATCACCGTATTAGTGTCACTGGTCTCCAAGAAGTATTGGTTAGTGTCCAATTTGTCCGCTGCAATGTCACTGTCCTGCGTTAAGTTGTTGATTGCGGCCAATAGTAGTAGAAAATATAAAAAGAAATAAAAATTCCATAAAAATATTCCCTAGTCTGTAGACGCGTTAACTTACATTTATTGGGATTTTTATTTTTGGGATTTTAATTTTTACCAAAAAAATATAGCAGAATACATATTGGCCTAAATTGATGAAGAATTATTTTTTTTTTTTATTTTTTTTAATGCATGTGTTTTATAGCAGAAAGTAAAAAAAATATATATTTTTTTTTATTTGAAAAAGTGCTAAATGATGCCCCTGAAAATGATGCCCCTGAATGTCTCTGTTGCCGGCTTGGCTGTATGACTTCATTAGGAAATTATTTGTGTATTGGAAGCAGAATAGAAGTGAAAGTGAAAGTAGAAAAACTGACTATCCAAGAAGAAGACACAATGATAAGGCACGTTCTGCTCCTTCTCTGCCTTCTACAATCAGGTAATTTTCCCATAATATGGTGACTATCACCGGGTAATAAGGCCCAGGGAGGGGGGGTGATGGGGGCACAGTGATGCCTGGGAATGGTTTCCTATGCAGGATAATGAGAGGAGGGGTTGGGGTGTCTGTAGCACATCTCTGGCTGCATACATTCCACAGAGAACACAAATAATGTAGCAAATAATGTATAGAAGGGGAATTATTATTAGTATTATTTCTGTACAGAGAGAACAATAAGGTGACAGCGGGCTCTGTATATGTTACAGGACAATTGATCTGGTAATGTGATGAGACCACAAGGCTGGCAATCTGCCTCCTGGCTTAGTTTTTCTGCAGGAAGGGACATTGACATCATACATCAGCATCATGGCAACAGGAGGGGGATGGGGAGAGATCAGATCGCTTCTCGAATCAGCAAATCTTCCTGCATCTTACTGGAATCACACCGCAATGTCGTTATCTGATCGATGTGTGATTCTATCAAAACCGATGCATCAGCAAACAATCGAATAACCAAAACTTCCTGTCCGATCCAATCATATTTGATCAAACCGATCGCCCAGGATGGAATATTCTTGATCGTTTTTTGTCAGTCAGCAGCACTGAGATGCTTTGTTTATACGATCACATAGCGATCAGATTATGAGATTACATGGTTGAAACAGAGATACAACCACCTCAACCCGATAGAAAACTTTTGGGATGAATTTAGAGTGGAGACTGCGAGGCCAGGCCTTCTCATCCACATCAGTGCCTGGCCTTCTTCTGGAAGAATGGTCAAACATTCCCATAGACACACTCCTAAACCTTGTGGACGGCCTTCCCAGAAGGGTTGAAGCTGTTATAGCTGCAAAGGGTGGGCCAATCAATATTGAACCCTACGGACTAATGCCCCGTACACACGGTCAGACATTCTGACAACACAAAATCCGTCAGATTTTTTCCAACGGATTTTGTCTGAAACTTGTGTTGCACACACACGGTCGGACAAAGTTGTCGAAAAATCTGATCGTTCCGAACGAGGTGACATACAAAACATACGAAGGGACTACGTAGAGGCCAGTGGCAATAGCTTTCATCCCCAAATTTCTTCTGAGCATGCGTGGCACTTTGTGCGTCGGAATTCTCTACACACGATCAGAAAAAGTCAGATCGGATTTTGTTGTCGGAAAATTTTAGATCCCGATCTCAAATTTTTTTTTCGACGGAAATTCTGACGGAAAAAGCCCGCTAGAGCCCACACACGATCAGATTTTCCGACAACATAATCCGATCTGACTTTTTCCATCGGAAAATCCGACCGTGTGTACGGGGTATAAGACTGGAATGCCATTAAAGTTCATGTGTGTGTAAAGGCAGGTGTACCAATACTTTTGACAATATAGTGTATATACATGATCCTGCGCAGCACGGCTGCCCGGGAGGTGGTTAAAGGTGGTTAAAGTATAACTAAAAGCAAAGCTTTTTTTTTAGTGGAGAGGGATTAGAACAAAGGTCAGGTTTTTATTGCTGTTTGTTCCTCGTTAGGGCTCTTTCACACGGCCGGTACGCCCGACGGACTCCGCTGATCCCCACTGAGCAGGTGGATGACAGGTCCGTATCCGCTCACTGTGCTGGGATGGACCTATCAGAGCCCCACTCTATGGAGAGATCAGATGAAAATGGACCGCCTGTCCATTTTCATCTGATCCGATCCTCCAGATGGATGGAAAATAGGGTTTCCATCTGCCTGGATTTCATGGACAGGATCGGATAGCAGCAGGTGTCAGTAGACATGTCACCGCTGACATTCGACGCTCCAAGCAGCCTTAGGGAGATCCACCCTCCCTATCTGCCTGTTTACTGCTATCACTGAAAATGAAAGTGAAAGAAATTTTGGGTTTTCCCCAGAATAGTAATAGAGGAAGAATGTTGCAAAGTGGATATTAGTTCTGGCAACAACCAGGGGTCCCCTCAATTTACAGAGATTTCCTCTCACTTCCTCTTTTGTCTATGGGACAGGAAGTGAAGGGAAATGTCCTCAATGGGACACAGATGGGGAAAAAAAGACTGGGGTTATAACCCTCCTTTTTCTGTATCCTAAATAAAAAACAAATTGTCTTTAGTTCTACTTTAACCACTTCAGCCCTGGAAGATTTTACCCCCTTCCTGACCAGAGCACTTTTTGTGATTCGGCACTGCGTCGCTTTAACTGACAATTGCGCGGTCGTGCGACGCTGTACCCAAACAAAATTTACGTCCTTTTTTCCCACAAGTAGAGCTTTCTTTTGGTGGTATTTGATCACCTCTGCGGTTTTTATTTTTTGCGTTTATAAACAAAAAAAAGAGCGAAAATTTAGAAAAAAAAAGCAACATTTCTTACTATTTGCTATAATAAATATCCCCCCAAAAATATAAAAAAAAAACTATTTTTTTCCTCAGTTTAGGCTGATATGTATTTTTCTACATATGTTTGGTAAAAAAAAATTTCAATAAGCGTATTTTGATTGGTTTGCGCAAAAGTTATAGCGTCTACAAAATAGGGGATAGTTTTATGGCATTTTTATTATTTTTTTTTTTTATTAGTAATGGCGGCGATCTGCGATTTTTATCGTGACTGCGAAATTATGACGCACACATCGGACACTTTTTGACACTATTTTAGGACCATTGTCATTTATATAGCGATCAGTGCTATAAAAATGCACTGATTACTGTATAAATGACACTGGCAGGGAAGGGGTTAAACACTAGGGGGCGCTCAAGGGGTAAGTGTGTCCTAGGGATTGATTCTAACTGTGGGGGGGTGGGCTACCGATGACAGGGAGCAGTGGATCTCTGTCATGTCACTAGGCAGAACGAGGAAATGCCTTGTTTACATAGTTCTACTTCTCCACACGGCAATTGCGGGCTGCAGGCTAACATCGAGTTCCCAGGAACCCGCGGGCATGCTCCCGTGGCGGGTGCGCGCGCCACCAGTGTCATTCGCACACCCGAAAGGCTGTAAATTTAAAGGGGCGTACCTGTGTGATAAGGGAGGCCATCCATCAGAGTTAGAAGCCAATAACAACCATTGGAGCCTTACCGCTTCCTCTGGCTGGTCTAGATCTGTATATAATAGAGTTTTTGGGGACTCAGGTCTCCTGAATGTTCCACCAGGTAGGTAAGAGGAATGCAGCACCTATAGGGCCTCTTTTATGCCCTGAGATAGTTTGGACGGCTTAAAGGGTAAGTTCACATTTTCACAAAAAATGAAAAGCTGAACTAACTCCCAGTATCCCGGCCACACCTCTGGACCTCACTGTTCATAGTGCCCATGAGACCCCATGCTTCCGGTGTAGAGGGCTGTGGTCTTTACACAATACATGGCCCTGGAGGAGGAGGGAGGGGGGGGGGAGAGGACAGAAGAAGGTGAGTAGAAAGGATATGGGTAGGGAAAAAGAAGACAGAAGGAAGAAGGAGGGGAGGTGAGAGGACAGAGGGAGGGGGAGAGAGAACAGAGAGGGTGGGGGAGGAGAAAAGACCGGGAGGGGGCAGAGGAAAGAGAGAGGGAGGGGGGGAGAGGATAGAGAGGAGGAGGAGGGAGGAGAGAGTGGACAGGAGGGGGAAGAGGATAGAGAGAGGGAGGGGGGAGGATAGAGAGAGGGAGGAGGAGAAGATAGGGAGAGGGAGGGGGAGGATAGAGAGAGGGAAGGGGGAGAAGATAGAGAGAGGGAGGGGGAGGATAGAGAGAAGGAGGGGGGAGGATAGCGAGAGGGAGGAGGAGAGGATAGAGAGAGTGAGGGGGAGAGTAGAATGTGGACCAAAGGAGGGGGGCAGAAAGGACAGAGGGGGAGAGAAGAGAGTGTGGACAGAGGGAGGGGGAGAGGATAGAGAGAGGGAGAGGAAAGAGCGGGAGGGGGAGAGGATAGAGAGAGGGAGGGGGGAGAGTAGAATGTGGACAGAGGGAGGGGGCAGGAAGGACAGAGGGGGGAGAGAGGACATGGGAGGGGGGAATGATAGAGAGAGGGAGGGGGGAGAGAGGAGGGGGGGGGAGGGAGGAGAGAAGAGAAAGCGAGGGGTAATGGAAATAATGGGGGGGAGGGGGGATAGAAGGAGAAGAGGCGGAGGGGATGACTTGCTAATTATCATATGTGGGCAGTGTTGTACCACTGTAGGATTGCAGACAGTGGCAGCCCATCCATTAAGGGGCAGCCCACCCCCCCCACCATCCGTGTGCCCGGCCCCCTGATCTACATACTGGGGGCTGAATGCATGGATTCCAATGGGGGGGGGGGGTTGAAGCACATGATTAGAGCCGGAGGCTACAGAGAATAGGCTACAGAGAATTGCGCTCCAAGCCCACCCAGTTGTGTGAGAATAGCGAATAAATATTTGCTATTCTCACACTAATCCTCCTCCCAGCCAATCAGGAAGCGGTTTATGAGACCCATCACCCAATTGGCCGAAAGGAAGAGGAGGGAGGAGACGCTGGGGAACAGAGGGACGAGATGCCCGCAGGCCAAAGAGAAGCCGCTGTCGCTACCCGTGAGATAGGGTAAGTGCGGGCCCTAACTGACTAACCTGACTGACCTGGGGGTGCCACCCGTGACCTGGGGGGCCTCTGTGCCGTCTGTGACCTGACAGGACAGGGGGCTGGTGTAAATGTATTGTTTGCCGCGCCCCCCAAACAAAATACCAGCCATCACTGATTGCAGATATATATCGGGGTGTTCTGAGCTCCTCCTCCTGCCATCCAGACACATGTGATCTCACCTACACTGCGAGGCTGGGCGGGACTATGGGACTACAATCTCCAGAAATGTCTATGGAGGAGGAGCACTTAGTATGAGGCTGGAGGTAAAAGCATGGCAGTCTGCAAGTGGGACTGATACACAATGCTTTCACCTCCAGCCTCATACTAAGTGCTCCTCCTCCATAGACATTGCTGGAGATTGTAGTCCCGTAGTCCCACCCAGCCTCCGCCTCTATCACACACAGCCCTCTACTCACCGTGCGTGTACTTCTTCCAGGGCTCCCGAGTCCAGCTACCTCCACCCGCAGGTCCTGTTCTCTTAATCAGCAGCACTTGATGTGATGTGTCGGGCAGAGAAGAAGACTCTGCCTGACACGTGACTTCTACAGAGACAAGGCTGCGGGGAACAATTACAGGAACCATACCCTGTATCTGTGTCTGTCCGGCGGGGAAGGGGGGGCGGCGGCCGCGGGTGGCAGGGCTTTTAGCTGCTGGACGGACACAGATACAGGGCATGGTTCCTGTAATTGTTCCCCGCTGCATCAATCCAACCCCCTCCTACCTGTTGAGTGCAGGCAGCGCTGTCAGTAGTATCCCGACTTCCACGGCTGGCTGGGGCATCAGACCCAGGGACAGCATGGGTCCACCAGCTGCCCACGCTACGTCAGTGCTCCCCTTCCTTCAGTAATCAAATTTGGTGGTTGCGAGGCCCCTGTGAGTGAGAGGCCTTAGGCGACCGCCTAATTTGCCTAATTAAAGAGCCGCCTCTGCCTGGAGGTGTATATCTGTGTACAGAGCGCCTCCAGGTGGCCATATTGCGTTTTACAGAAAATGACTGCACTGCGGATTGAAAATATAATTTTTAATAACATTTCAATTACAATATGGCTTGTGTCGCAATTGGATACACGATATTATTTTTTTTTATATGCATGCAAATTTTTTTTTTCCCAGGAAAGTGAAGTTACCCTTTAACTACTGATCAAAATCCTCTTCCCTGTGTGCGGCATATCGATTGAATAGGTTGTTGACTATAGAATGAATTGATCATGTACCGAAGCATGTATGGCCACTATTGGGCTGACATGCGGGCGATTTTTTTTGAGGGGATCAAAGTAGAATTAAAGGATAACTGAAGGCAAAACACTTTTTTGCTGTTTTTATTGCTGTCTGTTCCCCCCTGTTTATTAAATGTATCCTCTCTATTTGTTCTGTTTATTGCTATCACCAAGAGTGAAAGTGAAAGAAGATCCAAATTTTCGGGTTGTCATCAGAATGTGAATGGAGGGGAAATCCTCCAACGGAAACAATAGTTTTGGACATAATCAAGGGATTTCCTCAAATCACCGCCTCAACCTACTTTCAAATGCCTCTGAAAATTGCACTAACTGTGAATTGTTTTTCAGAAGCACGGCAGTCCATGCTGCATGTGTAATCAAGCTTTTAATGTTTTTGCTGCTAGAACTTCTTTAGATGTAAAAGGTATCATACCTCCCAACATTTTGAGATGGAAATGAAGGACACCTACTAACAAACGTATGTAGGAATAGGACACTCCCTCCTGTCACACCCCCTTAAAGGAGAATTGACCAAAAACAAGGTTAATTAAATCCACAAGAGCTTTATTTTACCACTACTATTCCTTTATATTTGCTTTTTAAATGTACAAATGCAGCAATTTAGAATTTGGATGAAAGGTTTAGCACTGGGAAACACTTTTTGAAAGATAAAAAATTAATTTTATATACAACTATATGGATCAGACCAAAATGAGTGACAAATGAGGAGTAATGAGGGACAGAGGGACTTTGCTCCAAATCAGGGACAGTCCCGTCAAATCAGGGACAGTTGGGAGCTATGGTTATATGAATGTTCAGGATGGTGGGCAATGCTAGTGTGCTTGATCAGACACATTTTAGTTTTGCAGTCACTCATTTTAACCACAGCTGTTTTTGTCCTACTATCACTATTTATTAGTATTTCTTTCTTTAGCATATTTTCTAGTAAGCGTTTTCTTCATGTGCGACTTGCATTGACATCAGTGTGAGGGGGGGGGGGGCCTAGAAGTGGAAAAATACACTTTAAAATGCACCCTGTACTAAATGTGAAATAAAGATTTTACACAAATGATAAAAATCCATGTAGACATGACAAAAAAAAAAATTTTTTTTGATAAAAGTGACCCATTATACTTTTTCTTTAAAGTGGATGTAAACCCAAAAGCTGAAAACTTTGTCAAAAACGCCCCCTTGCTGTGAGTGACAGGTGATTTACATATCTCATGCACTAGCCTGAGACAGGCACAGACCACAGATCCACAGACCAGAGTGAAAGAAAATGTATTCTCGAGTGAACAGCAAGAAGAATATAGGGGAGATGTATGTAGTCAGAGTTGGGCAGAGTAGAACATCCAGTGATCTGATGATTGTAGTAGTGTGTGTGTGTGTGTCCGAGGTCACCTGATCACAGATAACATTCCTTTCCATAACCAGGATTTGTTATGTGGGGGAGGGGTGGATTTCTCACTTTTTATAATTACACAGGATGTGCCTGTCTCAGGCTAGTGCATGAGATATGTAAATCACCTGTCACTCACAGCAAGGGGGCGTTTTTGACAAAGTTTTCAGCACTTTGTCAAGATTTTTCTAACTGAACAATAAAAGAGGATTTCTCAGGGCTGGAGTAAATCTGTGTGGCAAGACTGGGCTCAAATGGAAGGAAATCGTATTCTCTACATGACATCAAAAACATTTTTTGGGTTTACATCCACTTTAAGGCTTTCAGTGCAACTTTGTAGTCCGACTTTGATACGACTTTGATGAGACTTTTTATACTCTGTGGTATTGAAGTCATATCAAAATCGGACCGAAGTAGTGCAGAAACCTTTTCTAAAGTCGAACTGACCTATGTAGTATCAGTTAAAGGGGTTCTAAAGTCAGAAGTTTTTTTTTATGTTAATAAATTCAATGCATTAAGATAAAAAAACCTTCTGTGTGTAGCTCCTCCCTCAGTCCCACTAATACTTTGTGGATAAAAGCAGGGACAGAGGGGCGCCAGAGTAAAAGTGTCCGTCCCAAAGCTTCTCCGGATCGTCCTGATGCCGTGGCTGCCTCGCGTACAGGCTGTGTTGTCTGTGTAGCCTGGATTGGAGCAGGAATCGGCCGAACACTGCCGTAACCAGCGTGGAAAGCAAGATGGTGCCGGGACGTGATGTCACATGGAGGGCGTGTGGGACATGCTAACATTGAGTGGGCGGTAACGTGTTTCGAATTAACAAGCTTATTCTTCGGCACTTGATGGCAGGGTGCTGCCATCAAGTGCTTTCTTATAAACTTTTATGGAATTCCTCCATGGACTGAAATAACACTTGTTATGCTTTTCCATGGCGTGTTTTATATTTCCCATCCTTTTTGAACTGTTAGTGGTCTGATTCTATTATTATTATATTGTATGTTCTTGTGTAGCACCCTCTACCTTAGGTAGGTGCTAGGTGTAGGTTTTGTGTTTGCTGCCAGTTCAGGTAAATTTAAGCAGGCCTATGCTGCGAGCTAGGCTGGTTTGTTTTTGATCTGTGGGCAGGGGAGTGGTTTAGTATAGCAGTAGGTGACTGATGTGCTTTAGCTCTTGGGTGACTCCCCTGTTTCCAGGGAGAATGTTCTGGAAAAGGGGCAGGGCTGAGTGCTGGGGTGACATGGGGTACACTTGAGGAGCTCTGACCAATCCCCATCTAGGATTGGCAGGGGGCAGGCCTCCTACATATACCCACAGTCAGTCTGCTGGGGAGGAGTTGTCGGCATGGGTGAACTGAAGGATGGAGTGCTAGACTGCATGCAGGAGGGACACCCCCATCTGGGTGGGGGGTATAACTCTGGCGGAGGAGCTTGGGAGCTGGAAGGGAGCTTCTCCTTATACGGTCATGGAGAGGTTTCCTGGAACAGGAGCTAGGAGAGTTGGTCCGCACGTCCAGAGTAAGTCCTTTCAGGAAGGATCCAGGGCAGGTGTCGGTGAGTGGAAGCACATTGGGGATCTGGAAGAGACATGCCAGGGGAGCTGGGTGCAGAGCCAGAGGGAAAGACTGTGGAGAGTTGTGCCAAATCGATGCAGCCATGAGGGCGGGCAGGATTTGCAAGTCGGACCGATGGGATCAGTAGTCCATCACCATTAAATCTACTAAAATAACCGGTTGCTGCCATGAAGAGGTATTGCAGGCCCCAGGCCTTCAACGGTTACATCTTCTACTAAAACTGGGACTTATTCAGAGTGAGGCCTAGTCATTTTTGATGGCGTGACAGGAATACTAAGACTGTGACAGGAGGAGAAGTTCTGAGGTAAAAGTCTGTCAAGTTTAGGGTCAGCCACTGGCGTGTGACGCACTCAAAACACAAAAATAAAATCAATATAATGACATCAAACTTATTAGGTGAAAAAACGTGTATAAAGAAATCACACCAAATATGAAAATAAGTGTCCATAAGAGCCCATTCACAAGGGCTAAAAAGGAAAAATATATGTGAAACAAGAAAGCCCAAAGGAAACAAATTATCCATGATTCACTTGCCCCACCAGTGTCCCCGCAATCACAATTAGTAGTGCTTCCACCACCAGGTGCCACCAAGTATTAAAGCCTCCTGTGGACCATCATATAGTATGGTCAAATGCGCAGGTTACATCTCTTTATGAAGGGAGACTCCAAAGCTCCAAACGTGACCCAGGGCGTGGTTACGACGCTTCGTTATCACACACGCTTGCTGACCGGCGGTTGAGTTTTGTGCAGCCACGCAACCTGCTGCTTTTTTGGAGAGCAATTTATATCTGTTTTTATTGCTTAGTGTGATTCCGTTTGCAAGTTTTACTTGTTATTTTTTTGAATAAAATGTTTTTCATGGGTTACACTATGGGCGCAAATGCATTTTATTTTTCATCCTGCTGATGAACCAACTAGATCACGTTTGGCGCTTTGGAGTTTCCCTTCATAATGAGATGTAACCCGCGCATTTGAGCATACTATATGATGGTCCACAGGATGCGGTAAGAGGCTTTAATACTTGGTGTCACCTGGTGGTGGAAGCACTACGTGTTGGGTTTGTGGGGACACTGGTGGAGCAAGTGAATCATGGATAATTTGTTTCCATTGGACTTTCTTGTTTCACATATATAATGTTTTCTTTTTAGCCCTTGTGAATGGGCTCTTATGGACACTTATTTACATATTTGGTGTGATTTCTTTTTACATGTTTTTTCACCTAATATGTTTGATGTCATTATATTGTTGTTTTTTTTTTGTGTTTTCACAACATTGAGTTAAATTGTTTTGCGTTGCTTCATATATTTATCACAATTCTTGTATATAGTGTCACAGATTGCTTAAGCAGCTGCTCATTTGTAATTTATATGTTTTAGTGTGGATATCCTATATGATTTTTTTGATGTATAACTTTACGTATAACTATATATTTTATTATCTGCAGGTTGGGCATTGAAGCTGTCTGCCCAGCAAGCCATGATGGGGAAAGATGTGAACATTCCCTGCTCCCTCACAGTCAAGAACCCTCCTATTGACCGCAAAGATCTTTCAATAATTTGGTACTTCCAAGGAAAGGAAATATTAAGTGTTCAGAATACAGCAGTGAAATCTACAAATCCTCATATGTCCTATACAGGCCGGGCAGAGGATGGAATCGCTGATCTGTCGATATCAAACATCAATATAACAGATGGCGGGATCTATAAGTGCTTCATACTGTACAGGTCAGAGAGGGAAGAGAAGGAGATCCGACTAGATGTACAAGGTACGCAGATTAATATAGTCTAAAAACATACTTTTTGGCTGATATATCTTAAAGTTTCATGAAATAAATATTGCCCAGCTCAGGCCTAAACTTTTCTTTATTATGTATAGCAGAGGGTAAGGTTAGAACCATAGGTGTGCACAGCCTATTGCATAAGGGTGTGCACCCCAAAGCTACACATGCCTGTGTGTGTATATATATATATATATATATATATATATATAAGGTGTAGGCACATTCATCCCCCCACCGGCACAGGGACAGGGAAGCACTTTTATGGAAGAGTCCATAACAGGGAAATCTTTCCCATCTCCCCTCTGGCACACAGAGCAATAGAGCTTGCCATGCCAAAAAAACACAATGATCACTTCTGGCTGCTATAGCTGCTGGCAGTGATCACATGCAAAAAATCTGACAGGCTGATTGTACTGAAGTCGATTGATGGACAGACTTCAGTATAACCAGCCTGCCTACAGATGGATTGAATCTCGGCCAGTCCCTGTTGAGATCCGATCCATCTATGGCTGGCTTAATGCACACAGGGTGATTAGGGTGTGCCCAGGCACAGCTTTGGCACACCCTGTGTGCACGCCTATGGTTAGAACCTCCATTGCGGTTTTATTGTTGTTCCCTAATCGATTTCCTGCACTACTTTTGCCGATTTCGGGTGGGACTTCAACAGACATCTGTGCATAAAGCCGCACAGATGTCTTTCAAGTCGCTCCCGAAGTCACGGCTTGGAAATTGTGTATTTTCTGATGAAGTTGCGCGATTTCAAAGCCATGTTCAGTGTGCTACGACTACGGCCATTGCCGAAACCGTCAGCTTTATTGTTTTATTGTCACTTTGATGTACCAATAAACAACACTTCAAGGATCACAGTGTTGCCGGCTCTTCTTACTACTGTTGCATTGGAGTGTGTTGGGACACATTGAGCTTCGGCACCTGTGAGTGGACCTGGTGTATGGATTGAGTTGTCCCTGCAGAGAGCGCTGTTACCTTTATTCCTTTCCGTGTTCAGTGTGAACGAGGGCTCAATGGCGGAAGGACAATGTTCAATTTTGGTCTGGGTTTCAATGACCTCTGGTCTGGAAAGGGTTGTTTCTCATGTGCAACAGATAATGAATACTGCTGTCTCACTTGTAAGCCAGGCACACCACTTTTGGATACTGTATATATTAACCGAAAAATCCGCTTCCTGTCTTTAAAATAGAACTAAAGGCAAAACTTTTTTTTCTTTTTTCCTTTGCTTACTGTCTCATAGCCAAAACAGTAAGTTAGAAGAAGTCCTTCCAAAGTGAGGGATTTTCCGAGTTGCCACCAGAGTCACAAGCACTAGTGTCCCCATTGAAAGATGTCACCTATATTCCTTTTCTTGTGACAATCCAATTTGGATTTTCCTTTATTTTCACTCTTTGTTATAGCAATATAAACTCCAGTGGTCCCTCTCAATGACGCTACAAATGTGTAGCCCTCAATGGGGATTTTAAAGGGGGGGGGCAGATAAATGGTTTCTCCCATATGGTGTGGTTATGGGGAAAGAAGGAAAAAGGGGCACATAGTGTAATTCCGTTTAAGGCTCGATTCACATCTATGCATGTTGCTTTTGAGTATTTCTGCAGTGCTTTTGGCAGTGCTTGCTGCGTTTTTGGACACGCGTGTTTAACGCGATTTTGCAGCAATTTGCATTTTTTTTTACACTGTATATAGCACGACTTGCAGCACGACTTGCAAAACGACTTCTGTATAGAAGTCAATGCAAGTTGCCTCAAGTCGCCCCCAAAGTCATACAGGAACCTTTTTCTAAGTCTGAGCGACTTGAGTCACTCTGATTAGAACGGTTCTATTGTACAGGACGGGACGCAACTTGTCAGGTGGCTAAGTCGCCTGACAAGTTGTCCCAGTGTGAACCGGCTCTTAGCGTCACTTTAAGTTTTACTTTAAGCATATAACACTTGCATATTATAATCAATGTGGGAATCAACAAGTAAACCAAGACTCCATCACAGGATGGTACAGCGGGGGTCTAGATGTAGGGCAGTGCCACGTCCTCAAATAATTATATATCAAAAGAACACATAGGAACAGGAATGGACTTTCTAGGCACCAATAGTAAAAATCAATATACAAATTTATTAAGTACAAAAATGACAAGAGATAATCACAGTAAAACCATTAACAGGCATGATGAATGCATGCAAGATTCTAACAATGTTGTTAACCCTAAATAGGACTAATAATACAATACATTGCAGCAACTATTGCAGTGTTGAATAATGTACAGTAGAACGCTTAGCTCGACTAGTTTCGCAAAAAATAGATGCTTCATTAGGAGCTCAGTAGCTGTTCTAAGGAGGGCAGAAGAGACATTAAGTAAATATTCATGTACCAGAGATAGTCATATATATCAATAAAGTTACAATAGTTTTGAGAGAGTTTCAGCTTATTTTAGCAGCACAGTGTCCCACGGTCAACATGGCCAGGGCTCCCAAGAAGTCCACATAGGTAGTGAGGGGGGTAGCATGAGTGTGTATCTAGTAATAATGGCTAGAACTAAACTAGACAGATACTTTTTTATTTTTTAGAGAGTACCCATATTGAGTCAATTAGTTAGAGGAAAGCCTAAAAAAAAGCCTACCTTATTGCATCCAATAGTTGCATGTAAGCCTACTTGAAATAAGTCAGAAGGAGATTAATGATAATAGAAAATCAGATTGAGTCCAGAGTTTATGGGGCGTCATAAAGAGGAGCAAGGCCCAGGCCGTCAAGTAGCCTATAATATAATGATGGCAATATTAAAATATTAAAGTCATAGCAATAGGTATTATTAGATAGTTTTAGATAAACCAAAGACAGTCCGCCTTACCCCGATATTAATAGACACACATACTTCCATATGGATGGATAGGGAGCTTTCCTTGAAGAGAAGGGTAACGCATGTATACAGTGGGAAGGATTTATCAGTGTTGATAAATCCACTCACACCGTTTAGTGTGTGGGGGGATCCATCTAGAATGAAAGTAAAAAATAATAAGCCAAAGCTGGTGCTTATGATTTTTTACTTTTACTAGACGGATCCCCCCACACACTAAATAATGTGTGTGGATTTAACAAAAAATGTTCCCAGTGTATTAGTGCTGAAAGTGACACCATCACTATGGGGTCTAAACTAAAGAAAAGCCACCCTGTAAATGGAAATGCTCTATACTTACTTTCTGGTGGCCTGTGTTTTCAAACACTCTACTGCATTGCTGATCTCCGGACTGTATTGGGTGGGTGGAATATCTGTTACTCTGCTATACACCACCACTTCTCCCCAACTGTAGCTATGTAGGAGCCACCAAGAGAAATGAAAGCACATGATGGGTGAGTTGGTATTGCACTCTTTTGGAAGTGTCAGGCACTTGTAGCAACCATTTTAACACTGGGTGTCATACATTTTGTTTAGACTCCATAGTAAAAGGTTGACTTTAATCTGCACATACACACAGAAGCCCACATATATGAAAAAATAATACTGTCTATAGAAAGATTTTGGTCATTTTATTACAATGTATAGGATAACATGATATATATGTTTCAGCTCCTCCACAGATCAATATTACAGACAATGTCATTGTAAAAAATAAAGAGAGTTCCCTGCGTAGTGTCATCTCTGGTTTCTACCCGGTGGACATCGACATTAAATGGCTTCGGGATGGAGAAATACTGGACAAAGTTATCGTGGAGAGACCCCAGAGAGACCTGGATGGGACATACAATGTGAGGAGCTCAGTAACAATAACACCCACCGAGGAGGACAGAGAGCGGACCTTCTCCTGTAGAGTCCAACACGAGTCTCTTACTACACCTCTCCAGGAAGACTTCCAGCTGGTGTACGGAGGTAATATACTCAAATATTTACAAAGTGCATATAAAAAGGACGGGACTGAGCAAAAGGGTTTAAAGCCCCTCTGCCATGAAATGAACCAAGTGCCGCCTGCCCACAGTATATCTACTGCGGACTGGTGGCACAGCTAGGCTAGGTGATGTACCCATATGTTGTGGCCTTTCTTCCAGATTTGGGACTCATATGTGCGCCCCCTGCTGACCCATGCTGTAATTGGACACAGCAGGAATTTGTCAGCAGATTTCAGCCAATGATTTTGGCTGAAACCTGCTGATTGGCTGTGACCAATCAGAGGAAAGAATTCTGTGCTTACAAATATACAGAACATTGTACACAGACAGCGATCTGGCTTTTTATTTTCCCAAAAATCAAATCTGACTTCAGGGAGAAAAAGCAGTCAGAGCTGTGAGTAAAAGCAGCACACATTACACACATTACACTTGTTAGGCACACAGTTAACCCCTTGATTTACCCTTGACGTTAACCCCTTCCCAGCCAGTGTTATGCCTACAGTGTACAGTATTATCACTGTGTTAGTGTCACTAGCGATGTCAGTGTCCCTTGAAAACCAGTGTCTGTTAGTGCCAGATTATCACAGTCCCACTATAAGTCTCTGATCACCGCCATTACAGTATAGCATTTTTACCTGCGAAAATTGCAGTATATATACACTAGATTTTAGACACTATAACTTTCACACAAACCAATTAATATACACTTATTGGGATTTTTTTTTACCAAAGACATGTAGCAGAATTCATATTGGCCTACCTTTACAAAGAAATTTGATTTTATTAGATATGTTTTATAACAGAAGGTAGAAAATATTGTTTGGTCTTTTTCCATTTATGTAATAATAATAATATAAAAATAAAAAAAAAGCCAGTGGTGATCAAATACCACCAAAAGGGAGCTCTACTTCTGTGAAAAAATAATTTAAATAAAATGTATGTACAGGGTTGCATGACTGAGCAATTGCCAGTTAAATGAATGAATGAAGGTGGTAAAACCTTCTGGAGGTCAAGTGGTTAAAAACCCCAAATCACCCACTCTTTGTTGACTCGATGGCTTTCAATGCTCAGATTTCTTGTTGGCAATGCTTCCTACTCTCCCGATCCTCCCCATCATCCAGTTTAAAATTCTATCACTTTAGCTACTTTGTTGGTTACTGAACGATAGGTCTGATTCAGCAGAAGGTACACTATATTACCAAAAGTATTGGGACATATAACCTTTACACACACATGAACTTTAATGGCATCCCAGTCTTAGTCCGTAGGGTTCAATATTGAATTGGCCCACCCTTTGCAGCTATAACAGCTTCAACTGGGTTGATAAGTATTTTTATTTTATTGAGCTCAATGAGTTAAACTTTGTTTTTAGATCAAACTGGAATGCTCCTGTATACGGTATTTTGATTCACTGTGAGTCCTTTTTCCATTCTCTTTATGTTTATACAAATTTCTCTGATTTTGTAACTGTTATTACATGTACAGGTACTTACATTTCGATATATTACCTTACTATGATATATTTTATATATTTTTTATATACAATAGGAATGTTGTTACACTCTCACCTCTGAAGAAGGAGGAAACTACCAATCTCCGAAACGCGTCGGGTGTGAGATAACTTTTATGAAACACATTCATACTTTGTACCTTGTAAATTAAGTACTGTTCGAACATTTCAGTTTTTGTTTTATCTTTATATATATTTTTTTGTATGTCAATATTCTATACACCAAATCTTTGTAATAAACGTTTTTCAATTTATACTACTTAGTTTTCAATCTGGGGTTAAAAGTCTTTATGCCTTAAAAGTCCAACCCATAGGGGATCCTTTCTCTCTTTTTCTAAAAAACGCTGAGGGTTTAATACTACTTTAAACATATTATGCAAAAAGACAAACCAAAAAGCAAAGTGAAAAAAAAGTATATATACTGTATATAATAGAATGAACACACAGTTGAATTTCCAAAGTAAACAAAACAAAAGAAAGAACTAGTTTTAGTAGGTCATGAATGCCCAATAGCACCATGACTGATGCTATGTTGGGGTGGTGGTGTGTGGGGGAAGAGGTTGGTGGGGTGATTCGCCGATAATACAATGAAACACATCATCATCTAGGGCAGTCTTTTTCAACCAGGGTTCCATGGAATTCTAGGGTTCCTTAGAAGTTGCCATGGGTTCGCTAAGCAATGGGCAACTCCTGCCTCTCAGATAAGTGACCACTGACACCAGTGATCTTTTTATGTCTGTTAGGGGGGATTATTCCCAATGACCACAAATGTTAGAAGCATTCTTTCCACTGACCATCACACCAATGTACCATGAGGTATACTGTAGATATAATAATTTTTATTGGGAATTCCCTGAGCCTGGAAAGTTATCTCAAGGGTTACTTCATGTTAAAACGGCTGAGAAAGGCTGACCTACAGGCATGGCCAACAGCTGGTCAACAAGTGGACCATTCACTATTAATTGCACTTTCTCTTACCCCCTTCCTCCGCCAATCTCTTACACAACTGCAATTTTTTTTTTGTGTGTATCTTTAAACAGTACCTTATATTCTTTCCTCCATTCTCCAACTTCCTAATGTCTTGCCCTCTCAAGAGTTACATACCCTAAGCCCCCGAGGTCTAATGGAATATCCAAGTAACATATCCTATAAGGCTGCAGGATAGTGAATGCTGAGGTTTTACAAGAACACATAAAAATTAAAATTGTTTTCAGTCATGTAAGTGAAAGGTTGGAGGAGGGGAATAACGGGTAATCCAAGTAAACTATATCTACAGTTCTTTTTTTTAACCACTTCCCTCAAATGGACTTAACCTATATGTCCTCTGGTTTCAGTGACTCTACCAGGGTCATGGCTGCTGCTGCAGTCATGACATTTATATAATTTTTTAGAGCTGAGCGATGCTCTATAATGTAAAAGTGATCCGAACTGCTATACAGCCACTGGATCACTTTTACATGTGGTGGAATGTAATTCCCCCTCCTACCAACCTTCTGGGCTCTCCTGTTCTACCTGGGAGCCTGGGACTGAAACCGTTGGCTGGGCCGCACGCCATAGAGATGAAGGAGGAACTTACATAGCTACATAGTTAGTCAGGTTGAAAAAAGTCCATCTAGTTCAACCTATAAAAGGGAAAAAGGAAAAAAAAAATAGAATCCAATATACATTCCCATATACACAATCTTATACCTACAGTTAATCCAAAGGAAGGCAAAAAACCCCAGCAAAGTGTGATCCAATTTGCTCCAGCTTCCGTTCCCGCATCATCTTTATGGTCTATGAAACCGGAAGCAATGAAGACTTTGTCGCTTCAGATTGTTGTTTACAAGCCGTTACCAGCTTGTAAAGTTTGCCCTTTTGAGAGCAGAGAAGAGACTTGATGTCTAATAGACCCCAGATCTCTTATTAAATTAAAGTATTTGTGTGTACCTGTTTTTTTAAAAGACAGGAGTAAAATATTATTTAAATAAAATAAATAATACATTTATTGTGCTCATGCACAAATACAAACACGCATGCCGGTCCTGTACGCGTAAGTAAAGGGTAATTGCGGCACACAATGAGATTTCTCCACGAATGTCAGAGCGAGAGCAATAATTCCAGCACCAGACCTTCTGTGTAACTCTAAACTGGTAACCTGTAAAGACTTTTAAGGCATCCTCTATGGAGATTTTTAAGTACTGTAGTTTGTCGCCATTTGTTTTCAGTAAATATATAATGTTTAGGGGTTCTAAGTAATTATCTAGTAAAAGCTGATTATTACATATATATGAGAAGTGTCAGAATTGGACTGGGGGTCAAGTAGGTAAATTTGGATGTAGAGAAGGGTTAGAACCCCAGTCAGCTGTCTGTGTCGCTGCTGAGTAGACTCACCCTCTATATTTATCCTGGAGACCATTGTCACCAGAACAGAAAGTAATAGGAGATCCAAAATTTAGAGTTGCCACCTGAATAAAGAAATCCTGCATTGAGTACACTCATACCAGTGACAACTAGGACTAGGAGAATTAAAAGCTATCCTCTGACTTCCTGTTGTGTCAACAGGACAGGAAGTGAAGGGAAATTCCCCCAGTGGGATTTTAACCCCCCTCTACTCTATGCAAAAAGTAAAAACATTTTTAGATTTATACATACTCTAATGCTAACTGCTGAAAGATCTGCTTTAGAGTTCTTTCAGACAAGCAGTACTGCTTACTTCCCATTGAAAAGGGATCGCTTTTCATCAAGTGGCATAGTAGTGTCTGGCAGGCATCTAGGTGGTGCCCTAGCCACCTCCGTTTTATTCATTTTTTTCCTCTGCCTCCTTTGTCCACAATGTTTGTGGAATAATTGATTAAAACAAAAAGGAAAGTGATAGTCTAGACAACAGTTCATGTTAGACTGCACTAGAACATTTTTTTAGCAGATAGCTGTACTAATGTTTTTGGCTTCTAATTTTGTAGATAGGCAATAGTATATAAAGTACACAAAAAGAAAGCAATGGAATGACATACATGTCCCCTTTTTTTTACAGCTATCCCATCTGTTCACATCACTTCCCAAGCGTTTAAGTTGAATGTGGAGCAGAACTTGATGTGCAGAGTTTCTGGGTTTTACCCAGAATCCATCACAGTGAACTGGTTCTTGAATGACACCCTGGTAAAGAAAGCCAAGACTCTGAGAATCAGTAGTTCAGATGTGGAATCTGTCTACTTCTTCACCCCGACACAACAAACCTGGGACATGGAGCTGAGATGTGTGGTGGAACATGGAACCCTCAACACCCCACATATGGAGAGGCTGCTGGTACAAGCCACAGGTGAGAGACACCCAATTTAACAGAAGTATTTTAAAATAAGCATTAAAATATATAACTCACAAAGAATGACCTCGTTATACCCCTGGTGCCCAATCTGCAGCCCTTTGGCACATTTTCTGCGGCCCTCAGGGCCCCTGCGGACACTGATCTGTGTCTCCCTATTGCCTTGTTATAACAGTGATTACCACTAGTCTTATTCAATATGTCTCCAGTCTAGGACTGTCTCCTGAAGCTTTTCCCCAGTCCACAACAACCCTTATAGCACATTCACAGTCTCTGCCAGTCTCCTGCAGCATGTCCACAGTCTCTGACCATCTCTTGCATCAAGTCTGCCATCTCTAAACATCTTCTGTACTATGACCACAATCTCTGATCTCTTTATAAAGTCTGCAGTCTCTGTTAATCTCTTGTATCCTGACTGCAGTCTCTGACAATCTCTTGTATCGTGTCTACAGTCTCTGACCATCTCTTGTATCTTTTCTGCAGTCTCTGACCATCCCTTGTGTTCTGTCTGCAGTCTCTGATCATCTCTTGTATCATGTTTGAAGTCTTTGACCGTATCTGGCATCATGTCCACAGTCTCTGACCATCTCTTGTATTATGTCTGCAGTCTCTGATCATCTCTTGTATCATGTCTGCAGTCTCTGACTATCTCTTGTATCATGTCTACAGTCTCTGACTATCTCTTGTATCATGTCTACAGTCTCTGACCATCTCTTGTATCTTTTCTGCAGTCTCTGACCATCCCTTGTGTTCTGTCTGCAGTCTCTGATCATCTCTTGTATCATGTTTGAAGTCTTTGACCGTATCTGGCATCATGTCTGCTGTCTCTGACCATCTCTTGTATCATGTCTGCTGTCTCTGACCATCTCTTGTATCATGTCTGCAGTCTCTGACCATCTCCTGTACCATGTCTACACTTGAGGCCCACCATATCACGAATGTTGACCACCACTGCTCTAGACTGTATCATAGGGAATCAGGTAGATGTGGTGGGTTTGTTGCCCTAATAGGCATGTAATACAATATGGCACTTTGTATAGCTTTCTACCAGGGTCTCCAAACTTTTTTCATACAAGGGTCATATCTTATATTTTAAAAAAATCTGCAGGCCAAAATAAAAAACAGTTTTATTACTTAAGGCTGGGTTCACACATGTGTGGTGCGAATTGAAGCTCCATTTTCACAGCTAATTGACAAAGCAGTTGTTCAGCGTTTCACGTCAGTTTTTAATTAGGATCAGGTCAGGATTTTATCCTGTTCACAACGGAATGCATCTGCGAATCAGATGCGTTCCCATAGAAGATAACGTGCTTATAATTCACACATTCTTGCCATTTCTGATGTGCTTCCTGTTGTTTTTCTTTCCTTGTATCCTGCTATCTGCAGCATAAATAGTACACTGCAATTACCTGCAGTTATGTGCAGATAGCTGCAATAAATCGGTCCTGGACGCAGTCAAATTTATTTTTTCTAACCGCACCAAACCCCATGTAATGAAACTGTTGCTAAACGCAGCGTGTGAATGGGGCCATAGGAAAGCATTGTGTGAATTTAGCTGCGGTAGATAACTTAATATATCCGCAACTAAAAGCTGAATTCTATCCGCCCGTGTGAAAGGGGCCCAAGAAAAACAGGTATTAGGAGGCAGCGGTATTGTGTGCTGAGAGCCTACAAAACACCTTTCACCATTATCTGAAAAGGAGGGAGGGACCTACCTACCACTGATATGGAAGGAGCCCTACCTATGTAATGGATGAAATGTCATGTAATTGCGTTCTGTTTTAACAAGCCCAGAGACAGATTGTACTTTAGCTTTTATGCTGGAAAGACCCATCCGCCTGCGAAACCAAAACCTTTTCATGCTTATAGCTGTTATGAGCCCCGGGGGAGGGGGGAATGAGGTGGTGGCCTGTAGTATCTCTAAATATAATGGAGCCTTTACGGGAAGTCAGCTGTTCTCAGGAATCCATCTCACAAGTTTAACCCTTTCTGGTTCTGAGAAGCTCCTGAAACATTTACACGGCTATTCACACTTTCAATAACTTTTTCTTCATAAAAGCCAACTTGTGTTTTAAAATTGTCTGTTTTCTTTTGCATATGCATGACATGCATTGGTACACAAATGTATATTGTATGGCATCAGTTTCATCGTTGTCATACCGTACGAGTATTCATAGGTCAGATCACCACTTACTAAAAACTCGTAGACAAACTTAGATTTTCGGACGACCGAAAATGCGTATTTTCTGGCATGCTAGTCTGATGTTGAAAGTGAAGAGGTTACTCACAATACGAAAATTCTTGTACGACAGAATACAACGTCAGAAGTGACGTAATGTGTAGAATAGATTTGTATGTGTTCTTTCGTCTCTGAGCATGGGTAGTCTTGCTCTTATGATTTTTTTAGTACGAAAACCGTACTAATGAAACGAAAATTGGACTTTGAGTTCACATCTGACAAAAATTGAATAGTCTGCACATCCAGATTTTGTATGATTAAAAAGCGAAATCGGCTGTCGAAAGCACCGTACTAACAATCCGAAAATCAGACAGCTCTTCGTACAAATTTTTTCATATGATTTTGGTATTGTGTGTACGGGTCTTTACAGTCAATTGAGATATGATATATGATGTATGTCTGTAGAACACCCCTAACATCTTCAGACACACCCAGGCCAGCCGACTGATCATGGGGAAAGGATTTCCATTGATGATCGCTACACCTTTTACCCAGATACTGGTAGGTTTGGCAATCCACTTTCCCCATACCTTAGTATTTTTTTTTATATTGGTCCAACAATTCCTGAAAGGAGTATGAATGCTGCCACTGCTGACTTACATTTCTTTGGTGAAAAAAACCCAAATCAGTGTATATTATTTAGTCTGTAGGAAAGTTATAGAGTCCACAATCTATGGTGTATATATCTTAAAATATATGAATCCTGATCTACTGACGGCCGATCTCATTTCTTGAGGCCCAAAAATATCAGGACAGTACAAATATACCCCAAATTACCCTTTTGGGGAAAGTAGACAGTCCAATGTATTTAATAAGAGGCATGGCAAGTTTTTTAAAATTTGTAATTTTTTGTCAGAATATTTTCAAAAATTAGGAAATTATTGAATTATTATTTTTTTAACATATTGTCACCAGTGACCAGAGCAATATACTGTTACCATAGTAAAATTGTACTGCTCTGTGGAAGTAATCAAGATTTTTCTTTACACTATATGTTTGCATATAGCAATGCATTACATTGCTATAAGCAAGCATTTTACTGAATGAAACTGATTAATTCAGTCTGTTTTGTTTTGATTAGCTATGATTGGCCAGAGCTAATCATGTGATACAGATGGGCTGTGATTGGCCTTGTCTGTACCATGTGATCACACTGACCAATCACAACCAGCAACACAGTTGTATTTAATGAATGGCATGAAAGGAAGCCATCTATTGTTTACCACTGTCATGTGACTTGCTGTCCTTGATGACGCCCTGGAGGAGGGGCGAAACGCGTTGACGCAATTTCCGGTCAGTAAGCCAGTGACGCTGCTTCCTGTTCTGTTTTGGAGCGCACACCAAGCGCGCACCCGGAACTCGCTGATCCCTGTCTGCTCAATAGTAAGTTACTATTGCACAGTGTTCCACAGGTCTATCTCGGCGATACTACACATGTTGTTTTATTTCTTTCCTTTCCACGGCTTTGATATTTATCTGGAGTCCCTGCTGATCCACCCCGAGTTTCAATAGGATCTTTTACATCATCCACTTCACCGTCCTGAAAATACTTTTTAAGACCCTAGGACTGCAAAGCCGTGGGTCATTTCGTTTTGGTGAGTGGGGTTTCAAAAGGGGACCATCGTCCAAATGACCACCTGCAATTTATGACTTCAATCATTTTAATAGTCTAATTAGTTCTGTCCATCACCCATGATTTAATTTTTGATTAATCCAATAAGTCACCTTTGACACTATTCTATTTTTGTAGCCATTGTTGCACAATTTGATTGTTATATCAATATATATGTTTCTATTTGTTTCACATACACTCACAGTGGTGAGTCACATTTGCTAATTTAGTCTCTAATTTTGTTTTTTTGTGTATGGTTTATCTATACTCACAGTGGTGAGTCACATTTGCTAGCGCAGCCTTCAATTGCCTATATTCCTATCACAGTGGTCAGTTACTGTGCAGCCCACCCCTGTGTTTTCCTTCTCTTCTGAATGGAGAGAAAGATACAGTGGGGGAGATTTGCTAAAACTGGTGCACACAAAATCTGGTGCAGCGCTGCATAGTAAACCAATAAGCTTCTAAGGTTTATTGTCAAAGCTTAATTGAACAAGCTGAAGTTAGAAGATGATTGGCTTGGCTTGCTATGCAGAGCTGCTCAACGCATATACAACACCCTAAAATAATGAGTATAATGAACTTGTAAAACATTACATACATATAACCATAATGTAAAACATAAATGCCATAACAAGGAAGCAAATATACATAGCACATAAGTGTGATGGAATAAACCTTGTGGTGTAAAAATAATTGTCCATAAAACCAATGATGGAAATGGGGACTGCATCCTTAAAAGCTTGGCGCGTTTCTTCGATAATCCGACTCATCAGGAGCGGATGCTAGAGTATCTGTAGATATTAAAAGATGATCTAAATAAAAACCCATGTTATGGGAAAGTTATATGTAAAAATTGTTAAATAGGTGGTCTAATCCACAAACTTACATCCCATTGAATGTTAAACCCGAGTGATACTGGTGTGCAAATGTCGCCATATCAGTCTCCCTGGGGGCTGAGGTGTTGAAAACCACCAGAACACCAGACCCACACAAAGGCGCCCCCTCTAGGTCAGTGTCCGCATATTTTTGGTAGGATTTTGTTTTTTTTAAAGTTAGGAAGTTTAAGCATTTTATAAAATTAGGATCAGTTGGTTGTTAAGCCACTAGTTCATCCACTAGCTGTATACACATGCAATAACAATCACCGACATTCGGCCAAAAACCAAGATGGTCGCGGGATATCAGGAATCCTATTTCTTTTCTTGTATCTCTTTATCCCATTTCTCCATTTTATTCTTTAATTCACCAGCCAACCTAGTGGGGTATCCTTATCTGGCTCTATCTTATCTTTGATTTCTTTAATCTGGGTCTCTAATATACGCATCTTCTTTTATTTGAGTTTAAAGTGTTTGTTACCCTAAAAAAAAAATGAGATCCTGTTCCTTTAAACCATGTTACACAGCACAGTGTGTGTGCTGTGTAATTTGGCCCTTTCTATCACCTCAAATACCTGTCTGATATTTCTGGTTCTGCCCCCCCCCCCCCCTCTGTAAACTGAACACGGTTTTTCATTGCTGCTAAGCCCTGACACCGCTGTCAGGTTACGTGCCTCCGTCATCCGCTGTCTCCTCTGTTCACTCCTCTGTCCTCTCCCCCTCCCTCCCTGCCTGTCAGCTCCCTGACCCCCCCTATCTGCTATAAAAATAACTGTGTTTGCTTTCTATAGATCCCTGTGTTAGATAACATGATTCTCCCCAGTGTATGTGATTAATAAAAATATGCTGCCTAATACCTTATTTCAGAGCGCGGCACTCATGTGACTGCCCTCTAGTCTCCTCCACTCCTTGTCCCAGCTGATGTCAGTGGGGTATACCCATCACCTCCTCCTGCAGCTATCAGATCGGGAGAGGAGACCGGCGGGCAGTCACGTGAGTGCCAAGCGGCGCTTGGAAATAAGGTATTAGGCAGCATATTTTTATAAATCACATACACTTGAGAGCTTAATGTTATCTAACAGAGGGAACTATAAAAAGAAAAAATGTTGCTTAACAAGCACTTTAAGCAAAAATCCTATCAACTCTTTCTTTTCATTAAAGGGGTTGTAAACCCTCAAGGTATTTCACCTTAATGCATTCCCTTTGTATTGAGGTGAAAAACCTTCTGTCATTCAGCAGCCCCCCCCCCCCCAGTCCCCCTTATACTTACCTAAACCCTGTGACGGGAATGAGCACACCAGCTCCAGCCAGTGTCTTGTGTCATGATTGGATAGATTGATAGCAGCGCAACCATTGGCTCCTGCTGCTGTCAATCAAATCCAATGACGTGGGCGCCATTTTCTACCAGAAGAAAGACCAAAAACAAGGTATAATCCACCTGGATACACTTACAACAAGTTAGTTGCGATGGTATGTACAGTTTTACTAATGCGTGTCAAAGTTTCAAAATTGTGCTCAGGCATTAACATTTGTTCTACTCTCAGGTCACCAAGGGGGTAAAAATTGTCTTTGGTCTTTTAGTAACATGATATACATGACATGTAGTGGTACAAAAATATACATTGTATGGTATCAGTTTCATCACAGCTGTCACATTGTAATCGTAGAAGAGTGTTACTTGCTAAGGGTCATATTGAGTTATGATATGGTATATCTGCAGAACACCCCTGGCCATAGGTGTGCACAGCCTATTACATTAGGGTGTGCACCTTAAAGCTCAAACACACATGTGTGTGCATGTGGATTTATGAGTAGAGCAGTAGACGGTGTCATTAGGACAGGGATTGGTGTCAGTAGTTTTCATTTTTATTATTTTTGACAATTTTATTTTTCGTATTCTTAACATTTTGTAGGAGCCCCGTCAAGGGGCTTTGGTGAAGAATCAGGGGTTTAAACAGGGGGAGTCTGCGCTAAACAGGGTGATTAGGGTGTGCCCAGGCACGCCCTATGCGCACGACTATGCCTCTGACATGTGCAGACACAGCCAGGCCAGCCGATCTCAGCCTGACCATGCTGAAAGGATTTTCATTGACAATTGCTACTCTTTTCTCTACATACTGGTAGATGTTACAATCCACTTTCCCCCAACCTCAGTATTTTTACTGAGAGACATAACAAGGATGACAATGCTGATCCATTTTTTAAACTTGTAGCTACATAGCTGTTTGTGGTCTTGGCACTTTCGGAGTCACTTACTTAAATCAGAATGACGGCAAAGTGTCTAATATTTTATAAAGGGAGTTTAGCACTGGAAGACCAGGCAATGTTTTCCAGGATTCTTTAACCCCTTCCTGTTGAGTGTACTCATATATGTGGCTTCTTTGAAGTGGGTCTTCTTCTGTAGAGCCACATATGTGTGAATCGGTGTTTGTGCCGAATATGAAATTTTTTCATACCATTTAAGGACAGTTTTCCTTTGATAAAAACAAAAACAGAAGGAAATAGCCATTACCAATGAAAGCTTCCATTGCAGTATAATTAATCTAGATACACTAAGTTGTTATATGTACAGTTTTACTTACTCATTTCAAAGTTGCAAAACTGGGTTCAGTCATTAAAGCGGAGTTCCACCCAAAAATGGAACTTCTGCTTTTTGGAATCCCCCCCCCCCCTCCGGTGTCACATTTGGCACCTTTTGGGGGAAGGAGGGAGCAGATACCTGTGTAATCCAGGTATTTGCTCCCACTTCCGGGCATAGATCACCACGGTGACTGCTGGGACCTACACCACGTCTGGTGCCTACTCCGTCCCCCCTGCTGTCTTCTGGGAGACACAAATAGGTCCCAGATAAGAGCAGGGACCAGTGAGGACGTGCAGCGCGACTCGCACATGCGCAGTAGGGAACCAGGAAGTGAAGCCGCAAGGCTTCACTTCCTGATTCCCTTACCGAAGATGGCGGCGGCAGCACCCGAGAACCGAGGGACAAACCGGCTTCGGGACCCGACATCACGGTGCCCAGGACGGGTAAATGTCCATATATTAAAAGTCAGCAGCTGCAGTATTTGTAGCTGCTGACTTAATATTTTTTTTTTTTTTCGGCGGAACTCTGCTTTAAGATTTAGAAGAAAAAATTTAAAATAGAACAGTTTATTAGCATATCACAAGAAAAAATATCTAAATTCACTTCTACATGGTATAACTGGATACAATTCAAATCCTCTTCAGCCTACGAAGCAACTATTGTATAATCACAGAAAACAATACTCAACAATAGAATACACTAGACAGTAGAGGAAGAGAGAAAAGAATAAAGAAAAAAAAAAAGGGAAAACTCAGATACAAACTGAACCCCTTAATCCATTCCCCTACTTCCCCCCCCCCCTCCTTTTTTTAATTTTTTAATTTTTTGTATTATTATTTAAAGACAGTCATAAACTGACATTTCCTAAAATCACTTAATTCATGTAAGAAAAATTTAAATCCCACATCTACAAGTTAGAATACAGAATCAATATATAACTGAATAATACAGTATGTATATCTCTGTAAAGTATTAATTGACTCTTAATTATTACTAGAACCCATTTCTCACTGTACTTTAATGCATTTAAATGTTACAATGGAATGTTGTACGATTTTCGTATGTTTACTCAATAAAAATTTATGAAACAAAAAAAAAAAAAAAAAAACATTTGCCTTACCTTCCATCATGGAGGATTTAATATCAGTGTAAATGTAATGAGTATAAAGTGTAAAAATAAATAGTATTCTACTTTCCTTTTGTTTTCAGATCTAACGGCACAGTATAAACGCCATGTTGTATTCGCCAGTGTAGCGCTGATCTTAATTATTGGAGCTTCAATCATTGTTCTGTTATTCATTAAGCAAAGAAGAAAGCGTAAGTGACTTGAAACATTTTATTACATGATAAAGAAAATGCTTGTATCCTGCCTGTTACACTAATAAGTATCTTATCACCAGGCAAGTGTAGCACCATCCTATAAGAATGTATCAGCATGTCTGTAACAAAAGATTAAGACACGCTATAACCCGCATGTGAATCGCACAGGAACCACATAGCATTCCTGTGCAATTCACATGTGATTCAGTGTGGTGTGATTTGAGCCCATTTATTTTGAATGGGCTCAAATCGCACCAAAAAATTGCAAGCATTTTTTTTGGAACCGTACTGCAGCCGTTTTGCATGGTCTTTTTATACCACATGATCTGGTGTGGGCAAACCGCACTGCGTTTACAATTCTTTTCGAGTGTCGTTAACTTTGTATCAACACTCGAATCGAAACGCAAATACACTGTGATTGCAATGCGGTTCGGGAAACCCGCAGGGATCGCTGTTTCCCGCACTGCATATGTGTGAACGTAGGCCTAATATCTTCTACAACTCCTTCTAGGATCATTATAGGGCCCAATTACACTTGTGTGTTGCAGCAATGAATGCTAAAATGCATGCAGTAAAGTATTTTGCCACAATGCATACCAACATACATGCTCTATGTGCAGTGCGCTGTCATTCATAGTGTATGGACCAAAACGCACTGTAGAGTAGAATGCATCTCAGGTTGCCATACCATACACTGTGGAGCATTGTGTTTTGAAAAACAAAAAGTCATGCAAATATTTTCATCCGTTGTGGTACATTGGCAGCCCATGCATAATGAATTGGCTTCCTTAACGAAATTTAACACATGCTAATGTGTGAATGTACCCTTTAAAAAAAAGACACTGTTACCTTGCCATGCAGGGCAAAGTGACAGTGTCTCTGCAAAAGCCAACTTCTTCCCCCACAGCCAATAATATAATTTTCCCAGTTTGACAGTGCCAAGGCCTAATGTTTGTCTGCTAGACCTTGGAACTGGCCCAGGGTAGGCCAGGTATTGTGGATGGCTGTGGAGGAGGAAGGAGCCCAGAGGGATTACTGGTATAGTGGGTATGAGAGGTTTGGAGAGGAGGCTTCATGCCTTTCCCCTCTGTCTTTGGCCTCAAGGGATTTGGGGAGGAGGCCATATGCACAGGTAAGATGACAGTTCAAAGATGTGGAGATGGGGCAAGGCTTTATTGATATATAGAACAAGCTAAATGTGAAACGCCACAGTGTAAGATTTTATGTGGCTGGAATGAGCGCTTTATTCATTTTATTGGGGTATAATTAGTTTCCCCAGTGTCTACATACTATTGGCCTTCACTTATACTAAACTGACTTACTCCACTCCATCATTCAACAATCCAATACCAAAGTCTATGCAGCCTATGGAGGTATTGCCATTGGATCATTGAAGGGTTGGGATGGGGCCTAACCCAAGTGCTATGTGAACATGTCCAACATGATGGGGTGGGAAAGCGCCCAAACAACTTTTTTGAAGGATTCAGACATATTTACAGATTATAAACTAATATACAGTATCTCACAAAAGTGAGTACACCCCTCACATTTTTGTAAATATTTAATTCTATCTTTTCATGTGACAACACTGAAGAAATTACACTTTGCTACAATGTCAAGTAGTGAGTGTACAGCTTGTATAACAGTGTAAATGTTGCTGTCCCCTTAAAATAACTCAACATACAGCCAGCTCAGATAGCTTTCTTAGGAACTGGAGATACCATTCACCCTCACTTCCTGTCACAGGTAAAACCATAACATTTTAGGTTTTCCATCACTATATATGTACTTGTGACAGTGGTTACCAGGACAATTACAGAGTGTGAAGCTCCCTAGCGAGGACACAGAAAGGAATAAAACCCTAACGGAAGTTGGAATTCTTACTCCATCAGTTAAAACTTCTCTTGCTATTAAAAAGTTGATATTCTTTTTAGTAATTTGAAAACTTAGCTGCACTTTTAGCAAGGTTTGCCCCCTTCATCATTACCTGTCACTGATCCCCCTAAACCTTTTCTTACATAACCAGTAGAGACTCTTCTTCCAAAGTCTTCTGGCCAGCCTCTACTTCTTCAGTAAAAGAATGTCCATTCAACCCTTTGGAAAGACCACCAATTACTGGTCCCATCAGTGGATTGCCATTCCATATGAATAAACAGAGATAGAGGCCAGGCTTGGAGACTTGGGGAATATGAGTGTGGCTCCCACAGCATACATCCTAGGCTGGCCATACAGTATATCATTTTCTTGTACAATTTTCCTTTAGATTCACCAAAACTATAAAAAATTAGGTTAAACCTAAACACTTTGAATTTGTATGCAGTTAGGCAGGCCCTTGCACTGTAAATCTAAAGGAAACTGTATAGGAAAATTGTATAGAGGAGGAGTGGGGATCGGTAAGTATAAGAGTTGGATTGGACGTGGGGTGGGGCCAATTTAAAGGATATTTGCACTAAATGTACAATCATCCTCTAATGATTCCATTGCCAATTTTCTGAGTCTGTGCTCCTTCTGTGCCTCTGTAAAGATGTTTTTGGTATTACAGGCTTTCCAAAGGTGAGGAATATCACTCGCTCCTCGGGTGGTACTTTCAGCTTAGATGTGCATAATTTTTACCCACAAAAAATTACTGTATCGTGGGAGGTGATCCAGCCACCGTCAAGCACACAGCCTCATCCCATAGAATCTACCATTATAATAACTCAAAACCAAGATGGAACTTTCAATGCCACCAGCACTTGTGAAAGCCTCAGAGGGGTGATCCATGAAAACGAGGTATATGTTGTGCGAGCCGTGGTGAAGCACAGAAATCTGAAACACGTAAAACAAAGAGAATGGAGAAGCGATGATAAAGATAACAAAGGTATGATCAATAATTTATTAACGACAACATTGTCATAAATCTGACATGGTTGAAGCCCAAAATTCAAAATTGCACCCATCATTTCACTAAAATGACTGGTTTTCAATCAGACACGTAAACACAACTCCAGTTCAAGGTTTTCTTACTTAATTCAAAAAATGTGCTTACCTTTCTTAAGATTTTGTAGCTCCTGATAAAAAGCTTCCATAAACTGCAAAAATTAGAGATATTTGGATGTTTACTTCAAAGAGGAATTCCAGGTAACACTGTAACGTGGGGGAGGGAGGATAAACCTCAGTCCTATGTTATCTCCAAGCCAAGACCTGGAGCTTAAAGTGATTGTAAAGTCTCGATTTTTTTTCCTATAAAAATAACAAACATGTTATACTTACCGGCTCTGTTACAATGGATTTGCACAGAGCAGCCTGGATCCTCCTCTTCTTGGGTCCCTATTCTGTGATCCCGGCCTCTCCCTCCTGTTAAGTGCCCCCACAGCAAACAGCTTGCTATGGGGGCACCCGAGCCGAGTCACAGCTCCCTCTGTACATTCAGACACGGAGCCTCGACTTGGCCCCGCCCCCTCTCTCCCCTGATTGTCTAGCTGACTTGACAGCAGCGGCAGCCAATGGCATTGCTGCTGTGTCTCAGCCAATCAGGAGGGAGAATCTTGGACAGCTGAGACACTCATGGACATCTTTACAACCCCTTTAACAAACCAGGGAGAAAGTGAAAGGAAGCTGCTTTATGTATCTCAAACACTGTACAGTATCTGTTACTTATCCTTCTGCAATTTTTTTTTATTTTGTATTATTGGAACTTGATAGAAAGCTTCTGATTAAAAAAGTTAGTGCATAGGAAAAAATAATTTTATGATATTGTCTCTTTTAGATTTGCTTGCACGGCCAGAAGTCGGGATGATACGAATACCAAAATTGTTTGTCAATAAACATACTCAACTGCAATGCACAATATCACAATTTTACCCTGATAACCTGACAGTGAATTGGTTAATACAAGAAAAGGGAAAGAAGGAATTTCCTATAACTAACAGTGAGAGATACAAAATGCCTGACAGCAGATCTCAGCTTCAACCAGATAAAACATTCACCCATACAGCACTTCTGGAATTCACCCCATTAGTAGAGGATGTGGGGTCAGAGGTCATCTGTAGAGTGAGCCATCCCAGCCTGAAGGAATCAACAGAGAGGACAACTGGGCCCTTACAGGTGCTGGGTGAGTACAAAAGCTCTTCCTTGGTATGTTTAAAGCGTAGCTTCATTTTATAACAAAAGCAGAATTGTGTCCCAGCTTCCACCCTCCTTTACCAAATTTGGAAATACAAGGACAGACCTTAGATGCCGATTAATCAATTTTCTCATTGCCTGAACATTGCCCAGACCAGACACTCTGCCATCCTCTAGAACAGGGGTCTCCAAACTTTCTAAACAAAGGGCCGCATTACTGTGGTCGTTCAGACCTTAGGTGGGCTGGACTGTGGCCTGTGGTAGTAGAAAATGTCCCAGCATTACTGGAAGGAATAGTGCCCTATCTTTAGTATTAGGGGAGGAATAGTGTCCCATCATTGGTATTAGTGGGAGGGTTAGTGCCCCATCATTGGTGTCAGTGGGAGGAATAGTGTCCCTTCATTGGTATTACTGGAGGGAATAGTGCCCTATCTTTAGTATTAGGGGAGGAATAGTGCCCCATTGGTATTAGTGGGAGGAATAGTGCATCATTGGTGTCAGTGGGATGAATAGTGTCCCTTCATTGGTATTAGTGGGAGGAATAGTGCCCCATTGTTTGTGTCATTGGAAGACATAGTGCCCCATTGTTGGTGTTATTGGAAGCAATAGTGCCCCAAGGAGAGGCAAAAGGCAGGCAAAGGGCCAATCCAGCCCCCGAGCTTCAGTTTGGAGACCACTGCTTTAGAATAATCCCACATGGCCTTAGAATAATGCCCAGCTCTGAGCAAAATGTCCATTATTCTCCAAAGTTAGGATAAGTACAGGCATATTGATTTATGGGGGTGAAGCAATGCCAAGAATCAAAATCTCCCTGCTCCTGGGCATGCCAAGTAGAGAGAAGTCAAATTTGATAGCTTCCAATGTCTGTAAATGGGGGGATGCTATGTCTTTTGTCCAAGTGTTGATACGATTACATTATATTAAAGCCCATCTTTAAGCGATCCCTTGGCCCCTACTGTCCCTCCTGCCCCATACCATAGTATGTATTTTACACTTTTCTTTTTTTTTTATACTGTACTTACCTTTTCCTGATGTCTTCAGACTGATCACCTAATGTACAAGGTCCTTTTCCTCTTTGGGCCTTCATTGGGTGCTGGGTGGTCCTCAATAATGCATCATGTCACTGTGGGTCCAGGGTACCATGGTCACACCCCTCAGGGGCAGGTCCATGACATCCTGCATTCACAGTGTGACCTATAAATACTAGTAAATAAAATTAATAACTTCTAGGATTTGGATTTGTAAATCTTTAAAGGTAGTCTGTCGAAAATTCAAAACATTTGGTAAGAAGCAACCTACATGCATAATACTTATCAAAAGAAATGTGGGCAGTGACTCCCTTGGACAACTACGGCTGTCAAAGAATCTTTAGCATCTATCTCACTTCTGCATGTGTCAGATGCCTGGTCCCCTGATGCATGCTGTAGTTCTACCTGTGACCCCAATGTCTGCTGTGTCCAGCAGTGATGTAGAGTCAGAGGCGGCTCTCTAATTAGGCAAATTAGGCGGTCGCCTAAGGCCTTGCACTCACAGGGGGCCTCACAGTCTCCTAATTTGCCTGTGCTCAATCACTGATTCTCTGCCCCCCCTCTTTATCTCACCCTCTTTTCTGTGTGCTTGTATTTTTTTCCTATTACGGGCGTGAGTGGGGCCTCATGTGTAAGTTTCGCCTAAGGCCTCACAAAGTCTAGAGCCGCCTCTGACAGAGTCTTGCAGATGGAACCATACACTGAGCCAGCACTGGGAAAGCTACTTGCATGAGGGTTAAAGTGTTCTGAGCTGAAGAAGCTGCTTGGGTGAATAGGAATAGTCTGGTTGAATGTGACCAACTACTGCTAACCTTTCCAAGGGGAATTATCAATATATTTCATATTTTACTTTTGCAGCTACGCCTGAACTCCAGCAGCCAATACAACTCTCAGTCACAGACGCCGGGGATGTGGTGGGTTGTTTAACCCTTATAAACTTTTACCCCCAAGATATAACGGTTAATTGGACCTGCAATTCCATCCAATACAAAGAGAACATGCCAAAGAACAAGGTCACTGGCAATCAAAATGGCACATTTAGACTTGACAGTCAATACAAAATTCCAGGGAAACTCCTAGAGAACACACAATTCATCATGAAAGTCACATGGAAACATGAAACCATGGAAAGGCCAGAATACAGAGAGATCTCCATACAAGATCAAGGTGAGGAAAAACGTAAAATTATCAGGCACACCATAGGACAATCAAAACAAGAAGACAAGTCCTCTTGTTGCTCCACCATTTACCAGTGAAATGGTGCTTTGTTCCTTCATTTGAGCTGTCATAGATACCCAATGCTTCCAGGCATGGGGAGGCATGAGACCTTCACCCCTTCCTTCACATAATGGGGGAGAGAGTCATTAAAGCGGTTGTTACTCCAACATTTCAGATTCCTGATACCTCCATAGGTGTCCCTCATTCCCATCTCAAAAAGTTGGGAGGTATGCATATACTGTATGTGACATCCGTTTCCGACTCAGCAGGGCATCAGTCAGGGATCCCTACTTAGACAAAACAGAAGGCACCCATGTGAAAGAGGCCATAAATTTAGTCCTATGTGTAAATTCATATAATTATGTGTAGGTCATCGCCAGCAGTGGCGGCCCCTCTCTCCACTCCACCCCCTATATGGCAATGGTTAGATTCATGCATAGCTTGAAACTATCCACAGCCGCCACGGACAGCCCCTATTTATGCGTCCGGCCCCTTTCAGGGCACCGGGTGCATGAATTACAGCGGCAGGTTTTTTTTTTTTTAAGCACCTGATTAGAGTCAGAGGCTCTAATAGGCTTCAAAATCAGGTGGGCTCGGGATGCAGAGGATGCGCTCTGATCCCACCCATGTGTGTTACAACAGCGAAGAATTATTCCCTGTTGAAACACTGATCCTCAACCCGGCCAATCAGAAGCGGGTGTGAGACCCGTTTTCCAACTGGCCGAAAAGAGAAGACTCCCGATTGGCCACCGAGGAGGAGGTAGGAAACGGAAGCCGCCATGATGACGCAGAGAACAAGAGGCCGCAGGAGAACGGGAGGCCGCCGAGCAGGGGAAGCCGCCGGTGAAGGGGTAAGTGCTACCGACCGACTGAATTATTGATGCAGTAATTCATGCAAAAGGAGCCCCGACCAAGTATTGAGTGTATACTATACTGTCATGGACATATTTTTCAGTAAGCCAACCTTTCTGTGTTAAAAAATCTTTTTTTTATTGGTCTTATGTAATATTCTAATTTTCTGAGATACTGAATTTGGGGTTTTCACTAGCTGTAAGCCATAATCATCAAAATTAAAAGAAAGAAATGCTTGAAATATATCACTCTGTGTGTAATGCATCTATATAATATATGAGTTTCACTTTTTGAATTGAATTACTGAAATAATTTTACTTTTTGATAATATTCAAATTTTATGAGATGCACCTGTATATGTTTGAGGGCATTTTTACTTTACAGCATTTCTTCACACCTGCCTATAACTTTACACACAGTACTGTATATGGAGTTTATATTAGGCTTGGCACAGACAGAGCTACACAGTCCATACATAGTTACATAGTCAGTAAGGCTGAAAAAAAGACAATAGTCCATTCAGTTCAACCTGTGTAGGTGCATGTGTATCAGTGTCTATAATGATTACCCCTATCCCTGTATGTTGTGTCCTTTAAGATGTACATCTAATGCAGTGTACACACGGTCGGATTATCCGACGGGAAATGTTGGATGTGAACTTTTCAGAAAGTTTGACCGTGTGTATGCTGCATCGAACACTTGCTGTCGGACTTTCCGCCAACAAATGTTTGAGAGCAGGTTCTCAATTTTTCCGCCAACAAAACGTTAATCCCGATCGTAAATTCCGATCGTGTGTACACAAGTCCGTCGCACAAAAGTTCACGCATGCTCAGAATCAAGCAGAAGGAGCCGCACTGGCTATTGAACTCCCTTTTTCTCGGCTCGTCGTACGTGTTGTACGTCACCGCGTTCTCACATTCGTAATTGTTGGCCAACATGTGTGTGACCGTGTGTATGCAAGACAAGTTTGAGCCAACAACCTTCAAACCAACATCCACGGTTTTGTTGGCGGAAAGTCCGATCGTGTGTACGGGGCATACGGGGAGTCTTTTAAAAATATCAATACTCCCCGCAGCCACCACCAATTGTGGGAGAGAGTTTCACATCCTTATTGCCCTAACAGAGAAGAACCCCCTGTGCAGTTTAAGGTTAAACCGCTTCTTCTGCAGTCTCATTGTGTGGCCCCGTGTCCTTTTACAATCCCTATGACTGAATAGTTTATTTCCTATACTGGGATCCCCATTGAGATATTTGTAGATCGCTATCATGTCCTCTCTCAAGCGTCTTTGCTCCAGAGAGAATAAATGTAATGTTTGCAGCCGTTCCGCGCAATTGAGGCCGCCCAGTCCCTTTATTAGTCTAGTTGCCCTTCTTTGGACTCTATCCAGCTCCAGCACATCCCTTCTGAGGACTGGTGACCAGAACTGAATGAAAACTCCAGATGAGGCCTAACCAGAGTTTTATAAAGTGGCAGAATTATAGTTTTGTCCCTGGAGTATATCCCCTTTTTTATGCATGCTAATATTCTGCCTGCTTTGGCAGATGCAGCTTAAAGAGGAAGTAAACCCTTATGGGTTTACTTCCTCTTTGTTTCCCTGCAAAGGTAAAGCATAATGGACTATTGTGCATCGCATAGTAGTCCATTATGTGTCACTTACCTGACACAGGAGCCAGCGAAGTCACCGCTGTTCCCTTGTGTACGGAGCCTCCATCTTCTTGGTGGGTCTCGCGGCTCTGGTGCTGTCATCCGATGGCGCCGCAATGACGTCACTCCCGCACATGCGCACAGGAGCCGCCACTCGCGGCATATCGCCGTTGAGAGCGGCGCAATCAGTGCGCCTGCGTGCCGATGTCTACGCGGTGCCTGTCTTTTGGCAAATATCTCCTAAACCGTGTAACCCCACCTAGTGAATATTTAGAATTTATGTTTTTTGACCCCAAGTGCATTACTTTACATTTCTCCACATTAAACCTCATTTGCCATACACATGGGTGTTATTATGGGTCAGAACTTTACACTGTTCACAAACTTGCAACGATGTTCCTGAAATGTATGATTTTGTGTTAATACGTTTTAGATTTTCCATGGCGTCCGAGGATTGAAGATATGAGCCCTCTCATTCTGCAAGTCGGTCAGGAGACCAAAGTGACCTGTAAAATCTCCAGTTATTTCCCAGGAAACCTTGGAGTGACTTGGCTCGAAAAGAGAGGGAAAACTTTACCTGTTCTTATAAATAAATCGTACAAGTACCGTATACCTGATATAAGACATGAGAGAATGGCTGATAACTCCTATCAGTGCTCCCCTTCCTTATCCTTCACACCGATATCAGACAAGGAAGATCTGGAATTTATCTGCAGAGTGGAACATCCCAGCCTGGAATACCCAATAGAACGAAGCACAGGACCACCTATGATAAATGGTGAGTTTTATAAAAGAAAGAAATGTATCCTTCAAAATAGCCATTGCAGCAATAATAAAGCTAAACTCTGTGCAGATACAAAACACACAAAGGAACACAGCTCTCTGTTCACTACTACATCATTACATTTATGTTTTAATCTTACTATATCAGCCCCATGTACAGCAGGGCTCATACTGGGAGAGGTAGAAGAAATACAATGATCTGCTTTTGCGATTGGCTGACTGATTTTCTCTGAAGTCTGCACTAAGATCCTAATAATAGAAAAGCTAAGTTGGATTTTTTTTCTTAGCACAGTTTCACTTCCTGCACAGAACTCGTCGCATTGGAGAGATACAGCCCAAGATGAGGGTACACCCCCCTTCTGCAATGTCAGCCAGCCCCCCCCCCCACTCCCCCCCCCCCCCACTATTACCTAAAACCCCTCACCTCCTGAAATGTCAGCCAGCTCACACACCCCCAATATCATCAAACCATTACCCAACACCCATGAAATTGCAGCCATCCCCACCATTGCCCAACACCCATGACATTGCAGCCATCCCCACCATTACCCAACTCTCATGAAATTGCTGCCATCCTCACCATTACTCAACACCCATAAAATTGCAGCCATCCCCACCATTACCCAACACCCATGACATTGCAGCCATCCCCACCATTACCCAACACTCATAAAATTGCAGCCTTCCCCACCATTACCCAACACCCATGAAATTGCAGCCATCCCCACCATTACCCAACACCCATGACATTGCAGCCATCCCCACCATTACCCAACACCCATGACATTGCAGCCATCCCCACCATCACCCAACACTCATGAAATGGCAGCCATCCCCACCATTACCCAACACCCATGAAATGGCAGCCAGTCCCCACCATTACCCAACACCCATGAAATGGCAGCCATCCCCACCATTACCCAACACCCATGAAATGGCAGCCACCCCCACCATTACCCAACACCCATGAAATGGCAGCCAGCCCCCACCATTACCAAACACCCATGAAATGGCAGCCATCCCCACCATTACCCAACGCCCATGAAATAGCAGCCACCCCCACCATTAACCCAACACCCATGAAATGGCAGCCATCCCCACCATTACCCAACATCCATGAAATTGCAGCCATCCCCACCATTACCCAACACCCAGGAAATTGCAGCCATCCCCACCATTACCCAACAACCAAGAAATGGTAGCCATCCCCACCATTACCCAACACCCATGAAAATGCAGCCATCCCCACCATTACCCAACACCCATGAAATGGCAGCCAGCCCCCACCCTTTCCTATGCCTAAAATAACACCCACACCTCCCACACCACTCCTATAATTTCAGCTATCACTACACACACTATTACTCCAAACTTCCATGCATTCTTAGACAGACCCCCACTGCACTCAAATAAAACTGCCCTCCTGAACCGCAACTGCAGCCCTCCTTCTCTCACCACCCAATGATCCCACACACCACTTTCTTTCAGTACTTGCTACCTTGCACCCCCCACTCCTTTTAGATTACCACCATCCCTGCAGCCTTAGCATTCATTGTACCTGCACCCCCCTCCCCTTCTCTCACCATCCACCATGCCGGAGCCCCCACTTCTTAAACCAACAACAGAGCTTGTAGCCGCCTCCTCCCACCTGCCATCTCTCACAGCTCCTGCAGCTATATATTTTTCACCACCTACTATGGGTGCAGCCCACCATGCCTTCAATCTCCCTTCTCTCACCAACCAACTTCACTTGTAACCCCCACTTCTCTTACCAGCCACCACTTCTACACCACCTTCTCTCAGCACCCACCACATCTTCCGCTTCCATTCTATCAGCATCCACTGTGCCTTCAACCCCAATTTCTCTCACTACCCACTACATATGCACTCCCCCTTCTCTCACCACCCTCCAAGATTGCACCTTTTTTCTCTCACCACCCTCCAAGCCTACACCCCTTTTATCTCACCACCCTCCAAGCCTGCACCCCTTTTCTCTCACCACCCTCCAAGTCTGCACCCCTTTTATCTCACCACCCTCCAAGCCTGCACCCCTTTTCTCTCACCAACCTCCAAGCCTGCACCCTTTTCTCTCACCAACCTCCAAGCCTGCACCCCTTTTCTCTCACCTCCCTCCAAGCCTGCACCCTTTTCTCTCATCAACCTCCAAGCCTGCACCCCTTTTCTCTCACAACCCTCCAAGCCTGTACCCCTTTTCTCTCACCACCCTTCAAGCCTGTAACCCTTTTCTCTCACCACCCTCCAAGCCTGCCCCTTTTTCTCTCACCACCCTCCAAGCCTGCATCCCTTTTCTCTCACCACCCTCCAAGCCTGCACCCCTTTTCTCTCACCACCCTCCATGCCTGCACACCTTTTCTCTCACCTCCCTCCAAGCCTGCACCCCTTTTTCTCTCACCACCCTCCAAGCCTGCACACCTTTTCTCTCACCTCCCTTCAAGCCTGCACCCCTTTTCTCTCAACTCCCTCCAAGCATGCACCTCTTTTCACTCACCACCCTCCAAGCCTGTACCCCTTTTATCTCACCTCCCTTCAAGCCTGCACCCCTTTTCTCTCACCACCCTCCAAGCCTGCACCCCTTTTCTCTCACCACCCTCCAAACCTGCACCCCTTTTCTCTCACCACCCTCCAAGCCTGCACCCCTTTTCTCTCACCACCCTCCAAGCCTGCACCCCTTTTCTCTCACCACCATCCAAGCCTGCACCCCTTTTCTCTCACCACCATCCATGCATGCATCCATCACACCTGCACTCCATGTTCCACCACGGCTCCTGTACTCTCCTTCTCACCACTTAACTTGTGCAGCCTACCCCCACTGTCACAACCAAAGTGATGCAGACACTGTAGCTTCCTTCATTAGAAGATTAAAGTGGTCCTAAAGACAAGACTTTTTTTTGCATTAAGTTAAAAAAAATTCCCAGTAATTGTATCACCCACTCACCCCTCTATATACCTACACGAGCCGTCTCTCGATCCAGCACTGTGCCCCCCTGCAGCAGCGCTGGTCTCTATTCTGTTCCTCCCCGACATTGACTCCTGCTGCTGTCAATCAAATCCTGTGAGGAGGGACCAGGAGTGGGGCCGAGCCGTGCTGTGTGCGTCTATGGATGCACACAGCCAGGCTCAGGAGCGAGCCAGCAGGTGTGCCACCATAACAGGCTGCTTGCTATGGGGGCACACACAGAAGAGGAGGAAACAAGACTGCCAATGGGGTACCCCAGAAGAGGAGGATTGGAGCAGCTCTGTGCATTGCACAGGGCAGATAAGTATAACATGTTTATTATTTTAGAAAACAAATATTAAGTGTTTACAACTGCTTCAAGAATGCACAAGGTGATTATATTGATAGAATGATGTAGGCTAATCTTTATCTTTAATTTCACTAATTTCCTTCCAGTACCCCCCCAGGAGCAGAACGATGTAAAATTCACTCTCCTCGGATCAGACCAAGTTCTCTGTTCTCTGAGTTTAATGAAGTTTTACCCCCAAAACATTAACATAACATGGAGCTATAAAGAACACTATACTATACCTTTACCATCAATCAAGAAAACCATTCAGGCTGACAATGAGAAAACATTTGATGCCATAAGTGAGTGTACCGTTCCCTGGAAATATTTCTTGTCCTCGGTGCGGGTGACCTGGACACACGACTCACTGAAGGAGGCCGGATACCGAGATCTGTCTATAACAGGTACTGCAATTTATACAATTATAATACGTGTACTATACTGCATAAAAATAGAGCTAATTGAATGATATCTTAGGCCCCTTTCACACGAGGCGGACTCCGCTTCCACGGAGTCCGCCTCTGTCCGCCGGCTCAGCGGGAGATCTGTCCGTTGATCTCCGCTGAGCCGGGGAGGGGCTTGCGAGCGCCGCTGGTCTCTATGGAGAGATCGGATGAAAACGGACAGCGTGTCCGTTTTCATCCGATCTCACCCGATCCAATAGCGACGGATCTGGACGTGGGGCCATCCGTCTGCTTTTGGCGGATCGGACCGGGTCGGATGTCAGCGGACATGTCTCCGCTGACATCCGACGCTCCATAGAGTAACATGGAGCGCCCGTTCAGATCCGCCGTCAAAACTGACAGGCGGATCTGAACGGTCCGTCCATGTGAAAGGGGCCTAAAACAATTGCCATGTTTTTCCTTCCTTTTTTTTTTTTGCTTCTCACTGCTGCTGATTCCTTCCAGCCTCTTTCAGCCACTTCCTGTCTACATCACTCACCCCAGTGTCAGCTGCACATCATTGCTCTGGATTGGCTTTGTGATGGTGACAATGTATTTTTCATTATTAACCACTATAGCCCCGGAAGGTTTTACCCCCATTCATGACCAGGCCATTTTTTGCGATACGGCACTGCATTACTTTAGCTGACAATTGCACGGTCATGCAAAGCTGTACCCAAACGAAATTGACGTCCCCCCCCCCCCCCCCCCCCCCCCCCCCCCCCCCCACAAACAGAGCTTTCTTTTGGTGGTATTTGATAACCTCTGTGGTTTTTATTTTTTGCGCTATAAACAAAAAAAGAGGGACAATTTTGAAAAAAAATAAAATATTTTTTACTTTTTGCTATCCATATCCAATAAAAAAACTAAATTTTTCATCAGTTTAGGCCAATATGTATTCTGCTACATATTTTTGGTAAAAAAAAACTCCCAATAAGCGTATATTGATTGAGTTAAGCAAAAGTTATAGCGTCTACAAAATAGGAGAAAGATTTAGGGATTTTTAATTTATTTTTATTATTTTTACTGGTAATGGCGGCGATCTGCGTTTTTTAGCGGGACTGCGACATTGCGGCAGACACTTTTTGGGGACCAGTGACACCAATACAGTGATCAGTGCTATAAAAATGCACTGATCAATGTATAAATGGCACTGGCAGGAAAGGGGCTAACACTAGGGGGTGATCAAAGGGTTAAGTGTTCCCTAGGGAGGTGCTTTCTAACTGTCAGGGGAATGGACTGACTGGGAGTAGAGAGAGATTGCTGTTCCTCCTCCCCTATCAGAATGGGGATCCACCTTGTTTATATAGGCAGATCCCCGTTCAGCCTCTGTGAGGAGTGATCGTGGGTGTCTGGCGGACATTGCGGCTGCCGGGCGTGCGTGCCCTGTATCTATTACACAAAACAACATACAGGTACGTCATTTCACGCAATAGAGCCGACCTGCCACAGTATATGTGCAATGGGCGGTCTTTAAGTAGTTAAATACAAGGCTTCCTCTGTTTGGCTGAGGTGGAGATTGTGACATCATCCACCTGCCTCTCCAGCTCTCAGCCTCCTCCAAATTTTTTTATTTTTTTTTGCTGCTGTGATCTGGCTCCCTATTAGAGGGTGGCTGCATTCATTCTCCGTGGTCCCCCTGTATCTAGGAATGTAGCTATCCTCTATTCCTTGCTCCCAAGATGGACTATGTACTATGGGATGTGTAGTGTTTATAGAGCAGTGTACATGACTGGGAATGAATCATTTGTATAGCGCTGCAAATGCGAACTGAATCACCTCAAGGCGCTTGTCTGCTCTTGTTGTCCTGCGATATTAGAAGAGGTGGGTCTTGAGTTTTTTTCTGAAGACCTGATGGTTTTCTTCCAAGCGGATGTTGTTTGGTAGAGCGTTCCATAGCCGAGGTCCCTGTACTGCGAATCTTCGTTCTCCCTTCGATTTGTAGCGGGCTTTGGGGATAAGAAGGCGGTTTTGATTTGTTGATCGAAGGCTGCGATTTGTTATGAATTTTTCTATTTTCTCCCAAAGGTATTGAGGAGCATTTCCTTGTGTACATTTGTGGGTGAGGCAGAGGGTCTTGAATGTGATTCTATCTTTTACCGTCAGCCAATGGAGGGTCCTTAGGGATGGGAGATGGATTCCCAAGGTTTCTTTCTGGTGACTAGTCTTGCTGCTGTGTTTTGGATGACTTGAAGGCGTGCAATCTGGTAATCCGGTAATCCTATGTAGAGGGAGTTTGCGTAGTCCAGACGCGAATTGATGATAGTTCCCACTACTACTGCTTTCTCCTTTTCCGGAATGAATCGGATAAGTCTGCGTAGCATGCGGAGGAGATGATGGGATCCGCTGATTACTGATCCTATTTGTGCCTCCATGGTCATCTCTGAATCAAAGATGACTCCGAGGCTTTTGGCTTTGGTGCTTGGGATGACGGTCTGTCCAAGGATGGTTGGTGGTGTCCATGGGGTCTTCGTTTTTTTCCTTCGGTTTGCGTTGAGGAGCAGTAGTTCTGTTTTCGATCCATTAAGTTTGAGGGAGCTAGTGGTCATCCAGTCAGCTATCAATGTGAGACATTTTCCTAGTTCCTGGTATTGGTCTTTTTGTCCGGTGATACGGAAGTATAGTTGAGTGTCGTCCGTGTATGAGTGGAAGCATAGATCCGATTTGCTAATAATTTTGAAGAGTGGCCGGATGTAAATGTTTTTTTATTTAAATGTTAAAGAGTACTGGTGACAATGGTGATCCTTGAGGGACTCCATAAGTAATTGCCCGGGTTTCCGAAGTGAAGGCTCCTAGTTTCACTGTCTGTGACCGTTTTTTTAAGAAGGAAGTGAACCATGGCAGATCTCCATCTGTAACTAAGGCACACTTCTTATTCCAGACAAGTGGGAGTGAGGGCAAAACGGAGAGGTTCAGGAGCTCATAGGGGATGTTAAAAGGAAACTATTTAATAAAAAATAGATTACAGGACCAGTAGATAAGGGATGTGTATGGAAAATTTTTGGAGAATAAAGCTGGCCATACAATTATACAGTGTTCTTGTTCATTTCCTTTAGATTTACTTTCTACTATGTAGTGAAAGGGTCTGCCTGATTGCATACAATTTGAAAGTGTTTAGGTTTGACCTCATTTTATATGGTTTTGGTTAGGGTTGCACCGATATTAGTATCAGTGCAGATACTAGGCATTTGCAAAGGTATCGGTACTCGTGAAAATGCACCGATACCTGAAATTGATACCTTCTGGCTCGGTTCTTTCAGCTGTCAGCAGGATTTCCCCGCTGACAGCTGAAATGTAAAGAAAATAATTCCGGAAAGTATTGGTTTTTAAGGAGAGGGGCTGCTGCGTCCTTAACAACCAATGACATTTCATCTGTCCGCGGAATTCCCCTTCTCCCCTCCCACCAGCTGTCACCCTCCTGTCCCAAAGGAGAGAGAGAGAGCAGCATCATCTAAGTGAAGTATGACCGCAATTTAATGTATAAAAGGTAAGAAATACACTCAGGTTAAAACAATTCCAGCATAAATGATGAATGTGGTGTTCATTGGCTCTGCTCTCGGATGGTAGCCGCTGGTGTGTCAGTGGCCAGACGTCCAGGGGTGTTTGTGGCACCCAATGCTTCCTGATAAACTGGGAGATGCAGGGGAGTTAAGGAGTTGGGGTGAGAGTAGGATGGTAAGTAAGGACACGGTGGAGGCGTGGTGTGGGAGGGTAAGTGAGGGCAGGGTGGGGGGAGTAGGAGGGTAAGTGAGGGCAGGGTGGGGGGAGCTAGAAGGGACTCTGAGAACACAAAGAACAGAGAGAGCAGCGCCATCTAAGTGCAGTATGACTGCAACTTCATGTATAAAAAGGTAAGAAATACACTCACAAGGTTAAAAACAATTCCAGCATAAATGATGAATGTGGTGTTCATTCACTCTACTCTCAGGTGGTAGCCGCTGGTGTGTCAGTGGCCAAAACTCATCAGTGCACCCGAGTGTCTCCGAGTTTACCAGTAAGCGCTGGGTAGAGCAGATGAACACCACAGTCATCATTTATGCTGGGATTGTTTTTAATCTTGTGAGTGAGGTTGAGGTCAAACTGCACTTAGATGACACTGCTCTCTCTGTCCGTTGTGTCTTCAGATTCCCTTCTAGCTCCCCTTCCCCCACCCTGCCCTCACTTACTCGAAACCCCCCCCCCCCCCCCCCAGCCCAGCCCTCACTTACCCTTCTGCTCCCCCCCACTCTACCCTCACTTACCCTCCTCCCACCCTGCCCTCACCCAAACTCCACCCCACCTCCCAAACCACCCCTCTACATTCTCTTCCCGGATGATATGTATCAGTAATTGGTATCGGTGAGAACTTAAAGTGATTGTAAACCTTCTTTTTAAATTATTTTTAAATAACAAACATATCATACTTACCTCCGCTGTGCAGCTGTCCCGGGGGTGTTACCTTGCAGGTGCGCTCCCGAATCCAGCTACTGCCAGGTATAGGATGCATAGGATGCATTAAGGTGAAAAAACACGAGGGTTTACAACCACTTTAAAAAAAAAAAGTATCTGTACTTGTACTCAGTGGTAAAAAAATGGTATTGGTGCATCCCTAGTTTTGGCAAATCCAAAGGGAAATTGTACAAGAAAATTGGATAATGTATGGCCAGCCTAAGGATATCATGAGCTGCAGCTCAATGTGATGGCCAATATCCTACTATAAAACGTATACAAATAGGGACAGCATAGGGACTTTCTTACAGTCTCCATTTTCATGTATATACACATGTCACTAGTCACATACATCACCTGTCACATGGCAGTGCACATGCCCGCTCATACCCATTGCAGCTCCATAGCACCTATGGAATTCCATTACATTTCACGGCAGCTTTATATCAACTGCAAACCATTCAGTTAGGGTTACAAAGCCAATCAAATGGTTTTCAGTGTTTAATCAATGTGGTTTGATTTACAGATCTTCCCTGGAGCCCTGTGATAGAAGAAATAGAGAAATTGCCAATACTTGAGAACACAGAGGCCAAACTGCAGTATAAAATCTCTCAGTATCTCTCACCAAAGGAGCTCTATGTGACTTGGCATAAGAAAGAGAAGAATGGAAAAACCACCCCTGTTCCAAATCATAGTTCAAATTATAGACCACTTACCTCCACGTCTCAGTTACAACCAGATTACACATACAGCTGTACAACAAGTTTACTGATCACCCCAGCACTTCTAGATGACCAGGGGTCAGAGTTCATCTGCCGAGTGAAGCACCTCAGCCTGGAGACACCTATAGAAAGAAGTACGGGGCCATTACAAGTCTGCGGTGAGTTTCTATTGGTAATAGATGCAGTGGGGGAGGCCATGGTCAACTGTGAGAGTACCATCTTTATTCCTCATGTTTTTTATTTTATTTTTTGTGTGTGTGTTTTTTTTTATATCTTTCAAGGTGGTCAACTAAATAAGTTAAAATTAAACAATAATAATAAAAATAACAAAAAATACAACGCCAAATATATTTATTCGCACTCTCCCAGTAACACAGAATGAACATGTTCTTATTGAATCATCATGAGCATGGGGGCTGATTTACTCAATGTGTAGAACATGTTCACTTTCAAGGTAGATTTTCACTCCACAAAGGAGAATTTTTATTGATCTTAGTGAATGAGGTGAAACAAAGAAAATAAATCACTTTTTAGATGTTTAATAAAAAAAAAAGAACTGTACAGCTTCAACTCATTGCCTGAACTGAAAATTGGCAGAGAAGGTTCAGTGAATGAGGTGAAGTTGTTTCCAATTTTTTTTCTATCTGATCTTGTGCAAGAAAAATTCCTGTTTTTTTTTATTATTTACATGATTAGGTATTCTTTGAATAGTGAATTTTCACTTTGTTTCACCTCATTCACTAAGATAAGTGAAAATTTGTTTACAAAATGAAAATGTTCTACTCTTTATAGGGGCGGACTGACCATTCAGCCACTCGGGCACTGCCCGAGGGCCCCGGGCCACTAGGGGGCCCCATCAGGGTTGCCAGCCTCAGTAAAACCAGGGACAGTATGTAAAAATCTGTCTTTTTTTTACATCTGTCTCTGAAATGTCCCTTACCGACATCCTTTTGGTCTAAAAATCCAGAGATTATAGCTGCCCCACCTCTCCAGTACCTTCTCAGCCAATAGAAACATGTCTGTGTATACTGTGTGATTGTATACTGTGTGTGGGCCCATAATCTCTGATTGCCTGGGGGCCCCATAATCTCCTACTGCCTGGGGGCCCCATTAGTTGTCAGTCCGCCCCTGACTGTTTAGTAAATTGGGGTCATTATTTTCAGTTCATTTTTAATTCTATACAACACGTAGTATTGATTTACTAGGATTGCCTACTTCTGTTTCATATGCATTTGATGATTCCGTGTTTGGATGTCTTGTAAAAATGGAAATGCGAACCATGAAAGTGTGGAAGGTTGAAGTAATGGGATGTCAGAAAACTCACAGCCTATTATATTGTAAAGAGGGTATTTAAACAGTATCTACAACCAGGAGAAGCACCAAGCCAATTGGTAAAAGAGCTTAAAATGCTTCAACGTTTTGCCATGAACCCACCAATGTGTTTAGGGGGACAAACACCTCCCTCTACATCAAGGCTTGAAATCAAGTCCTAGCGTAAGTGGACTGCTAAACAGGTTCTACTAAACTGATATTTTTTAGTTAAAATGAGAAGAATCAGTGCAAAGGTTTGCCAACGATAGTGGCAGAAGCACTAAGAAATAATGATACTGTCACTTCCGCTGGCACATCTTTGCACTGATTCTCCTTATCTACCTAATTCTAACTGCCAGAAATCAGTTTAGTAAAGCTTGCTTTTAGGTCCACTAAAGCTCCGACTTGATTGCAAATCCTAATTCAGGGCAGAAATGGCTTGGCCCCCAAGATGCGTTGGCTGTTTTTACATGATCTTGCCATGAACCATTAAAAGAAAGTGGACTTTTTTACCATTTGGATTGGGGCTCCACCTGTTTGCCTATACATTCAGTGACATTGTGGGTACCCTTTAGAGAGTAGACTTGTTTCAGTGAGTTGCCTCATCAGAGCCGGTGAGCTTGCCGAATAGGCATGTTCTCTTCAATACTTTCATTAAATAAGTTGAAGTTGGAGAGCCTTTTGGAGGTATCTTTTTTGAAGATTTTGGACGTTAGCATCCTTTTTCTAAGATCATTACTGGCAAAAGTAATAGATCACAAGTGAAAACGTTTACCCAGCAGGTGAATTGGCACAGTGCATTGACTTTGATGCGGGAAAACCATTCAGATCGTCACTACACTTTGATGGCCCTGGTCACACTGACCTATTCTGGAACAGTTCTAACCCCGTAGATCAGTATTTCCTTAAGGCCCCTTTCACACTGGGGCGGGAGCCACGGCAACGGTAAAGCAGCGCTATATTTAGCGCTGCTTTACCGTCGTTTTAGCTGCGGTATTCGGCCGCTAGCGGTGCGGTTTTAACCCCCGCTAGTGGCCGAAAGAGGGTTAAAATCCCCTGCAAAGCGCCGCCGTAGCGGCGGTATTGCCACGGTGTCCCATTGAAATCAATGGGTAGGAGCGGTATAGAAGCGGTGAATACACCGTTCCTATACCGCTCCAAATATGCTGCTAGCAGGACTTTTTTTTGACCGTCCTGCTAGTGCACCGCTCCTGGAGTGAATGGGGCCAAATTTTTTCAGGCGCTGTACAGGCGCTATTTTTAGCACTGTACCGCCTGAAAAACGCCCCAGTGTGAAAGGGGCTTTACTGTCCCTTCCCTATTCTTGCAATGATATTTAGTTGCCTGGTTGGGTTGTGAGAACCAAGGACTCTGCTAAGGGGAAGGTCAGTTTATTTTAGTGTTATCAAGTTACTGTGTTGTTCTGCATCTCTTCAGGCAAAGAAGGGCCAACCGTGTTCCCTAAGGCCCCTTTCACACTTGTGCGACTTCAAAGTCGCGCGATTTTACCGCAATTTCAAGGAATGCCTGTGTAAGTGGCATCAAAATCGGACCAAAGTAGTCCTTGCAAGTCGTACTAATATGAATGGCTGTCATTGGAAATCATGGGGAACGACTCGTCATGCTACTTTGCAGTCCCAAATCGTAGGACAAGTCGTATAAGTGTGAAAGGGGCCTTAGAAAGATTTAGTTTAAATTAACAAACAAATTGTTCATATTATTTAACAAATATGTTTTTGTCCAGCTTGTCCCAGAAGCCAGGATCCTATACAATGGTCTCTTACAGACAGAAGAGAAGCTGTCTTGATTCTCCATCTGCAAAGATTTTATCCACAATCCATAGAAATTAAATGGACCTGCAGTTGCAGACAATTGAAATCAGAGGATAAATCAGAGCAAAACTATTTCAACTCGTTTGATGTGACAAGTAAATGCAAAGTTCCTCAGGAGCATATGATGCATTCAGATCCTAAAATCAGAGTGACCTGGAAGCATGTTACTATGACTGATCCTGAGTCCAGAGAAGTGTGTGTAAGAGATACAGGTAAATACTGATATGTGATGACATTTATCTCACTTCTTATGCAATGCCAGATTCTGCCACAAGGGTACAATTATCATGAAAAGCCAATAAGGAGACCTCATCACATGGTTATGGAGTACAAACTTTTGAAAGGGATGAAACCAGCCTGGAGAAAATAGAGTCTATAGATGGGAAACTTAATGAAAGTCCAAATATTTGGGGGTTTTTTTCATCCCCTATCCCACCCAAAAAGCCTCTTTATGTCACTTACTGTAAAAATTGTATTTTAGCCAGTCCACTGTTGTCACCAGTTCTTCCTTTCTTATCAGTGGGTGATTCTTACTCATGGATAGCATGGTGGTCATGTAATAATATCCAGGAGTACTGTGAGCCCAGGTCAGAGGGTGTGCCCATGACAACCTGACCTCACAGGAAGTGGGTTAAATGATGGTGGGCGTCATTCAACCTAAAAGAGTAGTGGAATCTAGTGGTGGAGAAGTCTTACTGCAGGGTGGAAAGCTAAAGAGAAATTGAGTATTGCAGTCAGTGCTGCTTTTTTATTGTTATTCATACTGTGCTGCATATTTTATTATTTAAAAGGGAGAAAGGAAGTTAAGCATAGTAAAGAAAGTATAATTATTGGAGCATAAAAATTGGTTTCGGTTACAATTAGGCTAAAATGTAAATACCTATTTTACACACAACAATATTTACTAGCTAAAATAGAGCAATATGTTTCATAGATCACAAAGGGGTGTATTTATAAAAATGGTATAGTTGTGTATCCACCAAGCAACACACAGCGACCTGTGTGAGCCCAGTAACAACAGGCTCTGATGTAGAGTGGAGCCTAGTGTGGGTTGCCTCCCTTCAGCCTGCAGTAAGAAATTCAAACTTCATGCCGAACAACCATCGGACATCACTGGCCACGATGTGAGCGGTTCTATAACTTTAGCAAGGTGGGGCTGCATTCAAGGCACTTTTATTTTAGGAAATATGTGAGTGCAACCCTTGTTACTTTGATCATTTAGCCTGGGTTCACACTATTGCGAATTCGCAGCGGTGGAAAACACTGCGAATTCGCAGGACATTTGAAAACCCATTGTTTTCAATGAGGCATGTTCACATATGTCCAGTGCATGCGCACTGCGCATTGCAGAAAAACCGCAACCGACTTTGGTGCGGTGTGGGGCGGATCAGGTGCGAATTCAGGCCCATTATCTTCTATGGGCACGCATCTGATTCGCACCTGACTTGCGTCGTGAACAAAAATTCGCAAGTCATTGTACTACCGCTGAGGGGGAAGTCCACGCCCAATTAAAAAAAAAAAAATGGCATGATTCCCCCTCCAGAGACATACCAGGCCCTTAGGTCTGGTATGGATTTTAAGGGTACTCCCTACGCCGAAAAAAAACGGCGTGGGGGTCCCCCCAAAATCCATACCAGACCCTTATCCGAGCACGCAGCCTGGCAGGTCAGGAAAGGGAGTGGGGACAAGCGAGCGCCCCCCCCCTTCCTGAACTGTACCAGGCCGCATGTTGATGAGGAGAAGGGCCTCTTCCAGAAAACCCTGGCCGTTGGTTGTCGGAGTCTGCGGGCGGGGGGCTTATCGGAATCCGGGAGCCCCCTTTAATAAGGGGGCCCCCAGATCCCGGCCCCCCACCCTATGTGAATGAGTATGGGGTACAATGTACCCCTACCCATTCACCTAAGGTGTAAAAGTGTCAATAAAAAAACACACACAATTTTTTTAAATATTTTATTGCACTGCTCCAGGGGTCTTCAACACAGCGCGTCTATGCCATTCCGGCCAGAGAGAGCGACGAGTCAACATCTTAAGACGAAGAAGAAGAAGGCGGCGGCGCAGAAGACGGCGACAGCGGCAAGAACAGAAGAGACCCCGGAAGACCCCCGAAGGCGGAACGAGACCCCCAGACGATGGCGGAAGAAGACCCCCGGAGCAGTGCAATAAAATCTTTAAAAAAATTGTGTGTGTTTTTTTATTGACACTTTTACACCTTAGGTGAATGGGTAGGGGTACATCGTACCCCATACTTATTCACATAGGGTGGGGGTTCCCCTTATTAAAGGGGACTCCCGGATTCCGATAAGCCCCCCGCCCGCAGACCACGACAACCAACGGCCAGGGTTGTCGGGAAGAGGCCCTTGTCCTCATCAACATGGGGACAAGGTGCTTTGGGGTCGGGGGCCGCAGGGCGCCCCCCCTTTCCCAAAGCACCCACCCCCCATGTTGAGGGCATGCGCCTGGTACGGTTCAGGAGGGGGGGCGCTCGCTCGTCCCCACCCCCCTTTCCTGACCTGCCAGGCTGCGTGCTCGGATAAGGGTCTGGTATGGATTTTGGGGGGACCCCCACGCCGTTTTTTCGGCGTAGGGGGGTTACCCTTAAAATCCATACCAGACCTAAGGGCCTGGTATGCTCCTGGAGGGGGAACCCATGCCGTTTTTTTATAAAAATTTGGCATGGATTTCCCCCTCAGAAGTAGTACAATGAGTTGCGAATTTATGTTAGCAGCTGATTCGGACCTAAAACGCGGACACACCGCCGAACAGCCGACGTTTCACTGCGCAGTCACGCAGGGCCTTCAATTCGCACCGCACTAATCTGAACCCAGGCTAAAGGTTTAACTGTGCAAGTTGAGCACTTCTCTGTTTTTCTCTTGTTTTGTTTTTGTTAATCCATCAAAACTGCATGTTCAATCTGCATGGACTATATTCTCTGCAGACTGAATGTGTGAATATGCAAAATACTGCATTATAGTCACTAGATGGCGCTCACTACCATATAAAAAAAAAGTATGCTCTTCAGCTCCATCTAGTGGCCACAATTTGGTATTTTACCAATTCGATCTGCAGTGCATATAGCAAGAGAACCTTTGATATTTCCTCATTTGCACAGAACAAATTTACAGCTTCAATGGATGAACTGCTATGCATTTTTTTTCCTAAATACACCTCATAGTTTCTTCCTCCTTGGGGTATTGTAGGCATTATGACGACTTAGAGTCTGTTATATTCAACCTATCAGACAATCCAGCTATGGTTGCCCTAAAATAATGCTAAAAATTATAAAATGCTGCTTAAGTAGATCTTAAGTAGATCCCATACCACTCATAAATAAAATGATGTACTCCTATATCTTACATTGTGTGATAGCATGCTAATAGCCTAGCGAGCAAACAATAAGAAAATCAGTAGTATGTTCTTGAAATGTACAGTACATGCTGTATTTTTTAACAAGTAATAGGGGGTGAATCCACTAAGGCCCCTTTCACACTGGGGCGTTTTTCAGGCGCTTTAGCACCAAAAAAAATGCCTGTAAAGTGGCTGAAAAATGCCTCATCTGCTCCACCGCCCCTGCCCATTGGAATTCATGGGCCAGCAAAGTGCTTCGGCAGCGGCGCTACACGGGCGCTTTTAACCCCTTTTTAATCCCTTCTAGGGAGTTACAAAGCGCCCCGCTCCTGCCAGAATAACAGCGGTAAAGCGCCACTACCGCCCCAGTGTGAAAGGGTTTTAAGAGTTAAATAACGGCTAATAAAATGTGGTAAAATACTGCATGCAGTAACAATTGTCAACGCAATAGAGGGGTTAATATGGCGCACAATGGATGTAGCTCAATACTTATAAAACAAAAACATATACATGTAATCGGAAAGGGGAGAGTGGCAAGTGGTGGGGAAATGGGGAAAAGGGATGATATATGTAGGTATTAATAACAAATTCAGGCAATAGTCCATATACTGATACTAGAATGGTGAACGTATAAAAGGCAGCCAATCCATGCAAGCAAGAAGAAGCTCTGGAACACAAAAAGAGAAAGAAAGACGGCACCCTCTAAGTGCAGCATATGTTAAGAGATATTTATTACAAGTGAATTAAAAACACTCACAAAAGAGAGTCAAGGGTAACATTTCATCCGTTGTTTCTCCCGCGTGAAGCGATTGTCACAAGCTGATGGAAAGGGTCCTGTGTCCTTGTCTCTTAGCTTCTCCGGTGGCGCTGTGGGTGCCCAGCGTTTCCGGGTGGCTGGAGCGCAGACGGTGGATGTTGTGTGATGCTCCGCTGTAGCGCTGTATCGTACTGCGATCACTTCCGGGAACGGGGTCAAATGGGCGGCGCTTCGGAGCATGCGTGCTCCTTCATCAGGCCATTTTGGCATGGGGCTTTCCTTTAAATCCATACCAGACCTGAAGGCTTACCCGTAGTCACTGTAAATATCTCCTAAACCTGCATGGTTTGGGAGATATTTACCATATATTGCGCCAACGTCATTGGCACATCTGTGTCGTTTCTTCACTAGCAAGTGCTGTGACGGAGGGCTCCCATGCGGGAGTGACGTCTCATGACTCCGGACAGTCACAGAGCCAGAGTCCGCAGCCCCGGAAGGAAGTGGCGAAGATGGAAGTGGCCACCAGTGGGGACATCGCGGGCTTCATTTGCAGGTAAGTGCATCATAATGGGCTAGTATGTGATGCGTACTAGCCCATGATGCTTTTACTTTGCAGGGGAAAAAAGAGGAAGTAAAACCCATAAGGGTTTACTTCCTCTTTAAGAGCTTTCTAGGCGATATTTACCGGCACATTTATTTTTTTCGGTAAATACCGCATAATCGTTTTTTTTTTTTTTTTGTTTGTGAAGTGGACTTACTTTACCGCATGCAATAATTTATGCAAATAAGTAATATGATACCCTTATTGCATGCGGTAAAGCTTTGTAAACTGACCCCTTAGACATTTTCAGTTTGTATTGCTCTTTATGAACCTATATGGTGTCAGACCTGTATTGATTTACAGTAGTGACTGCCCAGTTTTATAACCCATCCAGGGGTCACATTCAGAGTATGCACCAGTCCAACAATTCATTTTCACCACTATTACCTTTTTTATTTTTTGAAGAGTAAGTTTGATTTTGGGTATTTGTGGTTATGTTGGTTAATTCTCTGATATTTCTGGATTTCTTATTATTTTCAGACTTTCCGTGGCGTCCTGAAGTTACAGAACTCTCCAATCCAGTTCTGTTATTTGGTCGGTCGGTGACAGTGCAGTGTGATATCTCTAATTTCTTCCCCAATAACCTGACTGTGACGTGGTATGTGAAGGAGAGAGGAAGTCAGGAATATGTCCCGGTGGAACTGCAGAGAGGCTACAAGATAACGGCCTCACCACAATACTCTGATTCTGGATACTCCTGTACCCCCTCTCTACAGTTTAACCCATCTCTCTCCTCTCACCATGGGGTCATGTTCATGTGTAAAGTGAAACATCCCAGTCTGGAACATCCTATAGAGAGGATCACCAAACCACTATTTATAATATGTAAGTCTGTGTTTTATTCAAGTCTGTACTCCAGTCAGATATAAACAACATAAGGCTCGGTTCGCACTGCTGTTACCCAAGAAGACGCGTGACGTGACGTGACTTCAGTGCAACTTTGATGATTTGCAACTTTGGCCAATCATAACAAAACAGAGTGTGGCACATATTATTGAACTTACATTTTTTGGCCCAGTCTGTGGCCAAAAAGCTCTCCTCATGGTAGAGTCTTGCTCTACCATGAGGGAGAGCAAGATGAGGTAGAGCTCTGCCATAACCATGGCTGGTCCTGCTTGCCTTGGTCTTTATAGGCCAGGTCCCTTGTATCAAAAATTGCTCACGTACAAGTCAGATGAGTTTTTCATTGCTCAGAGCAACCCTCAGTCTCTTGGAAGCCATCTTTCCCGCACTGTGAACACAGCTGTACAATGTCCTTGCTAAGTGGACAATGTGCTTTGGGAGTTGGCAATGCTTGGTAGGAGATTTTGAGCTGCAGGGATGGGCTGAGCCACAGGTATACAGCAGAAAATGTAATGGGCGTGGAGTATACGGTTAAAGGGGTTGTAAACCCTTGTGTTTTTTCACCTTAATGCATCCTATGCATTAAGGTGAAAAAACACCTGGCAGTGAGAGGCCCCCCAGCCCCCCCCCCCATTTTACTTACCTGAGCCCAGGAACTTGACCCGGTGGGGACACGCTGTCTCTCTACCCGGGGTTCTCGGCTCTTGATTGGATAGATTGATAGCAGCGCAGCCATTGGGTCCCAAAGCTGTCAATCAAATCCAATGACGCGGGCACAAGGGGGCGGGGCCGAGTCATACATTTGGCGGATTTGGCCGCTGAATGCTGGACTCGGGAGCATGCCCGCAAAGTAACCCCCTCGGGAGAGCGCTTCTCCTTGGGGGTTATCTGATGTGGGGAGACAAGAAGTGAAGAGAGATCTCCCCAATGGGACACAGATGGCAAAAATAACAGACAGGGGTTATAACCCCCCACTATATTCACACTTAAAAAAAAGTTTTGCAATTAGTTCTACAACATTCTTTAATGTATACATTAAACTGTTTACTGAGAATTCTACTTTAAACTTTATGAAACTTATTCTAATGATCCCTTGGATTTTACCCAGAACTCTGACATCCATACTGAGATGTGGGCCTTGTCTGCTGAAGTTTTGGTTTTCAAAATTAAAATTACAAAATATGTTCTTTACCCTAGCTAGCTAACACGTAAAAGTCTAATGTCCCATACACACGGTTGGACATTCCGACCACAAAATCCGTCAGATTTTTTCCGACGGATTTTGGCGGAAACTTGCGTTGCACACACACGGTCGAACAAAGTCTAAAAAACCAATAGTTCCGAACGAGGTGAAATATAAAACGTACGACGGGACTACGTAGAGGCCAGTAGCCAATAGCTTTCGTCTCCAAATTTCTTCTGAGCATGCGTGGCACTTTGTGTGTTGGAATTTTCTATACACGATCGGAAAAATTCCAATCGGATTTTGTTGTCGGAAAATTTTAGATCCTGCTCTCAAATTTTTTCCGTCGGAAATTCAGATGAAAAAATCCCGCTAGAGCCCACACACGATCGGATTTTCCGACAACATAATCCGATCAGACTTTTTCCATTGGAATATCCGACCGTGTGTACGGGGCATTAGTCCAGAAGCTGGTTAATTGATTTGACTGATGACATCCTGGACTAGCTTGATGAGCCTGCTCACACCACATGCTTTGGGATGTGCTGAGCAGCCAGTCCCAATGCATTGTCAAAAAGTTGTGTTCCCTACCATGCCAGTCCATACCACCACATGTAAAAAAGTAAGAAATGCAGTACTTTTTCAGCACTACTTGTGTGAAGGAACTAACTGTTGGTAAACACAATGATGTACTACACATTTGGTGGTTTGGCCTGAAGTTGACCGCAATTTGGTCAAGAACGTTTGGCCTCCTTCAAACCTTGATTCATATAGAAGTCTCAAAAGATAACAAGGAGGGCCCTCCTCCACTATATGATTCCAGGCTTTTTCTCCTGCCAACAGAAACTAGCTACATGTTTGTTTCTGACTGCTAAACAGACAAGAGGTAAAGTCCATTTCCCCCACCAGGCATTCTCACTCTCACTATTTGTTTTCCTTACCCTGTAATGATGGGCTCACATGATGTAACTGCAGTTTGTAGTGTCATGGCTGATCAGTTTCATTATGTCCATATATTCATTCACCTAGCTTGTCCCTGTTTGCAAAAGGAGCAAGACAACTTAGTGCCGGTTCACACTGGGTCAACACGACTTACAGCGCGACTTAGCAAGGCAACTTGGAAGAAACTTGGAAGCAACTTCAACGTGACTTTGAGTTATTTACAACACAACTTCATGTCGCCCCCAGGCCAGGCGACTTTGGCTGTGGCCAATCACAGAATAATCAGCTCTCTGGGAGGGTGGGGTTTGCCTGAGTAAAAAAAAATATTTTCCTGTAAAGTTGCTTCAATATAGATGGAGATCCGACTTGGAGGCGACTTCCATTGAATTCTATGGGTACAAGTCACCTAGAAGTCCCCTTGAAGTAGTACAGGAACCTTTTCTGAAGTTGGAGCGACTTCAGTAGTATACATTAAGATGGCTCTCATTGATTATAATGTAATTCCTAATGTCAAGTGACTTGGGGCGACTTGAGGTCTGACAAGTCGGATCCCAAGTCGCGGTAGTGTGAACCGAGCCTTATTGTTCTGGGTATACAGCGTCCAGTCCATTGCCTTTACTTCTGTGTTGCATTACAAATATGTAAGGGCTTATGTGAAAAAACATCTCTTCTAGCATGGTGGTCTCTACTTTGAATGTCCTTGCCTGTTTGTGGCTGTGTCAGAGCTAATTACTGCACCTGCAAAAGTGCTAGACTGAGAGACCCAGAGATTGAGGCCATGTATTGAACTGTACAGTGCTGTGCCTCATGTCAAATAAAAAAATAAAACTGCTGACACTGAAATGTAATGATTACTTTACTCTAGGTTGTGTATACAACATCCATCATGCCACCAAGACACTATATGATCAATGCATATCTTATGCTGGTAAAGAACACAAGGTGCAAATAAGAAGGTTTATAATGCCTTTAAAGCCATCACTAGTTGTTGCACAATTCACATCATATTGTACTTTTTATACTACTAACTAATTATAGGCTATGTTTGTAGATTCCATTTCATGTTATAGTTACATTTCATTTCCAAGTACCTGATTCCGTTTTTGTTGATTTTCAGCGGCCCCGAAGGTAACAGATTCAGTGAAATTAAATCCATGTGAATCTGAGGAGGTGCTCTGCTCTGTGCGCCTGGAGAAGTTCTTTCCCAAAAACATTAATCTTACATGGACGTTTGGAGAAAACAAATATACTCTATACACGCCAAAGAAAACTCTTCTAGTAGACGATGAAGTGGAAACATTCGGTGTTATCAGTGAGTGCAAAATTCCCTTGAATCTGCTGAAATTTCCTGTACGGGTCACCTGGGAACACGAGTCTCTGGCAGAACCTCAATATAAAGAGCTACCTGGACCAGGTAATGACCACAGAACACAAGGTAAAAATGTTCCATCAGTAACACAAGGGATTATTTATTTATTACAGGAACTTATATAGCACCATCAATTTATGTAGCGCTTTACATATATACAGTATCTCACGAAAGTAAGTACACCCCTCACATTTTTGTAAATATTTTATTATATCTATTTATGTGACAACACTGAAGAAATGACACTTTGCTAGTAGTGAATGTACAGCTTGTATAACAGTGTAATAACTCAACACACAGCCATTAATGTAGAATATAATCTGAGTGGCTCTATGATATCGTGCACCTCATCCTGTTTAGCAAAGAGAAACAGTATGGAGGAATGGGATTATTGCAGTGCTTGTAACAAATGGTACATAGAAAATTGAAAAATAAAAGATATAATTTCTTTATTGGTACAAAAAGGGAAAAAAGGGGAACAAGGGAAATTGTGAATGATTAAAATCAATGTACAGCATATACATAATACATGTATTGGGTTGCTGGTGTCCCAAGAAAGAAAGGTGGTCACAGATAGATGTTGAATCCCAACATGTTTTGTCAATGATGGCTTTCTCAGGGGATAATGTGGGACCACCACAAATGATCCAGCTTTCAGTCAATTCCGAAACCAGGAGATGGAAGGTTTGGGGGAGCCCCCCCAGATTGAGGGGGAAAGAAATAGGTGTCAAATATGGCCCCAGTCTGGAATAGTGCAAGGGAGACCGTGTATAAAGACCCAGTATGCTCAAAATCGAAAAACAGATGGGTTCAGGGGCGCCAATGTGCTGGTATAAACATATAGATGAGACCAAAAATTGTCCCAAACCTTGAGCACACAGCTTGATTACCACTGCACACAATGGAAAATGGATGTGGTCGTCCCTGACCTCTATCTGTGTTAGTAAGCACTTCTCCTTTGCCGAGATAATCCATCCACCTCACAGGTGTGGCATATCAAGATGCTGATTAGACAGCGTGATTATTGCACAGGTGTGCCTTAGGCTGGCCACAATAAAAGGCCTCTAAAATGTGCAGTTTTACTGTATTGGGGAGGTCCGGGGGGTCTGAAAACCAGTCAGTATCTGCTGTGACCACCATTTGCCTCACGCAGTGCAGCACATTCCCTTCACATAGAGTTGATCAGGTAGTGGATTGTGGAATGTTGGTCCATTCCTCTTTAATGGCTGTGCAAAGTTGCTGGATATTGGCAGGAACTGGAGCACGCTGTCATATACGCCAATCCAGAGCATCCCAAACATGCTCAATGGGTGACATGTCCGGTGAGTATGCTGGCCATGTAAGAACTGGGATGTTGTCAGCTTCCAGGAATTGTGTACAGATCCTTGCTACACAGGGCCACGCATTATCATGCTGCAACATGAGGTGATGGTCGTGGATGAATGGCGCAACATTGGCCTCATGATCTCACCACTGTATCTCTGTGCATTCAAAATACCATCAATAAAATGCTTGTTGTCCAGAGCATACGCCTGCCAATACCATAACCCCACCGCCACCATGGGCCACTCCATCCACAACATTGACATCAGCAAACCGCTCACCCACACTACGCCATACACGCTGTCTTTCATCTGAAAACCAGGATTCATCCATGAAGAGAACGTCTCTCCAAAGTGCCAGACACCATCGATTGTGAGCATTTGCACACTGAAGTCGGTTACAACAAACTGCAGTCAGGTTGAGACCCCAATGAGGACGATGAGCATGTAGATGAGCTTCCATGAGACACTTTCTGACAGTTTGTGCAGAAATTCTTTGGATATACAAACCGATTGTTGCAGCGGCTGTCTGGGTGGCTGATCTTGGAGGTGAAGATGCTGGAAGTGGAGGTCCTGGGCTGGTGTGGTTACACATGGTCTGCGGTTGTGAGGCCAGTTGGATGTACTGCCAAATTCTCTGAAACGCCTTTGGGGACGGCTTATGGTAGAGAAATGAACATTCAATTCAAGGGCAACAGCTCTGGTGGATATTCCTGCAGTCAGCATGCCAATTGCACGCTCCTTCAAAACTTGCGACATCTGTGGCATTGTGCTGTGTGATAAAACTGCACATTTTAAAGTGGCCTTTTATTGTGACCAGCCTAAGGCATACCTGTGCAATAATCATGCTGTCTAATCAGCATCTTGATATGCCACCCCTGTGAGGTGGATGGATTATCTCTGCAAAGGAGGAGTGCACACAGATTTAGACAGATTTGTGAACAATATTTGAGAGAAATAGGCCTATTGTATACATAGAAAAAGTCGTAGATCTTTGAGTTCAGCGCATGATAAATAGGGGCAAACACAAAAGTGTTGTTTTTATAATTTTGCTCAGTGTAATAAGGGAGCTTATGAGAAGATGTAAAACATCAGAAACATAAATATATTAGAAGATGTCATACAAGAAACAATGTAAGAAGGGCACATATTACAGAGGATGGCAATCTTCACACCCTCACTTGTGAATATCACCATCCTGGGTTACTCCAATGTCCTCCTTGGTCTCTCTGTATCTGTTTCCCAGATCCTCCTTCAGTCCTCACCGGTCAGCCTAGCACACAAATAGCTGGCATCCTCCTCTATAGTAGCTTTGACATTCCATGTTTAATTCAGTGTTTGAAAAATGTTTTTTGTTTCCATCACTTCCTGTCAGGCCCGGACTGGCCATAGGGCTGCCGGGCTCAACCTCGGGGCCGCAGTCCGATGCCTGTTGATGACCGGGCTGCACAGCAGGAGGTAAGCGGCGACCTGTCGGCCTGGAGAGGGTTAACACAGGCTGCGGTCGCCGCTCACCTCCCGCTATGTGGCCATGCCTGTGTCTCCTCTCCAGGCTCTCCTGCCCTGCCGACGATATCTATCTGCAGAGCAGGGGTGGGAGGAGCCAGAGATCTGAACACTGACAGATGTGAGTGCAGGGATCTGTGGTTGCTAGGCAGCAGATCGGATCCAATTAAAACAGCGTTTGCTGTCCACGCACGCTGCGGCCGGCGATAGCTAGGTCATGGAAACATATGACGTCAGGAGACCCCGCCCACCTAGGCAGATTACGTCCATTCAAAAAACCAAGAGGAGAGAAGGAGACAGTAAACGTGAGAAGTGTAAATGCACAGAGAGAAGAGAAGCCATCAGATAGGGAGTGCATACAAGGAAAGAAGACACAGAAGGAAAATAGGTAAACAAGAAAAGGCAGACCAAGGAGTAATGGAGGACACAGGAAAGTGTAAGATGAATGGCGGTCAAAAGGAGATAAGGAAGGGGAAGAAGAGGGAAAGGAGGGAAGAAGAACAAATAGAAAAAAGATATAAAGAGAAAAGAAGAGAAAGAGAGAAAAAAGGAAAAAAGGAAAAAAGAAACAGAAATAGAGAGACAAAGGAGAAAATAAAGCTACTTTCACACTGGGGTGGGCAGTGATGTTTTTTTATTTAAATGTTAAAGAGTACTGGTGAGGTTTTTGGAGAATAAAGCTGGCCATACAATTATACAGTGTTCTTGTTCATTTCCTTTAGATTTACTTTCTACTATGTAGTGAAAGGGTCTGCCTGATTGCATACAATTTGAAAGTGTTTAGGTTTGACCTCATTTTATATGGTTTTGGTTAGGGTTCCACCGATATTAGTATCAGTGCAGATACTAGGCATTTGCAAAGGTATCGGTACTCGTGAAAATGCACCGATACCTGAAATTGATACCTTCTGGCTCGGTTCTTTCAGCTGTCAGCAGGATTTCCCCGCTGACAGCTGAAATGTAAAGAAAATAATTCCGGAAAGTATTGGTTAAGGAGAGGGGCTGCCGCGTCCTTAACAACCAATGACATTTCATCTGTCCGCGGGATTCCCCTTCTCCCCTCCCACCAGCTGTCACCCTCCTGTCCCAAAGGAGAGAGAGAGAGAGAGCAGCATCATCTAAGTGAAGTATGACCGCAATTTAATGTATAAAAGGTAAGAAATACACTCAGGTTAAAACAATTCCAGCATAAATGATGAATGTGGTGTTCATTGGCTCTACTCTCGGACGGTAGCCGCTGGTGTGTCAGTGGCCAGACGTCCAGGGGTGTTTGTGGCACCCAATGCTTCCTGGTAAACTGGGAGATGCAGGGGAGTTAAGGAGTTGGGGTGAGAGCAGGATGGTAAGTAAGGACACGGTGGAGGCGTGGTGTGGGAGGGTAAGTGAGGGCAGGGTGGGGGGAGTAGGAGGGTAAGTGAGGGCAGGGTGGGGGGAGCTAGAAGGGACTCTGAGAACACAAAGAACAGAGAGAGCAGCGCCATCTAAGTGCAGTATGACTGCAACTTCATGTATAAAAAGGTAAGAAATACACTCACAAGGTTAAAAACAATTCCAGCATAAATGATGAATGTGGTGTTCATTCACTCTACTCTCAGGTGGTAGCCGCTGGTGTGTCGGTGGCCAAAGCTCATCAGTGCACCCGAGTGTCTCCGAGTTTACCAGGAAGCGCTGGGTAGAGCGGATGAACACCACAGTCATCATTTATGCTGGGATTGTTTTTAATCTTGTGAGTGTATTTCTTACCTTTTTATACGTGAAGTTGAGGTCATACTGCACTTAGATGACACTGCTCTCTCTGTCCATTGTGTCTTCAGATTCCCTTCTAGCTCCCCCTCCCCCACCCTGCCCTCACTTACTCTGCAACCCCCCCCCCCCGGCCCAGCCCTCACTTACCCTTCTACTCCCCCCCCCACTCTACCCTCACTTACCCTCCTCCCACCCTGCCCTCACCCAAACTCCACCCCACCTCCCAAACCACCCCTCTACATTCTCTTCCCTAGTGATATGTATCGGTAATTGGTATCGGTGAGTACTTAAAGTGATTGTATACCTTCTTTTTAAATTATTTTTAAATAACAAACATATCATACTTACCTCCGCTGTGCAGCTCGTTTTGCACAATGTGGCCCCGAACCTCGTCTTCTGGGGTCCCCGGCGGCTCCTCCCCACATCAGGTAACCCCCTAGGAGAAACACTTTCCCGGGGGTGTTACCTTGCAGGTGCGCTCCCAAATCCAGCATTTGCATCCATGGACACGAATGCCGGACTCGGCCCCTGCCCCCCTGTGCCCGTGTCATTGGATTTGATTGACAGCAGTGGGAGCCAATGGCTGCGCTGCTATCAATCTATCCAATCAAGGAACCCTGTGGAGAGAGGGAGAGCGTGTCTCTGCCGATGAACATTCGGGGCTCATGTAAGTAAAACGGGGGGGGGGGGGGCTGGGGGGCGGCTACTGCCAGGTATAGGATGCATAGGATGCATTAAGGTGAAAAAACACAAGGGTTTACAACCACTTTAAAAAAAAAAAAGTATCTGTACTTGTACTTAGTGGTAAAAAAATGGTATTGGTGCATCCCTAGTTTTGGCAAATCCAAAGGGAAATTGTACAAGAAAATTGGATAATGTATGGCCAGCCTAAGGATATCATGAGCTGCAGCTCAATGTGATGGCCAATATCCTACTATAAAACGTATACAAATAGGGACAGCATAGGGACTTTCTTACAGTCTCCATTTTCATGTATATACACATGTCACTAGTCACATACATCACCTGTCACATGGCAGTGCACATGCCCGCTCATACCCATTGCAGCTCCATAGCACCTATGGAATTCCATTACATTTCACGGCAGCTTTATATCAACTGCAAACCATTCAGTTAGGGTTACAAAGCCAATCAAATGGTTTTCAGTGTTTAATCAATGTGGTTTGATTTACAGATCTTCCCAGGAGCCCTGTGATAGAAGAAATAGAGAAATTGCCAATACTTGAGAACACAGAGGCCAAACTGCAGTATAAAATCTCTCAGTATCTCTCACCAAGTGAGCTCTATGTGACTTGGCATAAGAAAGAGAAGAATGGAAAAACCACCCCTGTTCCAAATCATAGTTCAAATTATAGACCACTTACCTCCACGTCTCAGTTACAACCAGATTACACATACAGCTGTACAACAAGTTTACTGATCACCCCAGCACTTCTAGATGACCAGGGGTCAGAGTTCATCTGCCGAGTGAAGCACCTCAGCCTGGAGACACCTATAGAAAGAAGTACGGGACCATTACAAGTCTGCGGTGAGTTTCTATTGGTATAAGATGCAGTGGGGGAGGCCATGGTCAACTTTATTCCTCATGTTTTTTATTTTATTTTTTGTGTGTGTGTTTTTTTTTTTTATATCTTTCAAGGTGGTCAACTAAAGATGTTAAAATTAAACAATAATAATAAAAATAACAAAAAATACAACGCCAAATATATTTATTCGCACTCTCCCAGTAACACAGAATGAACATGTTCTTATTGAATCATCATGAGCATGGGGGCTGATTTACTCAATGTGTAGAACATGTTCACTTTCAAGGTAGATGTTCACTCCACAAAGGAGAATTTTTATTGATCTTAGTGAATGAGGTAAAGCAAAGAAAAAAAATCACTTTTTAGATCATGTTTAATAAAAAAAAAAAAAGAACTGTACAGCTTCAACTCATTGACTGAACTGAAAATTGGCAGAGAAGGTTCAGTGAATGAGGTGAAGTTGTTTCCAATTTTTTTTCTATCTATCTTGTGCAAGAAAAATTCCTGTTTTTTTTTATTATTTTATTATTTACATGATTAGGTATTCTTTGAATAGTGAATTTTCCCTTTGTTTCACATCATTCACTAAGATAAGTGAAAATTTGTTTACAAAATGAAAATGTTCTACTCTTTAGTAAATTGGGGTCATTATGATCAGTTCATTTTTAATTATGTACAACACGTAGTATTGATTTACTAGGATTGCCTACTTCTGTTTCATATGCATTTGATGATTCCGTGTTTGGATGTCTTGTAAAAATGGAAATGCGAACCATGAAAGTGTGGAAGGTTGAAGTAATGGGATGTCAGAAAACTCACAGCCTATTATATTGTAAAGAGGGTATTTAAACAGTATCTACAACCAGGAGAAGCACCAAGCCAATTGGTAAAAGAGCTTAAAATGCTTCAACGTTTTGCCATGAACCCACCAATGTGTTTAGGGGGACAAACACCTCCCTCTACATCAAGGCTTGAAATCAAGTCCTAGTGTAAGTGGACTGCTAAACAGGTTTTACTAAACTGATCTCTTTTAGTTAAATCCGAAGAATTAGTGCAAAGGTTTGCCAACGATAGTGGCAGAAGCACTAAGAAATAATGATACTGTCACTTCCGCTGGCACATCTTTGCACTGATTCTCCTTATCTACCTAATTCTAACTGCCAGAAATCAGTTTAGTAAAGCTTGCTTTTAGGTCCAATAAAGCTCTGACTTGATTGCAAATCCTAATTCAGGGCAGAAATGGCTTGGCCTCCAAGATGCGTTGGCTGTTTTTACATGATCTTGCCATGAACCATTAAAAGAAAGTGGACTTTTTTACCATTTGGATTGGGGCTCCACCTGTTTGCCTATACATTCAGTGACATTGTGGGTACCCATTAGAGAGTAGACTTGTTTCAGTGAGTTGCCTCATCAGAGCCGGTGAGCTTGCCGAATAGACATGTTCTCTTCAATACTTTCATTAAATAAGTTGAAGTTGGAGAGCCTTTTGGAGGTATCTTTTTTGAAGATTTTGGACGTTGGCATCCTTTTTCTAAGATCATTACTGGCAAAAGTAATAGATCACAAGTGAAAACGTTTACCCAGCAGGTGAATTGGCACAGTGCATTGACTTTGATGCGGGAAAACCATTCAGATCGTCACTACACTTTGATGGTCCTGGTCACACTGACCTATTCTGGAACAGTTCTAACCCTGTAGATCAGTATTTCCTTAAGGCCCCTTTCACACTGGGGCGGGAGCCGCGGCGACGGTAAAGCAGCGCTATATTTACGTTTTAGCCGCGGTATTCGGCCGCTAGCGGTGCGGTTTTAACCCCCGCTAGCGGCCGAAAGAGGGTTAAAATCCCCTACAAAGCGCCGCCGTAGCGGCGCTTTGCGGCGGTATTGCCGCGGTGTCCCATTGAAATCAATGTGTAGGAGCGGTATAGGAGCGGTGAATACACCGCTCCTATACCACTCCAAATATGCTGCTAGCAGGACTTTTTTGACCGTCCTGCTAGCGCACCGCTCCAGTGTGAAAGCCCGCCGGCTTTCACACTGGAGTGAATGGGGCCAAATTTTTTCAGGCACTGTACAGGTGCTATTTTTAGCACTGTACCACCTGAAAAACACCCCCGTGTGAAAGGGGCTTTACTGTCCCTTCCCTATTCTTGCAATGATATTTAGTTGCCTGGTTGGGTTGTGAGAACCAAGGACTCTGCTAAGGGGAAGGTCAGTTTATTTTAGTGTTATCAAGTTACTGTGTTGTTCTGCATCTCTTCAGGCAAAGAAGGGCCAACCGTGTTCCCTTTAGGCCCCTTTCACACTTGTGCGACTTCAAAGTCGCGCGATTTTACCGCAATTTCAAGGAATGCCTGTGTAAGTGGCATCAAAATCGGACCAAAGTAGTCCTTGCAAGTCGTACTAATATGAATGGCTGTCATTGGAAATCATGGGGAACGACTTGTCATGCTACTTTGCAGTCCCAAATCGTAGGACAAGTCGTATAAGTGTGAAAGGGGCCTTAGAAAGATTTAGTTTAAATTAACAAACAAATTGTTCATATTATTTAACAAATATGTTTTTGTCCAGCTTGTCCCAGAAGCCAGGATCCTATACAATGGTCTCTTACAGACAGAAAAGAAGCTGTCTTGATTCTCCATCTGCAAAGATTTTATCCACAATCCATAGAAATTAAATGGACCTGCAGTTGCAGACAATTATTGAAATCAGAGGATAAATCAGAGCAAAACTATTTCTACTCGTTTGATGTGACAAGTAAATGCAAAGTTCCTCAGGAGCATATGATGCATTCAGATCCTAAAATCAGAGTGACCTGGAAGCATGTTACTATGACTGATCCCGAGTCCAGAGAAGTGTGTGTAAGAGATACAGGTAAATACTGATATGTGATGACATTTATCTCACTTCTTATGCAATGCCAGATTCTGCCACAAGGGTACAATTATCATGAAAAGCCAATAAGGAGACCTCATCACATGGTTATGGAGTACAAACTTTTGAAAGGGATGAAACCAGCCTGGAGAAAATAGAGTCTATAGATGGGAAACTTCATCAAAGTCCAAATATTTTTTTTTTTTTATTCATCCCCTATCCCACCCAAAAAGCCTCTTTATGTCACTTACTGTAAAAATTGTATTTTAGCCAGTCCACTGTTGTCACCAGTTCTTCCTTGGCATCAGTGGGTGATTCTTACTCATGGATAGCATGGTGGTCATGTAATAATATCCAGGAGTACTGTGAGCCCAGGTCAGAAGGTGTGTCCACAACAACCTGACCTCACAGGAAGTGGGTTAAATGATGGTGGGCGTCATTCAACCTGACAGAGTAGTGGAATCTAGTGGTGGAGAAGTCTTACTGCGGGGTGGGAAGCTAAAGAGGAATTGAGTATTGCAGTCAGTGCTGCTTTTTTATTGTTATTCATACTGTGCTGCATATTTTATTATTTGAGAAGGGAGAAAAGAAGTTAAGCATAGTAAAGAAAGTATAATTCTTGGAGCATAAAAATTGTTTTCGGTTACAATTAGGCTAAAATGTAAATACCTATTTAACACACAACAATATTTACTAGCTAAAATAGAGCAATATGTTTCATAGATCACAAAGGGGTGTATTTATAAAAATGGTATAGTTGTGTATCCACCAAGCAACACACAGCGACCTGTGTGAGCCCAGTAACAACAGGCTCTGATGTAGAGTGGAGCCTAGTGTGGGTTGCCTCCCTTCAGCCTGCAGTAAGAAATTCAAACTTCATGCCGAACAACCATCGGACATCACTGGCCACGATGTGAGCGGTTCTATAACTTTAGCAAGGTGGGGCTGCATTCAAGGCACTTTTATTTTATGAAATGCAACCCTTGTTACTTTGATCATTAAATGTTTAACTGTGCAAGTTGAGCACTTTTCTGTTTTTCTCTTGCTTTGTTTTTGTTAATCCATCAAAACTGCATCTGTAGACTGAATGTGTGAATATGCAAAATACTGCATTATAGTCACTAGATGGCGCTCACTAACATATAAAAAAAAAGTATGCTCTTCACCTCCATCTAGTGGCCACAATTTGGTATTTTACCAATTCGATCTGCAGTGCATATAGCAAGAGAACATTTGATATTTCCTCATTTGCACAGAACAAATTTACATGCAGCTTCAATGGATGAACTGCTATGCATTTTTTTTCCCTAAATACACCTCATAGTTTCTTCCTCCTTGGGGTATTGTAGGCATTATGAAGACCTAGAGTCTGTTATATTCAACCTATCAGACAATCCAGCTATGGTTGCCCCAAAATAATGCTAAAAATGATAAAATGCTGCTTAAGTAGATCTTAAGTAGATCCCATACCACTCATAAATAAAATGATGTACTCCTATATCTTACATTGTGTGATAGCATGCTAATAGCCTAGCGAGAAAACAATAAGAAAATCAGTAGTATGTTCT